>VZRQ01004009.1:1555726-1614416 GCA_013397975.1 Machaerirhynchus nigripectus | reverse complement strand
CAGCACACCAGCCAGCCCCCAGGTGACAAAAGGGTGGCCAGTTGGACCCCGCCCCTGTGGCCAGGTCTTTTGTTTCTCTTAAGCACCCAGTAATTTGTCTCCTGGCAACAAATATGGGAAAAATTCTTTAAGAGAAAAAGAAAACAGGGTAACTCCTAAACCCCAACAGCTACCTAAAATTTATTACACTTGTTATATGAAAGGATTAGGTAGTGAGATCATTGTTTGCTTTACTTTCCATCTGAACTAAAAAAAAAACAAAACCAAATTCAGTTCAAACTTCTCCATGAAACTGTATGAAGGATCATAGCTCAAGCATTTTGCTCTCTACATACATAGCGAAATCTGCCTCTAGTTAAATTAAACAAAATTTCAGAAACACACAGATATTCAAAGGTATAATCTTCAACTCATTTAATAAATTCTATTCTTTTTCTTGTTAACTATAACTATGGGCTTGTATGAAAATAGAGATTCTAATGGATGAAGAAGATTTATTTATTTAATTTTAAAATTTTAACGTGATTAAAGCAGAAATGAGTACAAATAACACTGGTACTTAGGTCATACATAAAGAAAAATGAGTCTGTTGATTGTATATGTTAGAACAGAATCACATTTTTCTACTCATAAGACAGTGCATTATGTAAATTAGCATTATTTTATTGTAATATTCACCACTTCTTAATGCATGTTTGAAAAAAATTTCAGTTTTAGTATTACAGATTGTTTCCTACATAGCTCTACATGTAATGTCTGAAATTCCCCTTCTCACCTTGTTTCAGTTTTACCTGATCTACAGGGCCTACAGTCCAGCAGATTTCTTCCTGGGACCCAGCTGGTCTCCATACATCTTCTCAGAGTCCAAATTCACCATGTTATAGGGCAGGTTTTAGAATAATTTCCTCTGAACTACTGTTTAAGTAAATTGAATTTATGTTTATTAGTCTCCAGTTAAGACCATTTGGGAAGAGCATATTCTTCCAGATCTAAAACATAATTACACATAAACGTCCATAACTTGTTATTTGTTTTCACCAGCTAAATTTTTTGAACTACCACCTAGAATTCAAGGTATGATTGGAAACACTGTTTCATTGTCAAAACATCACATATTCTGCTGACTTTCAGAGAATAGTCCTGTATTAAAACTTGGGGTGCTGGTGGATAAGAGCATGAGCCTGCAATGTGCACTTGAAAGCCAGAAATCCAACTGTGTCCTGGGCTGCATCCAAAGCAGGGTGGGCAGCAGGGTGAGGGAGGGGATTCTGCCCCTCTGCTCTGCTCTGTGAGACCCCACCTGCAGTGCTGCACCCAGCTCTGGGGTCCCAGCACAGGAAGGAGAGAGTCCAGAGGAGCCACCAAGTTGATCAGAGCGATGGAGTACTCTTCTATGAGGCGAAGCTGGGAGAATGGGGTTTGTTCAGCCTGGGAAAGAAAAGGCTTTGGGGTGACCTAATTGTGGCCTTGCAGTACCTGAAGGGGCCTACGGGAAAGATGTAGAGAGACTTTTTACAAGAGAATGTAGTGACAGGACAAAGGGAAATGGCTTCAAACGGAAAGAGGGTAGGTTTAGATTAGATAGTGGGGAAACATCTTTACTGTGAGGGTGGTGAGGCACTGGAACACTTTGCCCAGAGAAGGTGTGGATGCCCCATCCCTAAAAGTGTTCCAAGTTGGATGGAGCCCTGAGCAACCTGATCTAGTAGAAGGTGACCTTGCCCATGGCAGGGCAGTTGAAACTAGATTATCTCTACAATCCCTTCCAACCCAAACTGTGATTCCATGTTTTTCTTGTTTAATTCAAATTTTTCACATTTCTTTCTTCAGGTGACCTCCTTTTCAAATACTTCATATGGAGTCTGAAGAAGTATTTTTGAAGAAGAAAATAACCAAAACAACCCTGCTTGTTTAACTTTAGAGGCTGTCTTGAGGAGGTTACCTCTACTCCCTCTCCCACATTTTAGTTTGCATTTCAGTTTAGTTTGCTTCATTCTTGACCTCTACTGACCTAGAAATATGGGGGGTTAGCAGAAGAACATAGTGGATAAAATACTCATTTAATCTGTGCAGACAAGGCTTATGCAAGTGTTGTGCACATGCTGCAGAAGCTGAGTCAAATCAGAGTTCAAGTCTGAATAGAGAGAATATTTTGGTGTGAAAAACCTGAGATATAGAGCTAAATTTCATATCCCCTGGACTTGTCATTCTTTATCAAAGCTTACAAGTTAGAGTGTCCCTTGATACAAAGAGACATTCTGAGAAGTTCTTAATGTGAAACAGCTGCTTTTGAATCTTTTACACATTCTTCATAGTGAAAGTAGTATTTTGAATACACCTAGCTACTAAATGTCAAGTCTTTCTGAGAAAATGGAAGGATCATAATTCTTCCCAAAAGTCATTTCAGTTCTCCCTATGGATAAACGAGTATGAAAAGTTGCCTCTGGGAACTAGATTATTTAATTTGTCTAGAAACAAGCAAAAATGGCAAAAGAAGTAGCATCCAATTTGATAAGAAAAAGCTGTGTTGAAAAGAAATGTATTTCTCTTTCAAATTCCAAGCTACAAAAACAACCTATGGACACAGGAAATTAATAAGGTTTAAAGTGTCTTCATCTATGAATCCCAGGACACTGCAGAAGACAAACTCTTACGTTGAGAGCAATATAAGTTTCTCATACATGTATTTTATCCAAATTTCTAGTTCTAATTCAGAAGTGCTATATATCCTCTGAAGTCTTCCCAGTGCAGGCTAAATTAGATAATGCTCTCTCTACCAGTACGTGAAAATTGTTCCTCTAAGCAAGTGGCACCATCTTCTTCTAATTTTTCTTAATCCAGTTTGCTTCCCTTCTGTTTTAATGAGCAATTCCTTCCTGAAAAAAGATGGCTCATAGTGTTTTTCGTTTCAGAGTATTTTAACATATTTGGTCAAAAGTTAGAATTTTAATGTTGCTTTAGAAGGAAAGTTAAATGAGACTCAGATTGACTCTGCTCTTTGGTATCTCTGGCATCAGGATTTTATGGAGCTGGGAGATGTCAAAAATATCCAGTTAGTTTTGAATGGTTGTGTATGTCTGAAATAATTAATCCATGAAAGTTTGTGCAGGAGCCATTGCTACATGGAGCAGAAATGCACTCAAAATATATAAGTTGATCATTCAAAGAGAAGGTCAGAGGTGATTGGCATATGTCTTATCTAGTTAAATTTATAGATCTCTTCCATTTTTGCTGCTCTGGGTATAAATTATGTTCCTGTAACATGACATTGCAAGGAAGCATGCAAAGGAATGGAAATTATATTTCCCTTCTATAAAGAAAATAAAATCAAATTTTAACAAAACTAAACAAAATTTTGTAAAATGCAGGTTCAGATAACCTGCATAATCGGTATAACCTAATTCTTATGAGTTGTACTTAAAAAGCTGGCAGGTATTTGCAGTGTTAGCTATTCATACTAAGTGTTGCTTTAGTTATCATTTTTTCATAAGTATTACTGATTTTAATAAATCTAATCATGGAATTAGAGCTCTCAGATCTCATTTTCCATAAAATTCTTCAGTGTATGAAAAGCAAGGGAATGGTTGAGCTCAAATTTCTCCAGGAGTGATTTCTATGTCTTTTTCAGAATTGTACTTGACATAAAAGTACGAAAAACATTTTGCTTTGAAATAGTATCATGTATATAATGTTCATTAAGACACTTTCCTCCCAATAGACCTGAAATTACTTCTAAATAATACATAAGAAATAAAGAGAAGTGGAGTTTTCCAAAGGAATTTTGAAACAGCTGTGACTATTGAATTAAATATAGGAAAGAAGTAGTTGAAAGAGAGTAGGTTTAGATTAGATGTTGGGAGAAATTCCTTATTGTGAGAGCGGTGTGGCACTGGAACAGGTTGCCCAGAGCAGTTAGGGACAGCCCATCCCTGGAAGTGTTCAAGGCCAGGTTGGATGGGGCTCTGAGCAACCTGGTCTAGTGGGGGTGTCCCTGCCCATGGCAGGGGGGTTGGAACTAGGTGATCTTTAATGTCCCTTCTGATCCAAACCATTGACTGATTCTGTGATATTCACTATTATTTGATTTACATTCTGATGTATGCACTAGGCTGCTAATTGCCGTCTTTAAACAATACGCATCATAACTTAGTTCAAGGTCTTTAAAAGCTTTTTGGTTTTCAGTTATCCACTTTTCCCAGGATAGAGAAAGCATCCTCTACTAGAAACAAGGTAATTTCTCAGCGTCGTGAAAAAGATGTATTTCTTTCCACATTACTTTTGAAGTCTCTCAGACATGTCACCTCTAGTACTATTATGCCTTCAGTTAATTAAAAATTTAAATATTTTGCTCCTGAAAAGTGTTAGGATAGTGAGCAGAGAGGAAGAAATTGTATTGAGCTCTATTTTACTATGAAGCATGGGAGCAGTCCTCAAAAAATAGATCAAAAGCCTATCTTATGCTAACCTAGATAAATACCATAGCTCCTATGTCTACCTACAGATTCAGGAATTCCACTTAAGAAACACTTAAGTGTTCCACTTAAGATTCCATTTAAGTCTTCACTCTTCCACTTAAGAAACAAACATACTTCCACAACTTTTTAATGTATAAGCTAGTGACTGTTTATTCAAGTACATTGCTGATAATTAAGAAATGCAGATTTAAATCCTACAGAAAGAAAATGAAGCTAGCTTTAAGAACAGAGCACATAATTCTTTATACCTTTTGCCTTTAGTTCCTTTTGCCTCACTTCTACCTTCTTCAGTGTTGTGAGAATGATTACAATAAATATAATGAGTTACTCAGGTCCTGTCATGAGGGGGTCTTATACAGCATGCTAAGTACAGCATACTAAAATGGATAGGTTAAGATTAAATGCTCCTCTACTTCCTAATGATATAATTAGAAAGCTTTTAAATTTCAATAAAACACCACTCTAAGTGCCTATCTCTGGCTTTGTGTGTGACCGAAAAGACACTTAACTGTGGAGATCATTAAGAATGCATTGAATAAAAATGCAAATAATAAGAAACCAACCAGTACTGTAAATATGAATGTATATTCCTCTGCCACTTGTCTTCATGTAACGAATTTTGTGTTTCTCTAGCAGTCAGAAACTGTTGTTTCTGTTGTTTATGCTGATAGCTTCTAAATCCTCAACAAGTGAAATCATCTGTTCTCTCAATCCATATGAAAATACAGTATGATAATCATGGCCGACAAGTAACTGTTCTTTCATTGTGGCAGCAGAGATTGGGGCAAATCCAGGCAATTTAATTTCCTGTATTTAAAAGGAAAGAAAAATTATTTAAAAACCCTCAGAATATCAACAGCTGTGCTTTTGTTACCTATAAGGCTGAAAAAAAATTACATGGTAGAAGTCCCACTGCCGGGGCTTTCAATAATGCTGTTTTGAAGTCAAAGACAACCTCCGCAAATATAGCGCATCTCGCTCCCTTATTCTTGCTAACTGTAGCATAACACTGCATAAAATCTGTGTCACAGTGAATCATACAGAACTATGATTTCCAGTTTTCCAGCTTTTTCTTTCTTGTGAGATAGCTACAAAACACATTTGTTCTGAAAAAGAAGGTGGCTGCGCGAAGAACATCTTTTCTATAATTGAGCAAAAATACAGGGAGCAAAATCTACTGGCAGACTATGTGTATCATACTGGGGATTTCCAAGTTCAAATTCAGTGCCCCATAATTAGCCTGATTTTGTAGATATTTTGGGAGTAACTGGTTGTACTGGGTTTTCTTGGGTTGGTGTTAATTTTCTTCATAGCAGCTCATATGGTTCTGTGCTTTGTGTTTGTAACTGAAGCAGTGCAGATAACAAACCAATGTTTTTGCTGAACAGCACACAGCATCAAGGCTTTCTCTGTTTCTTACTCTACACATTCTACCCTCTCTCCCTTTGAGTGGTCTTGGAGTGGGCAAGTGCTTGGAGGAGGCACAGAATTATAAGTATTTTTAACGTAGGATAGTTGGACACATCAGCATTCTGGATCCTTGCCAACAAATTCATTGTGGCAAAAGGGGAGAAGTCTGGACCAGGAGTGGATGCCACACCTACAGAATTAAAACTGCACCATTCGTACCAGAGTCCAGAAAAGATTTAGCAGGAAAAGAGTTGAAAACAGAGTAATGATACACAATGATTTTGCAAAAGGGACTAGTATCATTCACAGAGGCATAAATGAGGGAAGGTGATGTTTGGATTTAGCTTCTGTGACTCTGCTATTGGAATCATGTATACAGCTGCGCTATTGCCATTCTTAAAAAGAAAAAAATTGTCATTATTAAAAGAGAATTTATCCTGTAATAAAACAACCAGACCCGGTAACTCAATTAAGTGCATAAACATTTTCACAACATAGAGTAGCCATATACTACAGAAGTTTTTAATCTAGCCAAATACATAGACAAGAACATAACATTAACTAGAAAAAAAAAAAGTCAGATAAATTCAAGGAACACTCAGAACAGTTACTTAATAGAATACATCACAAAGAGGAACAAGCACAGTTTTCATATCTTGGTGTCTTCAGGTCAAAACTGGATTTCTCTCTGGAAGATGTATTTCCATAAAACACATATTACTTGTTTAAGATAGGAGTAAGTGAAATTTTATATCCCATGACCTAGTTGCATTTCCCATTGCAAAATCAAATAAGCACCAAAATTGTCCTGCTAGATATAGATTAAGAAGACTGTCACATCAGCTCTGAATAACGAAACTATTTTTGCTTTTTGTATTGCAAAGCTACTCACCAGCTTTCCCAAGACTATTTTCAGTGTCATCTCTGAAACTTGCAACAGAGTCTATTTGAGACAGTGTCACAATTTTTTCTTTTCTATTTGCATGAACTGAAAAGAATTTTTTTTTAAAGAAACTGCTCTATAAATGTTGTCTTTTTACTGACATGTGTGGTACATTTAGAATTCCTTCTTTTAATGGTTTGACCATAACTACACCTTACTCAGCATGAACTGATCTTGTCTTTCAGCTTATTAACAATTTAGTCAGATTTAGACAAATGTCACTCTCTTTTCTCTACTATAATGAATCTGTTGCTGGTAAGACTCAGGAGCCATAAAGATGAAATCATATTAACTTCCTTGCTTTTGTCTCTTGTCCTAATATATGTGTGTCTTGTAAACGATATGATAGCTGCAACTCATTAGAACTCAGAAATTTGAGTTTTGTAAGTTCTAGATAATACAGTGCTGAAGTGAGAAAGTTTGGTGGAAAATTGCCTGCTAGGGCTTACTGCATTCCCAATACTTAAGCAAAAACTTTCCCTTAATTACAAAATCTTCTAAATTAGTTGTTTCAGAGTCATTACAGTCATGGGTCGAATTCAACTTTGGATACACATGGATGTCCTACAGCACCACGTACCTCAAGTATCTGTCACTATAAAGGCTATGTGTCTCCTGTAGTCTTTGGTTAAGTCTGCCAGTCATGACACTAAATGCATGTGCTTACTTACCTAAATCACTCATAGTGCTTTCATTCATAATTTCTTTTAAGGTATACTGCCTCAGCCTGGCTTGGTGTTGTGTTTTAGGTTTTTGACGAAGACAGTGTTGGCAGCACACCAGTGTTTTAGCTATTGCTGAGTAAAGGGTTTATAAGTTTCTCACTCTGCCACCAGTAGTCTGGAGACAGGCAAGAGTTTGGGAGGGAACACATCTGGGACAGCTGGCCTAAACTGACCAAAGGGATAATCCATACCATACAACATAATGCATTAAAAAAAAATGGGGCGGGGTGCAGGGGGAAGTGTGGGGTTTGCAAGGGGGAATTTTTTCAAAGTGGCCATTACTCAGGGACTGGCTGGGCTTTCATCTGGTGGTGGGGGTGATCCTTTATATCATTTGGGTTTGGTTGGGTTTTATTCCTCTTTTACTTATTAAGCTGTCTTTATCTAGACCTATGACTTTTTCTCACATTTTCTTTCCTCCTGCTACAGGGGGAAGTGAGCAAGCAGGTGGAGGGTGCTTAGGTGGCAGCCAAGGTAACAGACGACATAAGGTCATGCAGAAAAACTACTTATTGTCATTGAAGAGCCTGGCAGTTTGAACCCTCTTGAGAAAAGGGGTGCTCTCTGTGCCTTGGCAATTGCATCTCCAAAAGACGAAGGCTCCTTGACTTGGGGTGATCCTGCTAAGGGAAGGGGAATAAGCCAGTTTTTAAGCCACTCTAATGCTCCAGCATTTAAATGTAAGGGGTTTACAGAGGTTCCTGTACTCTGGGTTAAACAAACGGGAGAAATACTGACCAGATATTCTCAAGAGGTCAAACCTACTTTGCTGGCAAAATATAGAAATACAAGGAACTTTGGCAAAATTTAGTATAACATCAAATCAACATAAAACACTTATCAGAGCATTAATTTGGCCCATTCAACTTAGAAAACTTTAAAGCTGTTTGATGTTAAGTTAGAAAACTTTAAACCCATTTAATGTGCTGTTACCCATAATGTTCCAAGGAAGGGGAATTAGAAGAAAGCCAGAAAAGATATGGAAAACCACACATATGGCTACCAATGCCTGGGTTCTAGCAGCGTCCAAATAGAAAATCCAAGCAGGGCATCGGGTCAAGGTAAGTGCTTGCCTCATGCTTAGCCTTAAAAACCCCTGGGCCTCCATGGGCCCTCCCCCCAGGTGGGGCTTCTGGTCATTCAGCCACTCAGGAGTTGGCTTAGGCAAGAGTGGGGCACTGCCTGTGGTGTGCCACTGATTGGCAGCTCTGCCAGGCTGGGGTGCAGGCTCTAGGCTGGGGGGTGGGGTGGGGGCCAGGGCAAGGGTCGTCCTGCCCCCTCCCACACACACATGCCTAAAGTATCTCGAGACATCAGTTTTTCCAGTCTCTAACACCCACTTCCCTCCATGGACAGGAAAAAGGCAAATACATCACCATTTTACCTAGAAGCAGCCAAAAGGCCAGGTAAACAAATCACTAGGGAACATCAAATATCACTTTTATGTCTCTGAAAAACTCAATAAAAACTTAAATGTAATTCTGAATTGGCAATAATCTGTCAAAAAGGGGTGTTGGAACAAAATAATGTTCGGTAAAATACTGGTTTTTTGCACCAATGTTAAAAGAAGTTTGTTTAGAGTTGAGGTTTATCTAAAGTTTGTCAGTAACTCCATTGACTTCCAACTAGAATGAAACTGATTGTAATGGAAGCTGGAGGACCTAACTAATATAAGGACATCAAAATTACAAACATCTAAAGCTTGATAAAATAAATCCCATCCAAAATCTAAGCTTATCTGTCTTCATTACTACACACAAAATTAGCAGAACCTATGTGACTCTTGGGTGGCCAAAATCAACTGAGTTAAATGTCACCATTTCTAAAGAAAGAGCCACAGAAATATTCTTTCATATCACAGTGATATGGTACAAACCCCAAAATGTTTCTGACTATAAATATTAAATGGTGAAAAAATGTACGATATACATGGTACATATTCTATCTATAGACATATACACCACTGCGTGGTACAGAGAAAGGCCAAAGAACACCAACCCAGCAAGACTTTTGGACCTTTTGAGCTGAGATTCAAAATATTCCTGTCCATTTCTTTAATAATCTTTTTTTTTTTTTTTTCTTTTTTCTTTTTCCTGGAAGGTCTCTATATTACCTTTAGATGAAAGCTGGGCATATACTAAATCAATGAATGCACAAATGTAATGCCTTAGCAATTCTGATTTTATACTCTGTCTTATTAAAATTCACAGTTCAATACTATACTTAATTACGAAGTAAGAAAAAAGAGAATGTATGCCAAAAATAATTTTGATGTTAGCAGAATACCCAGAAGATTTTAATATGACCTCATTATCATAGTTTCTTAAAGATCAGATGACAGGAGGCTATGAGATCAGTCACAAAACCCAAAGAGGGAAAGCACTCTGGGTTAATCTAATTTGAGTTTACTCTCTGATGCCGAGGGTATCTTAAAAAAAAAAGCTAGTAATATCTACTAATTTTTTTAGTTTTGTATAGTGGGTTTGTAGTGGGTTATGTCTGTAAATTTAAAATGATCCTTGAATATTGTATTATCAGGTATTTTAAGAAGCTGCTCATCATCCCAAAGGTTTTAATGAATAAACTTTAAAGATCTAATCCTGACAATAGCCATATTCCCTTAAATCATTCTGTTAATATCATTCCCATTTTAACTAAAAGCAATTTATGAGTAGCAAGCACTAGGCATGCTCATATCTGAATTTCTTAATGAAAAAATAAAACTTAACTATAAAAATTTGAATAATTGTATGTGTCAGTAAAATGGGAATTAAGATAGCAAATTTTATTTTTCACAAAAAAGTTGGTAAATAATTCAGTGTAATATGCAAGTATTCTTTACACAGGCATTTTAGTTGGCACTGCCCTTAAACAGAGTAGTAGGGCAAACTCACAGCAGTCCCACAGATACGACCCCAAACTCCTACCCTGCTGCAGAATTAATCTGTGGGTCTTATAACTTATTCATACAGGTGTAATTGCAACAGTTATAATGACAGTTATTAACCATCATTTAATATGTTTGTAGGTGTGTGGATGAGTGTTGCCTTCAAATGTCAGTGAACAAGTCACATTTTTCTGCAAATAGCACCCTGTCACCACCTTATACCCCTCCTCCCATGTGTCCAATCCCACCTGTTTATGGTCCTGGGGTCCAAGCTTTGTCATGGCCCAACTCAGTATCCTCTGAAGGAAAATTGTTAAGCTGTGAAAAAGACTAATGAGAAAGTTTATACAGTGGCATCACACGAGGGAAGAAAGGTAAAGATAGAAAGAGAGCATTGGAGTAGAGATCATTAGTTTTTCAAGGACTAAAGAAGAAAACAACCATGGAAAGGCAGAAAATTATAAAGGAAAAGAAACCTGGAGAACTGAATAAAAATTGGCAACTCAGTAACTCGAGTATCTGTTTCAGAGAGCAGTGGAGGATGACCATTTTAATTCCTGACCAAACCTTAACTAACTAGCAAAGACCTTTAAGATCATTTTTTGGGACAAGAAGCATAATACTGCTTATACTAGCCACTCCTTCCATCCTGGCTGTCTTTTGTGTGAACTAGCTAATAAAATCTTGCCTTACACTTTCAAAATGCATGTGTTCTTTTTGCAGAGTATCCTTATACATGGCTATAAAAAGCACCTGAAGAAAATTATCTTGATAAGAAGGGCTAACAAAGTACCTTTTTTAGGATATTTAGTGATTAAAAAGTTATGTGAGTCCTTTAATCAAACTTTAGATGTCTGTAATATAGACATCTTCACTAGACAAACCTGAGATAATTGTTTCCTTTTGAGTCAAGGAAGAAAAATAAGCAATTTCAGGATACAATTCAACTGACCTATTTTAAACATCAATCTTAGGTGAAATCAGTATTGCCTTGGAAGTACCTCCTTTTCTCACTGTTGACAAAAAGGGGGCCCTAGAGGATTAGCATGGTTGTAGTTGTATCCTTTGAAGACATGTTTAGGGTTAGATGACCTCCACTCAGTACATGTGAATCTGTGTGGTTTGTTAAAATCAGCACACGATTAGTTCAGCTCTTTGTAAGGACAGAGATTCAGTGTAAAGCTCAGACAGATAATCTTCATTTTAATAGATCTTTCCTTATCTTAAAGCTTCCTTAAACAACCAAGTTTAGTAATAGGCTCAGTAGTTGGAGAAACACATCTTTTTACCCATTAGTACCTCAGGAAATTACATATTTTCACTCAATCCATATCAAGAAGGCACGCTGAACTTTTAAGTTCAAGTGCTCTCCTTCATTTTATCTTATCACCCTTTCATTCGATGACAGCACCTAATTTTTCAGGCTTTGCTTCCTCACTTACCATCCCCTTATTGCTACTGGAGCACTGAACACCATGATCTCAACATTAACCAGATAAGGGGATGAATCATGCAGCAGGTTTTCTGATCAAGCAGCTATACACTGAAGGCAATCATAATCTGGCCACATACGTAATGTATCACAGAGACCTTGAATAAATATGCACCGTAGCACTATAAATCTTACCCACATGTTTAGACATACTCAAGAGTTTCCTTGATCACTTAACTCTGACTCTGGTAAACAACATATGGCAACTGTGATAGAGTATATTTTCTGTAATTGAATCTTTTTATGTTATTTCCTATGGGACCAGACACTTCAGGTCAAGTTTGGAGGTGACACACACACACACAATGTTGTAAATTACATGCTCAGATAAATGTAAAAAAAAGGTCTAAGAAATAAAAGATCTCAGAAATTGGCCTCATGGTTATTGTCCTCTGATTATTTTAAGCATGTATTGTAAAACTGTGAATGTTACCATGCCATGCAGAATATGGGCTGCTTTAATGTCATTACCCTTAGAAAGCTCTGAGAATGTTTTTGCAGTTCAGCTGTTGTTTCCAGCTGATGACCTTCCTTGATGGTTCAATGGACAGGCTAGAGGGAAAAGAACAGGGTTACACTGACCATGCATGGTTTTCCCCTTTTGTTCTGCTGCACAGTGAGAAAGGCTTGGTGTTTCAAGTCCTACCTTTGCACACTTAAATACTTTATTTGCCAAAATATTTTATGAAAACGGAGTCTGATTTTTTTTTGTTTTTGGAGTGTGTTCAGACTGTTTAGGCTGAAGGCAGTATAACTTGGCCCTAGCCTAATCCTGAGTAATATCCTATGGGGTATGACATGAGAAACCTCTGGTCATAAAAAATAACACAGCAAGTTATAGACCACACCGCAAGGTTTCACAGGTGATAAAGGTGGAGTTACATAAGAGACCACGGAACTGCAAACTGCACAGATACCTGGAGGAGGGCATCAGGGGCCTTTTGTGCAGTACAGTCTGGCAAGGTCAACAGCAGCTAGGTAACTATGTGAGCAATGTGAGAAGAACAACTACTTGACCAAGATTTTCTTTGGGAACCTATGAGGCAGCTTGATCACCACAGCCTGGTAAGGACAGTAACCCAAATCTGTCATTCACACATGTAAAACTCTCTGAGATTTTGTCTGGAAAAAGAAGATGTTTTCACAACAATCAAACACTCAGATGAACAGGTTAGGCATCCTGTGAATACATTATTCAGTGGTATCACTGTGCCAGGTCCATTCCAGGCTCAAAGGCATCCTCATCTACTCATCACTTCCTGACAGGTTACTTGAAAGAACGCTAATGACAGCGCTTTGTTAACATTAGTCTTAATACTAACACATTACTGCTCTACTATGGTGAATGTCATTTTCCTGCCTAACAACTCTGTGACTGTGTTTTTTTGCTATCCCACAATCACAGAGTCACTGAGGTTGTCAGGAACCTCAGGAAATCATCGAGGCAAACCCTCCTGGTCAGAGCAGGGTCACCTAGAGCAGGATCTTTGGGGCCTCGCTATTCTCTCTTCCACTCATTATCTTCTCATTTTTTTTAGTGAGGATGCTATGGAGAATGATTTTAAAAACCTTGCTAAGGTCAAAACCATCTACATAGACTGGTCTTCCTTTGTCCATCAAGCCATCTGTTTCATCATAGATGGCTATCAAGTTTGCTAGGCAGAATTTCCCGTTCAGAAATCCATGCTGACAACTTCCAATCACTTCCAGTCCTGTAAGTGGTTTGCAGGGTCATATGCTCCTTCACTTTCTCAGTGATCAAAGTCAGCTTGCCTGTAGTTCATCTATTCCTCCTTCTTCCTTTCTACCAGTCCTCAGGGAGCTTCCTCGGTCACCATGGCCTTCCCGAGATAAGAAATGGCCTTGCAATGATACTGGCCTTCTCCCTTTACACTTATCCCTGATGCATTCCATCAGGTCCCATGGACTTCCATCTATAAAATTTGTTTAAATGTTTCCTTTCTTGATCCTTTTCTATTGAAACTAGTGCTTCTTTTCTCTAGAATATTTCTTCTTTTTACTTTTTTTCTTCATGCACTCTGTAAAAAGATTCTTTTATAACAAAATTTGTACTGTAAATAAAAGAAAGGATGGTCCTTCCTCATTTCTTTACTGGAATTTATTGTTTCTCCTCAGAAATAGTAAATTCCACCTTCATTCAGCCATCAGAAAATCCTAGACAGAAATGGAAGAGAGTAGTGAATTTATATGAAGGAACAACATGATTACAAAACCTGACTCCTCTTTCATCTCTTTTGCAGGTTTTGGCTTTGCTGTTTTATGCTTCTATTAACTTAAAGGTTTTAAATAACTGCTTGATTATGTGGTCAAGGTCCATACAGCCTTTGATGTAGTTCTTTTCTTGAAATTTCAATTTAGGGTACTGACACTCAGAAAAGATCCTTTTTTTCAGTCTGCAATGTATACATATATATAAGTATTTGATAGCATAGGCAGTATTCATTTCCTAAATGAGGTGTATATTTTTGTTGTTTGTTGTTTTTTTTTTTTTGTTTTTCTGTAAAATAGCTAAGCTACAAACACTAGATGAAATTTGGACTGAAAAAGAAGTCAGCAGTGTCTTGTCTCCTTGAGCTTAGGTCATTCTGATCTTCTTGAATTCATTTGGCTAAATGATCTAAGCAATTTTATAAGAATGTACAGATGCTGCAGTATAATATACTGCTTCACAATAAAATGAAATAAAAAATTAATGCTTTTTGATTAATTATCTCTTGAGAACAGTTTTGATGAGGCTGTGGTGAACATTCTTCCTTTTCTATTCTGTCTGAAGAAAATTTGGAGCTGGAACAGACAAAAGCTTTTGTTCTCTACTGAATTTGACTGCTTTGGAATGTTTTCTTTCAGAAAAAATATGTTCAGAAACCAAAGTTCTTCTTTTAAACACCTTGAAATATTGTGAACTCTTTCAAGATACTAAATAACAGTGCCTGTAGAGCTAAAATTCAATATAACACATTGCATAAGATAGTAAGTTTCCCTTTGAAGCAAAATTCATCACCAATTCTGGAATAACTACATTGAGAGATATGAAGGGGGAAAGTATAAAGGAAGAAAACAGCTAGATCAGCTAAAGTGTTTCACTTTACTGATGTTTTAAAATTTTACTAGCTCTTCCAACAAATCTCAACTTACTGTTAAAAATCTGCATTATATTTTGATATTCTAACATGATTTAATTACAAAAGAGGTATAACCTCCTGCAGGAGTCCTGCTTGTAACTGCTAATGAGCAAGAGGCAATAAACTATCCTTTATAAATCAATATGTGAGAAATTAAATATGAGTGCTTGGACTTGGTTGGCCCCATAGCTAATGGAACTATGAAAGACATGATTAATTAGAAAGGTGTTTTAGAAAGGTTAATTAGTTTACTTTTTAAATTATCTGCTGAGTTAATGTGGTGGTTAAGAAAAAATTCCTGCATCACAAATTAGCCAATGATTTTTCTGAAGATTCAAAATAAACATATTTTGGGCAGCAGGTAAATCTGTTTATTATCTGACAATATTTTTCATTGGTGACATTTATTACATCTCTTGCCTTTAGTTATCACTGCAGAGTTAATCTAAGCAATAAGAATTTCAGGATAGGCTTATCATTTTTAATCCTCTTAGAAGCCATTGAACTTAGTTTTGTTTTGTTTTTCTTTTTTTAATTTAGTTTATTAGGGAAATCATAGACCTTGACTAATATCTCAATTGTCTGGGAACAATTTAACCAGCAAGATGGCCTGTGTCATCTTACAAGTGAATACATAATTTGAGTGCAAAAGTAGAGGAAACAAATGAAAAAAGATGTATAGAGTTAAAATACGATAAAAATATTGATTAGCTTGAGAGAGAGTTTTCTTAGCTCAAATAAAGATAATTTTCAAGATATTTTTAAAATGTAATAAGGTAGATGTGAAGAGCAGTGTACCCTAAACATAAAGAGAAGTGTGGGAGACAGCTTGAGTGCACGCGTATGTTCAAAAAGTATCTGTGAAGGGCATGTCATCATTGTCAAAATCTGAGAGTACTAAAGACAAAATTATATTCGATGATACCCTAGCACTACTTTCAAGGGCTAGTGAAAACCCTTGGAAACAAAGATAAGAAGCTCATGTTTGTGAGACAAAAAATCCAGGGAGTTTATGCAAGGAGTGGGATCTTCCTGGACCAAGGAAACGTATGAGCAGTGTCCTCAGTAGGTAACAGAGAAATTTACAACTGTGGAAGTCAAGGAAAGCCTATATAGTAGATGATTTGCAAAGCTGGTAAGAATCCAAACTGCAATTACTTGGACAGAAGGATAGAAACAAAAAGATTTACTAAAACTTTGGGTGAAGAATTCTACTGAGTACTCATAGTCAAAGCTAGTATTTCTGTTACATATTTAAGCAATGCAATTTAGTGCTGTTGTCTGCAGAAAAAAAGTAATTAACAAAATGATCTGAAGAATGAGAAATACTCAGATGGCTATGCCATATGTCAATTACTGAATAAGGCTTATGAACATTCACAAGATTTTAGGAAAACATCAGAGTACTAAAAAGTGACCTTTAAATATGCAGATGCATATGTACACAAATACGTGGATACAAATCTCATTTTCATTGAACAATGGCATAAATCTTACATTTTATTCATTGCAACTCACTAAAGGAATAAACAAAAATGATCCACAGAAACATACATAAAACAATGCACCGTATTTATTATTTATAGCTTCTGAGAAATGTATTGATCACTAACTAAATAGATAAGAAGCAAATAAATCTGCAGAGCAGAATGACAGAAGCAGAGGGTCATCATAAAATGAACTCTGAAGCAGTTTCCTATTTTTTAGAACTGATTCAAATATTTAAAGAGATTTGATTTGTACCAAAATTGAAAGTGCATTGGATCATTGTAGGCCAGGCTGTTCCTGAAGAAGGTGTTCTCTTCCCACACAAAGATTTTCTTTGTTACATTGAAAGAAGATCTTAACCCAATACTTCTATACCTTCTTTATAACACTTGTTGGAAACAGATTTTTTTGTTTGTTTGTTTCTCTTGTCTCTGCCATCAACACAATTTATCAATGCCATTTCCTTAATCTGAGGTTATTTTTAAAAAAATTATGTTTTCTCTTAACTTTTTGATTGCTCACTATCTTTCAGTTTCCAATATTCACTTCAGAGTCTGTTATATCCATTCACCATTGTCTCTACATTTTCAATTTTCCTCTCATCTTCTTGCAGCCTAGGACCAAAGCCCTCAAAATAAATCTCCCTAGCAATATTTGTTATTTGAATTGCATTCCACCGTTTACTAATACTCACAAAGGGTTGGTGTGGGTTTTTTCTTTCTTTTTATTATTTTTTTTTCTTAGACCCTAAAATTACCTGATAAATCCAGTGTGAGGATCATCTTTCAGTGAGGGGTTACTAAACAAATGCATTTGTCTCAGTTAGTGGAAACTTAAGATTCAAAGATACGTAGAAATTAAGATTTAGGTTTTGGAGCATATCTGCCATGCTTGTCACTTCTCTCATCACATTAATAAAAAAGTGGAAAAATTATAAAATAGAGGTAAGCAGAGGCAGCAGCAGATCAAGTATTATTTGAGATATTGTTTTATAAACATTACTGGAATCTGGATTTTTTGATTATGTAAAAAATTCTACGTAAGTGTTGTGGTTTAACCCCAGCCAGCCACTGGGGCCCCACGCAGCTGCTCACTCACTCCCCACCAGCAGGATCAGCGTGAGAATCTGAAGGCGTAAAAAAAACCCTGTGGGTTTAGATAAAGACAGTCTAATAGGGAAAGCAGAAGCCATGCATGCAAATAAAACAAAACAAGGAATTAATTCACTGTTTCCCATGGGCAGGCAGGTTTTTCAGCCATCCCCAGGACAGCAGGGCCCATCACACGTAACAGTGACTTGGGAAAACCAACACCACCATTCCAAATGTCCCTCCCTTCCTTCTTCTTCCTCCCACTCTACATACTGAACATGATGTCACATGATCTGGAATATCCCTTTTGTCAGTTGGGGCCACCTGTCCAGGCTGTTTCTCCTCCTAACCTGCCATGCTCCCCCAACTCCCTTGTCAGCGTGGCAGTACGAAAAGCAGGAAAAGCCTTGGCTCTGCGTAAACCCTGCTCAGCAATAACAAAACCATCTCTGCCATCAATCCTGTGTTCAGCACAAATCCAAAACACAGCCTCATACCAGTCACCGTGAAGAAAACTGACTCTACTGCAGCCAAAACCAGCACAAGGCAAATATCTACCTATTTATGAAAAACATGGCTGTGAGAAAAGAATCCAGGCTTACAAAGGAGTTGGAAATCCAAAACCAGACACTTGTGGGGTGATGATACCAAAGGTGAT
The DNA here is from genome assembly GCA_013397975.1 of Machaerirhynchus nigripectus. NCBI lineage: Eukaryota > Metazoa > Chordata > Aves > Passeriformes > Dicruridae > Machaerirhynchus > Machaerirhynchus nigripectus. The sequence continues at coordinate 1,596,104 of VZRQ01004009.1, read as the reverse complement.
GGTATCAGAGAGATGAGTTGTAGCAACAAAAAAATACGTGCTAAAGGCAATCTGAAACCTGCTGAGTGACTTTTCAGTGAAGGTAGTGTTCAAACAGTTTTGTCTCCACAAAATTGGCTAATAAAAAATGTCTCTAAAAAATTAAAGGGAAACTCAAGAGGACTGAGGGGACTATTAGAGTTCACAATTTCCTAAAAAATTTGCTGCTGAGTGATTCTATATCATCGTCATTCTTGAAATTCAAGCTACAATATTGTAGTTTGAGCTAAACTTTTTGTCTGTCAAAATCTAGGAATATGTGAGTCTTATTTTGTAGTGGTTTTCTGCAATCTGGAGGATTTGAAAATGTTCAATTAAAAAAGAAAGGAACTTTGTAAATAAAAAAGAGAAGTGAAAATTTGCATCTCTATTATTTACATTTTCCCCTAATGTAAATTATTGTGAAAAATCCTTTTGAGACAACAAATTGTTTTAAGGCCATTAGATTTTTTATTTTATTGATTTATGATTTTACCAAAAATGTTCCCAAATTACAAAATAATTCCCTAAGGATGTCTTCCTTAGTCCTTTGCTGAGAAATTATATATCGTAGACAACAGGATAGCTTTTTATTTAAGCATGCCATTTTTTTTCATCAGATTTTCTTTATTGCTAGATTGTGTGTTTGGGGTTTTTATTTGTTTGTTTTGATATGAATTAGCTTTTAACTGCAGTCCTGTGCTATATGAAAAGCCTGCTCCCTATCCTCTTTCCCCAACTCATAATAAGATCACAGGTGAACATTCCTTGAGCTTCAAAAAGGAAACATTTCTTGCCTAAAGAAATAGTTTCTACTGTTCATACGTTGACATTGGGTACTGCCTGAAGGGCACAATTCAGGCTAAATCTCCATCCAAATAGTTTTTTTCAATATGGGAAGAATATAACAGTGACCTTTTCCATTTTGAAAGGTTGTTGAATGAATTCCAGTGTCTCTTCAATGGCTGACTGTAAGGGAAACTCATGGCAAACATGAGTTATGGTAGACACACATGCTAAACTGGTTTCTTCGGTTCACTGGATCCCATGTGTTGAGTCTGGCCTGCTATCAGTGAGACAGGCAAAGGAAAATACTACCTGAAAAATCAGGCGATTGCTCCATTATACGTCATTTTAGGCTTAAAAGTGTGCTTTGTCCTGACTTCTAACTGCATTGCTCATTGATGGATTTGCTGTGATCTTACCCGTAAGATCATGTAATATCTGGTGTAATGCCAAATTATAACTAAAAGGACTCAAAACGCTTATTACCTTTCTTATGTGAATGTTCCCTGTTTAAGGGCTATAAGAACACAGGACAATGGTCTCTAAAAGAAAAAAAAAATTTCTTTTTTTAGTTTTCTTACATCCAATTCCCTTGTTCTGATTAGTGAAAGAAGATTAATTGACTCTATACAGGAAAACTATATCTGTGAGATGAAGATTTGACTTCCATTTATGATGACTCAGAAATGTCTTTATGGATTTCTTAATTAATATGAATAGAGAAATTCCAATCTGAATATTAGATGCTGCTTATGAGGAAATAGATGACTTTAACTGATTTTCAAGCTAAAGAAAATGAAATTAATGTAATGCTATAATGCAGCCATTTAGTATAAGCTACTTTGGGAATTCTGCAATGCAGGTATTAATAAATGTGCTTAGGCATCACATTATGCAGTTGATAAAACTGAGCGGGTTCAGGACAACTTTCAATGTATGGCCCCTAGGATCTTATATTTTTATTCAACAAGTAGTTTTCAATTTAGCCTTTTCATAGAAAAGAAATTTCCTTACCTGTTCACATTAAAATCTGAAAAATATGGAAAAAATAATAAATTGAAATTTTCCTTTTTTGAAGGGGTTGTGGCAAAAAGATTCAATGCCAAAATATTCAGTGTGCAGTGCGAGAAGAATGACAACTCACAAAGCAGAAATTACCTCAAGGATATTATTTATGATGTATCTATCTTGTCAGGGAATTGAACTCATGACCCAAGTATTGGAAAGTGCTGGGCTTGCCTACTGAGTCACAGAAAAATCTCATTTACTGCCAGTAGTAGTCCTTTTAAACTCAGCTGGGAAAGCTTTCAGACAAAGGGCCTTCACCTTGAAAGGGTGAAAGATTAAATTGAGGATACTATTAAATGGAACAATCAATGACAACTAGTTAAATTAAAAGGAAACTCTCAAATGAAGATAAATAATTGGCTGAATTTGTCCCTTGTGTATCTCTGTTTTCTTCATTAGAGACACACCAGGAGTAGGTTTGTCTCTGTGTGCACCAGAACATAGAAGACAAGCAAATAAAAAAATGTACTGTATAATACAAAATGACAAGCAGTCACCTGGGGAAGTATTGAGGTTATAACTTGCTTCATAATTGCAGATTTCTAAAAAAGAATTATCACTGTTTTGATCCGAAAATACATGAAGCAAGGGTTGTACAGCAAGGGTTGTATGTTGTATCATAAATTCTTGGAGTTTCAAGTCAAGGAAAATGAGAAGCAAATCTTAATTCTAAGTAGCACAGAGGATCTGAAAAAATAAAGACCATTCTAATAGTGGACACATTCAACGGAGTTCAAGGTTATTCGAGGACAAAACCCCAAAACTTTTATATATATATTTAAAAATACAAAATAAGCATATTCAAAAATAAAGGAAAAAGTAACAACTTTAAGGGCAAACTGCTTACAGTAGGCAGAAAGATTGAATAGGTATGAGAAACAGCATATAATACACTTGTATCTCAAAATATATTATATAATAAAATGGAATAAAGATTCAACTTTTTTTTATCTTCAAGCAATATTCTGCTTCACAAATCCTTTAGTAGTCTCAGAATCAAAACCTCTGAATAAATGTGATCTACTCAGTACATCATAGTGTGATTGTCAGACAGCTTTTGATAAGGTTGCTTGCCACATTCTGAGAGACATAAAATGGTTGTGGGATAAGAGATATATCCTTTTATGAATTAATGACTCACTAAAATAGAGTAAAAATACAAATAAGCGGCAATTTTTCAGTTGAGGATAACACTGTGGAAATCCTTATCCTCAGGGACATGAATGTGATATGAAAATTCTTCAATATATTCATAAAATATCAAGGAAAAGGTGGTGATTAGTGAAGTAGTAAAATCTGCAAATGATAAATAATTACTGAAGATGGTTAACTTAAAGCAAACTGTGAAGAACTAAAAAAGAATTTCATGGCACTATCTGATCAAACAAATCTAGAAGAAAAGAAAATTCTTATCAGCTAACAAAGTATTATACAGAAGAGAAACAACTCACCGTAATAGTTACTCTCAGTCAGAAAATAAAAGCTGAGGTGAGTAATTCTTAAAGGATGGCTTTTGAGTGTTATTTAGCAGCCACAGTGGCAAACAAAAAGCTGGGAATTATTAGGAACAGAATAGGAAGCAAACCAGAAAACATGATTAGGTTACTGTGTAAATGGATGGTGTATTCATGTACTGGCTGCATTTCAGTGTAAAATTCTGGCTGTCCAGTCTCAAAAGAGGTATAGTGGAATTAGAAAAGAGAGAGAAGAGGATATAGGGCTGAAGAAGAGATAACTCTTCAGCTTGGAACAGAAGAGTGAGTGGCAGTCTATAGACACTGATTTCACTATTTTTCACAACTTACAAACTGAAAAGTATCCAGTGAAGTTGTCATGTGGTGGTTGACAGTAAATGAAAGAATTTCTTTTTTCACACAGTTTAAGATGTGAAGTTCCAGACCAAATATGTCAAAAGGTTCTTATGCAAAATTAATAGAAGAAATGTCCATCTATGGCTTGTCTAGATAGTAGATTCACAGAGTCCCTAAAGCTCTGGTAGTCGAGACTTGGGAGAGCATTGCATAGAAGGGCCAACATACAAATCTGCTGTGTCTTAGACTTTAGGGCCCTGATCCCTTCAGTCCAACTCTAGGCCTCTGAGTTGGCTTAAGTGCCTCCAGATGTTCTCGTACGAGAAAGAAAAAGGAAAGTTTTGTACTGAATTCTGCAAACCTGAAATTATTTAGGTCATACTTTCATAACATAAAATAATTAGTAAATAAAACACCTTCACAGCTTTTATGTTATGGCTACCTTCTTATGCCTACCTTCTCTCCCAATACTTTGCTACTCATTTCTGCCCCCACAGTGAGGCAGATATCAGCTGAGCACTACACAGATATTTTTAGTTTGGGGTTAGAAATGAAATCGTTAGTGATTGATCTTAAGAGCGCCTTACACTTCTTTTTTTTTTTTCTTTTTGTTCCTTGAAAATTGCAGCAATTCTACAGACTTGTTCACAATTCATGCCATGAAAGACTAGTGTCAGAGCAGGTGAGAGGAAAGGAAGTTAGTTACAGCACAGTGCTAGAAAGAGACAGGTTGGAAATATCTTTGTTCAGTACTGCCATCCACTTCTTTAAGTATAAAACCATAGCCTCCAACACCTCAGCTGGATGAGATGAATCATTAATTCAAAGCTTTTCCAAAGTGTTCACCATATTCAGATGTAGGATTCATACAAGCTAGACTTCAAATATGTCTGGTCTGACCCCCTATGGGTGTTCTCCCATAAGGGTTTAACCAATAAAATTGAAGTTAAAGGGGTCTGTAATTATATTCTCAGAGTTGGCTGTTCCTGTGATTTAATGGTTTTGATCTACAGACAGCACATGGAAGTGATACAATGCAGCACAGAACAGTATTATTCATATGGAAAAGACCAGACTGTGTCTCATTTGTAAGACCTGTCAGATGCTACTATTGTTCTTTTGGTGAATGTAGACAGTCTAAGGGGTTGAATGGAAACGATGGCTTGGTAGAAGTCTCTGGACTTCATTTTTCATTTAAAAAATTTCATATTGGTTTTTGTTTCTGATTACTGGATGGTTAGGGAGAAAATTACTTCTCCAGACACACTTTGGGCTTTATGTGCAAATTTTATGCAAGATTGTTTTCTTATGTAAGTCTACATTCTGTGAACACTGGGGATTCTCAAGAACAGAGTTTTATTTATCTGCAAATTAACTTTATAAGAATTCAGATACCCAAATACCCAAGCATAAGCCTTAAGAAAATCTGCCACTCTATGAATTTGCCATCAAAGAGAATAGACCAATTATGAAAAATTATCTACTAGACATAGTCAGTTCATAGTCAGTTATTGTCAGAATTTATGGAACTTTCTTTTAGAAAACAAATAGCTTTATTCTATTCCTGTTCAACATGATTCTTCCACTGCATTGTGTCACCTTACATTTGGTTCCACTGCAGAGTGATGTGATAATATCAGGCACAAGCCAATGGCAAGTGATGAGCAAGAGAGGTGAATGCTCTCTCATGTTAGGAACGACTATTACTCAGTACTGGAAAACTTCAGCTGATCTTAATTGTCTGCTTGTTTGGACATCCCTATGAATTTAATATAAACATAGCAATATGAAACTGGATTTTAATTAAAAGTTAAAATTCACACTTAGGTATTCATGGGAGCTGTATTTTTCTAAAGCTGGTAATTACTCATGACTGATTCACATATGATAGTTTGAATTTTAGAGTTTGAACTCTTCTGACTAATTTTTATGTCACTTTCTGCACTGCTATAAATTGATGAAGTAGCTTCCCACCTGTTTTCAACACACACATATTCTACAATGGATTGGAGAGGTTTCATTTTCCCCTCAGTAAAATTTTACATTGGCAACTAAAAGTGTGTTTATAGGAGTATCAACATGGTTCTTAAATTTGAAAAATAAATTATATGCATTGAGAAATCAACCAATGAAGGATTTTAAAAGAAAACAGATTTTACAGCTTGTTGATGTAATTGGATATTCAGATAAGCCTCCAGGATGCTGGGAACTTGCTTTATTTTATGCAGAAATTAGGCTTCCAAGACCTAATGAACTATTTAAATGTGCCACTGCTAAAGGATACTTGACTACAGAGGTACTTCAAATTTAAGAATGTTTTCATTTTTCACTGTAAAGATTTCTAAGCACCTCACAAAGGCTTCTAGATGTCAGAAAAGAAGAGAAAGTTAATGTCTTGTGAACTGCAAGGGAAAGCAGACAACTGATAGCTCCTATGTACATTGAACCACAAGACCAGATAGGTTTTCTGAATCTAAAAGAAACAATTAGATTATATTTTAATACTGTCATACATATCATTTCATGGTTAATTAAAAGGCATCTTTTAAGATTATTGGAATATGAGCTAGAGCTGCAGTGGTTTTATATGTTTGGCAGCAGTGAAAAATGTTTCATTTGTAATACTGTGTTTACAAAGGTCACCACAAATGCTAGCCTTCATGACCTTTAAAAACTCAGACCTTTGCCAAACAGTAAGAAATGTTCAGTGACCAATTTATTCTTCAAGGATTTCAATATACTGAATGTGCTCCTGCAAGGGTATCTTATCTACCAGTACACTAGCACAAATATGAAAGGTAGTTGGTCTGTAAGATTAAGACTTCTAGGGTAAAGAAGCATGCTGGCGCACCATGTTGACAATGTTGGTTTACACTTGAAATTATGAGATCACAGAAATCATGTAAACTTGGACTTCTGGGTCTCCTTAGGATTTCAGTGACAGGGACAACCATGTAAAAGATAATCAAATCATAAATAAATATTAAAACTGAACTTTTGCCTGTGTCTTGGCTCTGTGTAGTATCCTTTGCATGCTTCTCACAGCAGAAGCCATCAGTGTATTGAAATCACAGCACAAGCATTATATAGCAATTTCAATACACAGCTGAATCAGAACACAAACCTGATTACTATTACTGGTCTCTATATGCCAGCTGTCATGATACGGGGCATCCACAATTAGGGGGAAAGAATATGTGGGCTGAGCGAATTCAAGACTCTTGCTCTCTTCAAAGTTCATTTTGCTTGTTGCTCCAGTTTTGTACTCTGTATCGGACTCGGCCACACGTATTGCTTGGGCTAGCTCAGATCCCCTTGTGTTGAGTTTTCTTTCCAACAGCTGTGGCTACTCCCTGTACTTTTCCCTGAGCTTCAGAAACACATTTTCCCTGAACCTTCTTCCATTGTTGGGGTTGTGTGGGTGTTCACAGTAACTCAATCCAGCTCCTTTTCATTGCTCTTCACTGCACAGCAAAGAAAGCAAACACCGGCAAAAACCGTAACTGTGAATGCAATGGGCTCCAGGTCCTTCTTCAGACCAATAAAATGGCTTAGATACCCCTGATTTCAAACAAATAGAAACAATCTCTGAAAAAGAAGCCAAACCATCTTTTTATTCACTCCAATTTTACTGATTTTCATCTTCCTGTTTTGGGGGGATTTAGGGGTTTTAGGTTTGGGTTTGGTTCTTTTGTCTTTCATGTTTTGGGTTGACTGAAGATAGACCTGAAATGCAATAGAATTGTTTGTGCTTACAAAAGGATAAAGCTTCATTCATAAAACCCATACCTTAATGTAGTGAGGTGAGTAAAGTACAGATAAAATGAAGGTTGGAACTTTAACCTGTAGGAAGATGAGTAGTATGGAAGACTATATGCCTTTAGAGATAAAAACCTTTTCAAAACCCAAAGTCATTGTGAAGAGTCTTTGGGTAATTAAAAGACAATTTGAGAATGCAATAAGGGATTTTGAGATCTGTGATCTGCGGCAAGTGTGATATGATTTTAATGTTACCGATCACAGACATATTGCAGTTCTAGTCAGAAAATATCTGTATGATCACATCGTGGAACAGATCTTCAATTTGCAGAAATTGGAGACTTCATTTTTATTAGCTATGACTCTAGCCCAAAGGATAAGCTTTGATAGAAGAGCAAGTGGTCAGCAGCAAAGGATGAACATACAAATGTAGGCTTCAGGGATTAGTACAAGAAAACTACAGGTATTCACCTGAAGGCTTCAGAACTATCCTGTGTAAATTGCTGAAAGGCTGTGAATCATATTGCATTAAAAAAAATGCTCAGTACACCTTTGATCATTTACACTGTACGTTCAATACAAATGAATAATTTAAATGCTGAGCCTGTAAAATCTAGGCACAATATTCTGCAATAATTTTTTATCACACTGTCTTTAAGTAGTGCAAGAACACCCTTTTACCTCTATACACATTTTATGCAGGTAAAAACCCCAATAATTTTAGGCTAGCCTTGTCTCCATGCCTCATCATGACTTGCAGCACCAGCCTTGCTACACTTCTAGCACTCCTCTACACCTGTAACCAAGCTTGACATATTTAGATCCAAGGTACCAGATGTGATTCACCTGAAACTGTTGAAAGAGACGGACAATGTAATTGTGAGAATGCCATTTACTACGTATAGAGCACTCTGATATTCAGAAGAGGTCTCGCAGCTGGAAATACTACTGTATCTATCTTAGAAATGGATGGTAAGGAACTAAAAGTTGATACATTTCACCTCACTCCCTGGAAAGACCAAGTGGCACATTCTCTTGGAATCCATTTCCAAGTAAATGAAGCATAAGATAATCAGGAGTAACCATCAAGGATTTAAGAGAGACAAGTTTTACTCGACTGGCTGGGTGGATGAAAGGTGAGTGGTGGTCCCCAAGGGCTTTCACACCATCTCCCTCCATGCCATTATTTGAAAGCTGGATGTATGCACTGGATGAGCAGACCGGTTTGTAGGTTGAAAGTTGGCTGCACTGCTAGGCTCAAGCAGTCGTAATCAAAGGTTGGTGTTCATCTAGTGACCTGGAAAGAATAAAGCACTTGAAGAATTAGAGCCAAGAGCCACAATACTCAACATATTTAAAGGTGGTGGGTGATCACACACAATACTTTTGGAGAAAATTTGGAGATGACTCTAATGTAAAGCGAGCTTGACCCTTCATTCTGAGGCACCTAGACAAATCTGAGGATTAGGCTAAATGAAATCTAAGTTCAGTCAGAAAAAACACCACTGAGTCCAAATAACTGCTGCATCTGTTTGCAGATTTTAGTGATATCTTGACTCCATTTGGGGGAAAACACAATGTGCTCTGCATGTGTTCTTCCATCCCTTTCCCAGCCTAGGGTGATTTTGCTTTTAAAGGAGTCTTGTGTTTGAACAACAATATCTTCTGTACATATCTCCAGTTTCGGAGATGAGATCTTCTTGATGTCCAGGGTGCATATTTACTAGTGAAACTAGATGCAGCTGTGGTGGTTTACTAATGTAACACTGGTCAAAGAGGCTGGTTCCTTCAATGTCTGCTCTCATTGCTATACCTCTGCAGACCACATATTTCTCTGCACCATAATAGGTTTTGCCTAGATTGCCTGCAAATAACGTGGACAATGCAACCAGCAAACACAGTGAATAGGGCTAATCATAACCTGGGGCAATTTTCTTTCAACACCTCGCCTCAACTAGGTAAGGGCAGAAAATAGCAGGAAAAATGTGTTACAGCAAGTACCCATGTTCGATTGATTTGTGTGGCTTGGAGAAGAAAAAAAATGAAATATGAAGGCTAAGTCTCATCAGAAAGTCTTCTGGGTTTTCTGGGGTTTTAATAAATAAGGCAAGCATGAGGAAAGCTTCTGGTTAATTTTTGAAATCTCTAGATTTTCTAATTATATTTTGCAAAGTGTACTTGAAAATAATTATTCACACTTTTTACAGTGCTGCTACATTCCTCACCGAAAGGTTAAGTCATGTCAGGTAAAATTTTACTGTAGATCAGAATTCCCAGTGCATTTGAAAAGCTAATATACCATGATATGTAGAAAATATTTGAAAAAGACCAGGGACTGCACAGTCCTTTAAGAAAAGAAAAAAACAGCAAAAAGTTGCATGATAGAAAAAAATATACACTTTGAACTATGTTACAGAATAGTCTTATTGCTTATTGCTTATTTATGAAAAATCCTTTTTCATAAAACTGTAGAACAGTTTGTATTGGAAGGAACTTTAAAAAACATCTAGTTCCAAACCCCCTGCCATGAGTATGGAAACCTTCCAATAGACCAGGCTGCTCAAAGACCTATCCAGCTTGACCTTGAACACTTCCAGGGATGAGGCACGAGGCACTGGGCAACCTGTTCCAGTGCCTCACCTCACTCACAGTAAAGAATTTCATCCTAATATCTCATCTAAACCTACCATCCTTCAGTTTAAAGCCATTATCCCTTGTCCTATCACTGCATACCCATGGTAAAAGTCCCTCTCCAACTTTCTTATAGGCCTCCCTTAGTTACTATAAGGTTGCTATCAGGTCTGCCCGGAGCCTTCTTTTCTCCAGACTGAACATGCCCAACTCTCTCAGCTTGACTTGCTAGGAGAGGTGCTTTGGCCCTTTGACCATCTTTATGTCCTTCTCTGGACTCACTCCAGCAGATTCACATCCTTCTTACACTGGTGGCCCCAGAGACAGACTCTGTCAGATGGAGTCTCATGAGAATGGAGCAGAGGGCAAGAATCAACTTCACTGAGCTGCTGCCCACACTTCTCTTGATACAGCCCAGGATGTGGTTGTCTTTCTGGGCTGTGGGAGCACAGTACTGAGTCATATTGAGGTTTTTGTCAACCAACAGCCCCAAGTCCTTCTCCTCAGGGCTGGTCTCAATCAATTCTCTGCCCAGCCCATATTTGTGCTTGGGATTGTTCTGAGCCAGGTGCAGGACTTGCATTTGGCCTTGTTGATCAAAGATTTACGAGGGCTGACTTGTCCGTGACTACTGATGGAAAGAAGGTGTTCAGCAACCCTGACTTCCTGTGTCCTCTGTTACTAGGGTCTCCCTTCCATTTAATAACAGGCCCACATATTTCTTAGTTTTCCTTTTGTTATTGATCTATTTGAAGAAGCTCTTTTTGTTGTCCTTTACATTCTTGGCCAGATTTAATTCCAGATAGGCCTTGGTCTTCCTTGTCTTATTTCTACTTACTCTGACAGCGTGTCTATATTTATTCCAAGTGTCCTGACCCTCATTCCCCTCATGTGTATTTCCTGTTTATGCTTGAGTAATGAGAGTTCTTTATTCATCCACACAGTTCTCTTTCTCCCTTTCTTGCTCATACGTTGTTCTTGAGCTTGAAGGAAGTGAGCCTTGAACACCAGCCAGATCTCTTGAACCTATCTTCCCTGCAGGACTTCTTTCCATGCAATTCTTCTAAGAACATCTCTAAAGAGACCAAATTTAACTCTCCTGAAGTCCATGGTTGCAGTCTTATTTGCTGCTCTGCTTCTTCCTTGCCCAATACTGAACTTCACAATTTCATGGTCGCTGCAGCCAAGTCTGCCCCCCAACCTTCACATCTCCAACAAGACCTTCTATTGTTTGTTAGAATGAGGTCAAGCAGCACGCCATTCCTTGTGGCATCCTCCATTATCTGTCAGAAAAATGCCATCAATGCCACCAGAACGTCCTGGACTGTTTGTGCTTCCCTGTGTTGCTTCTCCAGGAAATGTCAGGGAAGTTCAAGTCCCCCACAAGAACCAGTGCCTGTGACTTTGAAACTGCTTCAAGCTGCCTGTAGAAGGCCTCATCCACTTACTCCTCCTGATCAGGGGACCTGCAGTAACCACCCACAAAAAATCTCCCTCACTAGTCTGCCCTTTTGTCCTAACCCCTAAACTCTTGACTTGCTCGTCATCCAACCCAAGACAGAGCTTGATACATTTCAAGCATTTCCTTATCTAGAAGGCAACATCACCACCTCTTCTGCATATCAGGAATTCTTTTTATTTTCCAGGGATGGGCTAGTGTTTTTCAGAGCATTTATATAAAATAAATATGTGTTCATAGAAATGGTATCAGATTCAAACAGCTTTAAAATTTTTTAAATAAAAGTAAAGCATTCTTTATATCATGAAATCTATATCTGTCTTATAATATGGCAGAAATACAAATAAGCACTCATAATTATGGGTTTTTTTCCAAGATCAACTGCAGGTCAAATTCAGCCCTTGGACTTCCCAGTCAGGTGTGTTATATAATGGACTTCGGTGCCAAGCTTTTACTGATGTAAGCAGCTCATCTCAAAATAATTGTTGCCCTAAAGGAATGTTTTAATACAATACTTTTAACCCAGAATATTCTAAATAAAGCCAAGCAGTAGAGAAAAAGCAGTCAAAATTGTATCTGACAGCATGGTTTTCTTTACAGTATTTTTGCCTATGTGCCATTCTACATAATAATATGAAAAAGGTAATACTCTTCACCCGTAACTCTTCCATGATATCTTCAATGGAATGTCATGTGATTACTGTAAATTCTAAATTTGAATAAGAAACCGGTAACATCTGACAAGTTCTTTACATACGCACTGAATGCATGCTGCTTTCAGCAGAGGCAGGTATTTGAAACCCAAAAAGTTATCACATAGTGCTATTTTTCCAGTTATTTACAACAATTAAAAATTCATTTAGATTTAGACAATTAAGGTAGAGGTATATGTTGTAATAACTTTAGATTAGTCTTTTGAAGTAGCAACTATTCTGCCATACCTACATGGTCCATAAACTTTTCCGTGCTGGGTAGTAGTGTCATAGAGTCCATATGTACAGGAATAAATGGAAAGACAAGCTATCACCAAAGCCCAGTGAGACTATGATAAAAAAGCATCAATTAGCTGACATTTTATGTTCAGTTTTAAAAACATTTAATGATAAATAAGATGATCAGTACTTTCAAAATGAAGCTGGAATGACCTTTATATTTCTGGGTTTTATGGATTAATTTGTACCATTGTGCTCTGGCTCTCACTTATAGTTGAGCAGCCTTGTTACAGCTTCTATTTAAGTAGGTCACAATTTATATGAAAAAAATCTAGATTTAGAAACATTGGTAAGTAATGGGATTTTCAGGAATGCTAAGCTTCTGACAAGTGAGTTGCCAACATCAGCAATTAAAAAAATTCAACTTATTGCTGTCTACATGTGGACATAATAATAGACTCATATATCTTTAGACAGCATTTTAGGCTCCTATATTTGTAAAACTTGGTCTTAATGATGCTATTGAAATGCTATTATTGGATTACAGCCTAGATCATGTTCACCTTGAAAGAACCACTGAAAACTTATGGAAAACATAATTACCACAGAAACCAGTATTATTACTTCAAAAGGATAATTATACAGAGCAGATAAATTCCTGAGAAACCAAGATCCTATTCTCATGTAAATGTTACTATTTATAATGAGTGAAGGGAAAATGACCTGGAAAAACTGCGGAAAGACAGAATTGTTTTTAATAGCTTGTCTCTCAGAGTATGCTGTGACCTGTCTTATGATCTTTAGCTCCTTTGTACTTTTCCTACAGCTTCTATAAAAGAAAAAAACCCCAGTATTTATTTTGGGAAACTGAAACCAGTAGCTCTTCTTTTTTTTTTTGCCCTCCTGTCACAGTTAGCAAGCACAGCCCTCATGTACAGATCAGGGATTTTATTTATTCAACAAGTTATATCATCCCTCCAGAGTTAGAAGAGAAATTTTCCTCAGTGAGTACTGGTTTTGTTCCTAGAGTGTCACACCGGTGATTCAAACATGGCTGCCAGGTCAATGGAAGAAAATGGACTGACCTCAAAAGGCACTTGAGTTGTCGGAACAAAGAAAATCCACTGATTGTTCAGAATTCAGGCCCCAGACTGGATCTGCAAGAGAAGAGCTGAGTGCTTTCTATCGCTATGCTGCACTGAGCAAGGGGAAAGGTTTGGAATGACTTCCGTGCAGTCTCAGTCTGAGCTGAGAGAAACAAAGATTGGTGGGTCACGCAGTTGGCCTCATTGCTTCAATGGCATTAGAACGTGGAGTATTTTTTTCATGTCATGAGTTACGTCTCTGATACCTCTTGCATTGCTGAGGTAATACTTTTTTAGGGAAACACTTGTCTCAGTAGAAAATCCTTTGATATTTATTTTTTTTACCCCCAGAGTTGGTAGAACTCAGCTACAGTCAGTGAGGAAGAGACAGCTGCTATACCTAGAATATTTTCCTTTACTTTTATCAACTTCAAGTAATATGAATATAGAGAATAGCCAGGAAAAGAAATTTTCCAGAAGCTCTGTATTTCTGACAAAAGAGTAGAATTGGATACCATTATTCCTGCTTTTTAATTGAATGGATTCCTTCTTTTTTAAATGAAGTTCTTGAGCAAATTTGACCTAAATTTAAAATAATTTTGTTCTGGCAGCTTAAATCCACCACTAAACATATTCAAAACTTTCAGCTTTCACTTCAATTTATCCCTATTTATATATTTTATGTATAGAGGAATATTTATGTGAAATGAAAGAATAGTAATATTTGCTCTAGAAGAATTTTTTATGTACTTTGGATTTGGTGAGCTTCTACCTATACAATACAAACCTAATTTACAACAGCCCAAGGTAAAATGCCACAATTTCAGATGTTGTCAAAATTTCGTTTGGCTTTTTTCTTTTTTGGGGGGGTTTTCTTTCATTTATTCCTATCTGTGTTGTTTCAACTGTTAAATTCTGATTGATGGAGGCAGTGCAGTGAATCACTGAGTTACTCTGAGAAGCTACCCTATTTTACATTCCTTAAGACATTTTTAAAAGTAAATTCAAAAACTTTTTACTTTCCAAACTGAGTGACTGGTTGACAGACTGTTCTGCTGAGCTTGGATTCTTTTAAACAGATCACAGGTGAGGATACATTTATTGCCATAGAAAATGCTTAGGAAAAGAAACAAAGAAACAAGAGGGCAAACTATGCATTGCTAAAAATCTATAATACCAACCATGGTTACATATCTTCTTTTCATTAGTTTTCACTGTGATTTCCAATTATCCAAAGTACATAGCAGAGGCAAGTCAAAACCAAAAAGAAAACAACGCAAACATGCACAGACTACTGGAAAAAACATAGTCTCTAGAGCTTGAGGAATTTGAGGCAATTATTATCTCAGTAATATTTCACTGTTACCTAATTACATCAAATCAGTGAGCAAACGACTGATTTGCAGCTGCCGTCTGTATCAGACACAGTTTACTTGCAACACCATACTTCAGCAAATGAGAAAACACTGCTTTTTGGTTGTTTGGGGTTTTTTAAATTTAAAGATGCAAATACTCTCAGGTTTGAAACAGGCACTGACAGTGTTACTTCAGGATGTTTAATTCCATTGAACTGAGTGTTTTATCATTAAGAAAACATAGCCATTCACTACTACAAAAACATGCTTGATATTGCCAGAACAACAGGTTTGGGTTATTTTCCCGACTAGACTGTGGTGCTCAAGCTCATGGCTGAACTACAGGTTACCACAGACAGCTCTGGTCAAATAATTGCACTCTTTTTTCTTACCTCTACAAATTCTCCAACTCTTCTTTTTCTCTACCACAGTCTCATCCTAATAAACAGCCCTTTCTTTTTAATTTACCACCACCACCACCATCTTGGTCCCAGTTTTGTAGGCTACATCTATATCTATTCTGTTATTTCTGATATTCTGATACCCATTCTGTTACTTCTGACACTGATTCTGGCACTTCTGCTGTAATTGCATAGGTCTTCCTGGCCTTACATGGTATTACTTCCATGGTTACATAGGAGTTGCTAGCTACAAAGGCCAAACTACACAAAACATCCCCAATACTACTTTGTTTATTCTCTAATAGAGTTGTATAAAGAGTATGGCTAGAGTAAATAGTTTACAGAACCAGACGCTTAAAGGCAGTGCCTAGGTTTTATGAGCAAATGATACATTTGAGGGATTCCACAGGAGGGGTTATAGCAGTCTGCATGGTTTTCTACAAACACTGAAAATAGTAAACTCCAAATAAAAAAGAAGTAGTACCCAATCATAATTTGTTTCAAACCATCTTTTGCCTTGTCTTTTTCTTAATACCTATTCCACACTACATGTTTTGCAGAGATCAGACCTGAGGGGGGAATCCTGCTGAGCAAAAGATAAATCCACAATGCACCATATGCCTATTTACTTAGACAAAAAATAAATTTAAAAAATCACAGAACCACAGAATACTCTGAGATGGAAAGGATCCACAAGGATCATCGAGCCCAACCCTTAAATAAATGGCCCATACCCACTACCTTAGTGTTATTATAATTTTCATTGTAAAACTAGTCCTTCTGTAGTCAAGCCTTTGAAGTGATCTGATAGGATCAGTCTGCTCCAGAACAAAACTCTGTTAATAATAGTTTAGCTTCATCACCACTTTCTGCAATAAAGTTACTTTTATTTATTCTAAGTCTTTCCTGCCTCTTAGCCTGTATAACTTTCAACATTTAATTTAGAAATGAACCTAAAATATTTTAGCAGCTTATTCATAGTTTATACAGCAGCCAAAAGTATTCATGTGCATTACTTTACTGAATTAAAATAATGAAAAATGTAGCATTTTTGAGTTAGCATGTTGCGGTATATTTATTTTCAATTTGAAATTTAAAGACTAACCCAACCAAAAAACAAACCATTGATCCATATGTGTGCTTGTTAGACAATATAGCCCATAGCAGAGAAAAATCCTAGCACCTACTGTGAAGATGATAGCTAAGATAGATTACACAGATGCTAAGATCTGATGAAAATACCTTCACATACCCTACATCAAACTACCAAAGATGTTTCATGACACTCACCTCTTCTAGTCTTCAAAAGCTAAAACTTCTAGTCACTGCATACAATCATTCCTACAAGCCTCAGCCAGTATTTTAGGGTGTTCCCTTTCCCTATTTTTTTTTTTTTCTTTTAGCATACCCTCGTACTTGCTGGCTTTTACAATTACCTCCTCCTTTCCCAGTTATTTTTTTCAATGGAACACAGCTGCCTGGCTGTGGCAGCCCTGGACATTAAAAGGGCAGGTGCCTTACTATGCACCTCCTAAATGATTTTTGTCTTCAACTTCTTATGCAATAAAACAATGTTTCTATAATTAAACAATGTTTTTTGGGGGAATAACACATATGAATATTAAAAAAAAAGGAGAATAATTTTATTAATTTTCTTCATTTTTGGATGAGGTGGTGGAAATTGACCTGGGCAGTTACAACCAGGTGGAGTTTAGGTGTTGTCTAATATGTTTTACAAAACTTTGCTGAGCATGATAGTTTATACTTGGATAAGCAGTATCGTCCAGAAATACATCCAGACTTCACATGAAGGCTTTAAAATATGGCATCATATATAGCTGTTTCTAGTAGTCTCTGGATAAACTGATAAAGAGAAGGGTACCTTGACAGTACTGAACATGGAGTACTCCTAATTCTACAATTCTCAAATGAACTTTTGATGTGGCTGTTTGCTTGTCCCCAGCAAGTCTCACATTTTCAATAAATTGAATAAATCTACAGGGTAGTAGTAGAAATAAATTTTTGAAGAATCACCTGTAGACTCTAGAGACTGCTCTCAATCTTAATATAATTGTCAGCAGAGTTCCTTATTGAGTAATGCTTAAAGAATTTCTGGAAATACATCAGAGGCCCAAAAAACCTCTGAGAAAAAAAATGGGAAAAAGAAATTCTGAGCAAAAAGCTGGGGATAATGGAAGTTGCTATTTATAAGGGCCATTACTTGAAAAGAAAAAGAAAAAAAATGGGTTGCAAAAGACAGTGTAGAATTACATATTAATAAACATTTATAAAGAACATTATATTTGATTAATGAAAGTTCAATTTATTGTACAGTTCATAGTTTCAAGTACTGTTTATCACATATGTACTAACAAAGACGTTTTACATGTGCTCAGATACTAAGACCTAAATACATATTTGAGCCTTTTAGTTCTTATTATAATAGGGGAAAAAAGCAAGTTTCCTAGTTTATGATATTCAGTTTTCCATTGTTCTAAATGCAGTTGCACTAATTTGCAAAACATTCTACTACTACACAGTATTATATAAAATATCCTATAGAAAATATGTTCAAACAGGAATATCTGACTACTAAAGCACAGCATATGAAGTTTCAAATGTGTATAAGTGAATAAATTTGCTCAAAGATTTCTCTGAACATCTGAACATATTAGTGATTTATTGTGCCCTTGGAAGGACAGAACTGTGGTTTGATTGAAATGGTGTCTCTTTCTTTAGAGAAAGAAAATTATCATGAAGCAGAATATTAATCATGTTTTACCCAACAATTGTTAGTTTCATTGGTATTTTGCCTATCACCAATCTTTGAGACTTCAAAGAGATGACAAATTATATACCATTGATTCCAGTTGTTGCCATTTGTAACTGACACATTGCAAAGGTAGAAATAATCATTTGATTGATAGAAATTTGTTTTAACAATGTGATTTCAAACTGGGTTGTCTCTGTTTTCCTTGGTATAATTTTGGTTTACCTTATAAACTGTTTTTCATGCCAGCAGAAATAATTTACAATTTAACATTGACTCTCCTCCACTTCTGTCTATATTTCATAGTTTTCTTCTACTGACTTTCTTTGTTTTCCTAATCTTGATGATATGAAACTGAACGTATCAGTGTGGAATAGAGTGACATCCCCATAAAAGTGGAGATTTTCTTTAAAGAGTTCTTACTTCCCAAAAGTTCAGTTCTTTATTTCTTTTTGTCTTTCTGTCCTTCAATGCCTGGTGTGTCAACTGTTTCCAGCAGCTATTCCATAGCCATGTCATATAAAGTCCTTCTCAGGGAAAACAGAGACCCTCATGTTTTTGCTTCATCCAAAAATTAAAAGTAATTGACTTCTAAAAGCTTTTCTCTGTCATGACCTTATCTTGTGGGATGCTTTAAAATCATTATTATAAATAATAATTTGGCTGCCTAGGCTGAGCTCAAATGAAAACCCTGCTAGCATTCCCTTAGTGTTCTGAAGAATTCCGAGTATTATTTTTAAGAAGCGTTTAAGTGAACCAGTTCCCGGCTATCGTTCACTACTGTAAATGGGGTGATTTGGCATCGAATGTCTGTGATACAAGTTCAGACATGATCAGGTAATTAACTCACGATAATTAACTCTGAAGAATTAGAGAAATTCTTCCACAATAATTGGCTTCAGTGTGTTTGAGGAAAAATAGGAAATCTAAGTGGAACTTGGGGAAATGTAGCTACAGATCCAGTGGTAGCAAATACTGTGTGGGGATTACACATATGAGTAAAAGCCAGACTGCTCCAGAAGCCAGAAAAATGAAAAGGAGTGTCATTTTTAGATGGTGCATTGTCTCCACCCTGAGAATTCAAAGCTTACATAAATAGAGATGAAGTATACCTGCTTTGTTCAAAACATGGCTGAGGCACAAACTTCAGAGACAAGAAGACTGTGCCCACTAATAATTAATCTCAAATATCTCTCCTGGTGCCAGTGTCAGCAGAGCTGAGAGGAAGAGAGAAGTCTCCAAAGTTTGCAAACCAATAATCTTCAGATTTACCATTTCAGATCTGCTTCCACAGTGGACGCTCACTGAACCTGAGTTTGGCTTCCCCCTTAAGGTTTGTCCATTGGTCTGTAAGAATCACAGGCAATTCATTAACAAAGTTTCAGAATTGATAACAGATCACCAATTTCTTATTCAGAAAGTGTTGCACAGACAGAGGTATTTCTAGGGATACTGGGTATTTTTCACAGCAATTTGACTTTTCAAACCAACAAATCAGAGCATTATATAGCTGAAAAGTTACACAACCTCTACCTTTTAAAAACCAAAAATAAAAACCTAACCAAAAAAAAAAAAAGGAAAAAACCCAACCAATCAACCAAACAAAAAACAAAACAAAACAAAAAAAACCCCAAAACAAAAACAACAGCAAAAAAACAAACCCCAAAACACCAAAAGAAACATTAAACATTTTCTTGGTGGAGATATTAAACTGCCAGTTTTCGGTTTTTTCCTTATTACCATTCAGTTGCTATGCTGGAGAGTAAGAACTTGAAGTTTTATTCTAAACAGTTCAAGAAGAAGGAGATTACTTGCTCTATTTAAAAATCATCTGATATCCTATGTCAAAGCTTACTCAGTAGACTTCTGTAATATAGCACAGGTGAACTGGATTTGGGAATTAACACTGAGAGCCCACAGGCCTCTGGCAATAGGCCAGGACTTGAATGTGAAGTGCAAATTGTTCTATTGTGGAGTGGGGTAGGGACAGAAGAATAGAGTGCTTTTCTTGGTTACACATAAGCCAAATTAATTGTAAATTCTGTACACTTGTATATGATATTCTGGTTACAAATAAAAACTTGGTTTATAAGAGGTGGGATTGTCATTTGAATTCAAACAACTTTTAATAGTTTCATTTAAGTCAATTTTGATTCAGAACAGTTATCTATTCAGTACTGAGAATTAGTACAAGTATATACATTGGTGAGGAGACAATAGAGTAAAACAGAGGATCTAAAACCAAAATGATGACAATCTCTTTATTAAAAAAACTATAGAATCATGGAGTCATAAATTCATAGAATCATAGAATAATCTGGGTTGGAAGGGACCTTTAAAAGTCATCTAATCCAACCTTCTGGAATGAGCAATGACATCTTCAGCTAAATCAGGTTCTCAGAGCCCTGTCAAACTTAACCTTGAATGTTTCCAGGGATGGGATATTTACCATCTTGCTGAGCAACCTGTTCCAGTGTTTCACCACCCCATTGTAAGAAATGTCTTTCTTGTATCTAGTCTGAATCTACCCTTTAGTTTAAAACCATCACCCCTTGTGCTGTTGAAAGCAGGCCCTACTAAAAGGTTTGTCCCCATCTCCCTTACAAGCTCCCTTTAGGTACTAAAAGGCCACCCTTAAGGTCTCTCTGGAGCCTTCTCCTCTCCAGGCTGAACAAACCCAGCTCTCTCAGTCTGTCTTCATAGCAGAGGTGCTTCAGCCCTCTGACCATTTTTGTGTCTCTCCCCAAAACACTCTAACAGGTCCATGTTTTTACTGTGCTGAGGACACCAGAACTGGACACTGTACACCAGGTGGGATCTTACCAGAGAAAAGTAGAGGGGGAGAATCCTCAGTCTATCTGCTGAGGGCCCTCACTAAAGCCAGATCCCTCTCAGTTTGTCATGTCGTCCCACAGCTTGTCATAGGCAAGCCTGATACTGTTCCCCTCTCCCTTCTAGTCTAGTTTAAAGCTCTGTCAGTGACCCAAGACTCTCCTCACCCTCTGAGGAAGATATGCCTCCTTTCATGTAGACCATCACATTACCAAAAAACCCAAAACTGTGGCGGTGATGCAAGTCATAGAGCCATGCATTAATAGACTGGGTCCGCCTATTTCTTCCATTGTTGCTACTTGCAACTGGCAGTATAAGGGCAAAATTCAACTGTGCTGCAGATGCCCTTATGCACCATCCCAAGGCTCTGAAATCTCTTTTATTGCTCTTGGACTACATGTTGCAACTGTATGGCCACTCACACAGAAGACAAATAATGGATAATAGTCCAAGGGCTGTACCAGACTAGGAAGTTCCCTAGCAATGTTCTTAACCCCAGGGAGGATGCATAATTCCCTAATACGAGGGTCTCTCTGACATATTGATTCCTCTCAGAAGGGAGTCACATAGAATTATAATTTGCCTTTTTTTCCTTGTGGATGTAGTTGTGATTTGGAAGCAACACCATTCTGACCTTGGCAATATCTCTGGTGTAGAGAGACTGTCATGTACAGCATCCATTGACTGGTCTTCCACATCCAGAGCCTCATATCTGTTGTACATGGGCACCTGAGAAAGCAAATTAGGAAGGAAGAGGTTTGTCTGCCACCAGAAGCATGAACTTGTCTCCATTCATGCCATTCCTTTAGCTGCTGCCTTGAACCTGGAGTGAGGAATAAACCAGAAAAGTTAAATTAGTGATGGAGGTTTCTCACAGGGGAGAATCACCACAAGTATGGCTTTTAACCTAATGGAGTCAGAAGGCTGGGTGGGTGACTCATTCTCTACCAACAGACTTGTCAAACAATAAATAGTTCTAAAATATAATTAAATGAGTCCTAAAATGAAATGAGAGTCATGAAGGAAAAAAAACACAGAAATGAGATTTTAAGCATACTTTTTGCCTAGAAAGGGATGGAGTTTTAAAAAATCTCCTTATTCTTGTCCTTGTGAGATTAATAATATGCTTTAAAAACTGCCTTTGGCCTTTAGTATTAAAAGGTCTGCTTCTGAATAAGAGAAAACATTTCCAATAGCTATAAGAACAGCACATTTATTCCAGTATTAAAGAAAATGTTTTTTCTGAAGCATGGAACTATTTACTTCAACATCAAAACTGGTTGATAGTAAACACCAATTTTTAGTGCTTGCCACATAATCCAGAACCCTTTTTGTATGTGGAACGATAAAAACCAGTATGGTGTCTTAGAAAATGTGCTGGGAAATTTTAAAGTAAAATGCCATTTCTATTAAGAGTTATTTTTTAGAGAGGGGAAAAAAGAAAAAAACCACAACCATAAAAACCCCAACCAGGTCGAGCAGATGAAGGCAACACTTTGCACAATTCTTATACTAAATCAGAAGACTCGGAGGTGTACAAACCCTTTGGCGACACAGGGTTTCCATGGTTTGTAGATGCAATTGGTGTTACAAATTCATGACAAAAATGCATCACAGACAGTTAACCTTGTAGGTATGACTGGAATGAACTGCACAGTGCTTTGTTGTGGCCCTCCTGTCTCTCTCCAGAGGATTACAGGGAGCTAAACCTTTTCTTCTACATCAATACAAGAAATATCCTGTTATTTCATGACACAACTAAGTGATATGCACATAATTTTCAAACTGTGCTTCATTTTCCAACCTTCGTGGTGCTGTGAAATTCAAGGACAAAAAAAGATAACCTGGTCTGCTGCCAACAACTGTGCAGTTTAAGAAACTTCCTGAAACAGGGACCTACAAAATCCTTTTTGTAATAAATGGGAGTCCTTTCTAAGCTCATCTTTTTACTTTTTTTGTAAAGCAAAGCTAATCTCTGCTATCTCTTCAATATGTTATCATGCCACTCAGGTATCACACTTATTTTTAGTCCCTAGATTAGGAAGACTTGTTTATAAAGCAGTAAAGAGTTCTAAAGTGTCTTAATCTTTAGTTCCAAGGTGTATGCTTTCCATGTAGCATAAACTTTACCACCCACAAAGACATCTTCTGTCTGGCTGTGTTATATATGGTCATAGCTTGATGGAACTGGACAGATGTACTAATTCAGACAATGTTAGTATTTATCTAAATATAGTAAAATGCAGATGGAACAGTCATGTAATTGGTCTTACAAAGGATCTCTGATGAAGTGGTATCAGCTATCAGTGGAAGAGGTATCAAATCAGACGAGTGATAATCATTCTCCACAGCAAGTAGTCCAGTAAAATGATGCAAAATGCAATAATAGCTTGGGAATTAGAACAAGGATTGTAAGTATATCTGATTTCTACTCCCACTTCCAAGCTCAAATATCTTGAAGAAGTCATGGGTGTTTTCCATTATCAATGCTGTGTGCTAACTTTGCAAGATAAATTAGGCACCATACATTTTGATGAATTTGAGTACCAGAACTAACACCAGTGAGGGGGCTGAAAACTTAATCGTTTTGATAAATTCATTGTCAATCACCAATGCATTGATTAGAAGTCTGTGTTTTGACACACAAGTTTTGAAATGTTGTGCTCAGTTTGCAAATAATATGAAAGGTTGCAAGGACTCTCCTGCAAACCACACTTGAATATTCAAGACTGCGAAAATGTGAAAGTCTCACCTCAGCTAGAAATATTTTCAGTTTCCACAAGGAATATTTCTTCTTTTTCTGTTATTTTATTTTCCACAATTTGGTCATCAAATGCTTTTACTCTTACAAACTTTTTTCCTAAAAAGCTGCAGTATCCCTTTTGACTGCAGCAGAACAGTTAATTGGGACTTTACGTTTTTCAGTGCAGCTACACTTGATGCTCACCCTTGTTCTATGAGATGTTTTAGTCAGTCAGAGCCAGGTCTATCAGCACAATAAGCAGTGTCATGTACAGGAAAGATTATATTGCAAAGAACACAGGATTTCTGGGTTATATTGTCAGCTCAAGTATGGAACTTGCATTTTCACAATTAATTTCATTTTTTCCTTCATTAAGTGTGGATATCTTTACAAGCAGCATCCAGTATGACACAGTTACAGACCTAATACATTTATACTCTGTGTGTACTACCTTGTACATGAAGGCTTATGAAAAATTTAAACTTTTATGGGTCCACTGGGATAGGATAAACTGTTCATTGATCAGATTTCCTCTCGTTAATCCTCTATAAGACCATATCTTCCCTACAAGACTGTATGTTTGGGGGGAGCAGAGTAGCCAGACAGCTTCTTCAGTGAAAGCTAAGAACAAAAGTTTCCTGAGCAAAGATCTACATCCACAGCAATATTATCTAAAATCTTGTTAGCCTTTTCCGGAGACCTATGCAACCTTCCCAAGTTTACTCACTACTGGGCTCTGAGGTCTGAGAGCCCTGAGTCTGGCTCCTTGCTTAAATGGTTGTGCAATTTACAGCCAGTTTAGCTGCAGAGTTTCTCTTGACCCTTTAACGAGCTAGTCTGGTGAACTCAGCAGAGGATCACAAGCAGAGAACATAAATGAATAGCTTTTGATTATTCCTGGAGTTTTGGTAGAGGGCTATTTATCTCACGCCATTTTTTTGCTTTTGTCTTTGCTTCCTAATAGCCTTCTTGACATTTTAATCAAAGAAAGAGCATCCTAGTGATTAGGCTATGCATGAAACAACTCCAGTTCTGCCTTTATTAATATTACCAAATCTATTTATTCTTATAATTCACACCACGTGAGCAAGGGGAGCAAAATATTCTCTGCTTATGGAAACACTTGGCAAACATTGACCCTGAAAGCCCTATTTTTATTGTGAGGAAAAACTGCTAAAAACTCAGTTGAGATTTTTGTCTGCAAGCCTAATTATTTTAAGCTCTGATTAAATAACTTGAATAATTCAGACTAAACAAACAATACTTTTACATATTTTGAAATATACACTAGGATACGCTCCAACTATACTCTTAATGTTAGTGCTTAAAAAACCCCAATGTATCTGCTATTCAGTAACTTTATTACTAAAAAGAGTTGTCAAACAAGTGGCCTATGAGAAAACACTAACAGGTGGAATGGAACAAGCATCCTCGTGGGATATTTGTCATACTCCCCAGCAACCAGAAAGCAAATTAGTTTATAAGTCTGACCTCTTTCTTATGTCATACCATTAAGAACTCCATATTTTGCTGCTTTAGTAGGCATTCTGTGGAGCCGATGTCCTGCTGGGGTCTGTACTCATGTAGAGAGGGAACATAAAGAATGAAAATTGATGTGGAAATTTCCCAGTGTCTTGGGTTTTAATGTCACGGCCTATCTGTACTGTACATTTTCCAAGTATTGCTGTATTTTCTTCCAGTACACAGGATTTAATATACAACATAATCTAAAAATTCAAAGAAAAAGTATTTGTCTGAAATTAGCAAGTATATGGTACTAAATTTACTATTTCCTGTCCATTTGTAGGCATTCCTGAAAACTTCTAGAAACCCAAAATATGTGTAGAAGTATATTTATTGAGGAATTCGGAATATTATTTCACTAAACTCATTTTTTCTATGTTTATAAAGAAATATTAATGTTAAACTAAGCAAGTTGACTAGCAAACATCCAAATAAAAATGTATAGCACACATCTCATGTAAACTGTGCCAAGCATGCCTCTGTAGACCCAACTGATATTTTTGAATTAAATGTGGCAGAAGGATAGCTAGCATATTGCCAGAAATTTTTCTGCTATTACAGACATGAACAGAGTACACAGAGGATGCCTGTGCTATGGAGAAGGCAATGTGGACATACTGTTAGTTTGTAACTGGAAAAGGCATGTCTAGAACAGGCTGCCTGGCTGGGCTGGAGGTCATTCACATCAGCTTTGTGCAATGGCTGTAAAAATCCACGCTTCATTCTAACTCTCCCGCTACTACCAAATATTATACTTTTTTTTTTTTTCACTTAGGAAAGGACCACAAGGGATATCTCTCTGTAGGGCCAGCTGTAGTCCATTGTTTGACTCTCAAATAGGTCACTACAGCAAATGCTCTTCTCTGTCCAGAGTTTCTGACAGAGTCCTTCCAGCAACCATTGCTCCTGTTATGTTCCTTTGGAAAGTTCTTATGATATCCCTTTCCTTTGTCTTCTAGTACAACTGTGGTTTCTACAATCACAACTCAGCCGTAGGATCTTACACCAATGAAAGCACAACTCTCCATTCTCTGAAAGCAATGATAATATCTCAGAAATTCTTCTGAATATTGTGCTCAGAGAAAGGAGGAAAGCTCTCCAATTTAATTTAAGGAATAAAATTAATTCTTATAGAGTCCCGTGGATTTTTTGGGTTTGTTCTTTTGGGTTTGGCTGCTTGGGGGTTCTTTTGGTCAGTTGGTTGGTTGGTTTTTTGTTTGTTTGTTTGTTTTTGCATAAGCTTAAATCCAAAGAGACATATGTCTTTAAGTCTGGTTTCTGAGATCAGTCATTTTCTGCCAAAATGCTCCCTTTTTCAAAGTTGGTTAGGATCAGATGTTTCTGAAAATAGACCTGTGCTGACCAATTATTGCTGTTATATAAGCTTTAGTACTTCTTTAAAGACTGAGCCTGTCAAGAATTTAATTTGACAAGCTGAATCATACCAGATCATATATGATGGATTTCAAACTAAATTGCATCTGACCATCTGTACGCAGCAGAAGAGCACATCTTTATGGAATTCCTCATGTATTCACTTTTTCTTTTTGCAAATATAATATTTCATTCTGCACTTCAAGAGATTTATTTTGACAGAGATATGTCTTCTGTGTTATGCCTTTTAAAGTGCAGAATGGCTGAACTATAAAAACTCTTTCCTAACAGCACAAATTCATGGTGGATTATGAAGAATCAAAACAAATCATTATCTGCTATCTTGTCCTCTTGGACAAGGATTTTTAAACACTGTCTTTACCCCTAGTCTGTATTGCAGCAGTAGACCAAATTATAAGAGAGTTTGCTCAAATCCACAAACCCAAGTAATATTTTTACATTAGAATTATTTTAGTGATTCTCCCTTAGATATAAAATATATCTAGTTTATACCCTTTTGCCCCAGTAAGATGATTTCATTTCCATGACTATATAGTATCCAATAAAAGCTTAGGTAAGGTGAATCTCAATTTCAAATAAAAAAGTACTTGATGTTCCCTGTAAAATTCAGGGGGACAGAGTTTGAGATTGTCTGGCAGCTTTTCTAAACGTCACAATGACAAGTTTTTTTCATATCTTCTGGGAAACAGCGTGTATTAGGATCTGACTAATCCCATACTAGACCTTTCTCTCTAGTCTCTCACATACTTGGATGGGAGATATAGAACAGCTATTTGGAAAAACCTTTGAATCAAAGAGCCACAAAATGAGTTTCTAACATTTGACTGAATATCTCTGACTTCATTTAAACACCCTTTTTTCTGTAACTTCTCATTCTCCTGACACTGATTAAATTTAAGATTTTTTTTTCTCAAATTAATGAGCTTCTAAAAGAGTTTCTACACATTTTAATGTGCGTGTGGATACAGTCTGAAGATACAAAAATAACTACTAAACATTTTCTGAACTGTTTCTGGATCTGACAAAAATAACTCCCTAATATACTTGTACAGTTATCTGCAAATGAACCAACTCCTACTTTTGAAATGGACAGATTTCCCTGTGTGTAGGAGTACCTTTCTCTTTGATAGAGTCCTTCTTACCCATTAGGGATTGATCTACAACTTCATTTCAGTCCTCTCTGACAGCTAAACTGTTCTTTATACTTCTTTCTCAGTTGTACCTGCTCCAATTTTCTTACATATGGATGAACATTCATGAACTTTTCCTGAGCTCCTAATATTCCCCCAATTATTGTTTCACTCTGTTTCCCAGTGAGGTAAGAAGAGTCTCTGCATTGTGTTCATGAGATCTGGAGTGGCTGATACTTCTAGAGTTTGGGAAAGAACTGTAAATTATATGGAAAATTATCTGTAAATTCCTTCTACCATCAATAGACAGAAAGAGGCTTTTCCATAGTTTTCTAAAATGGGTCATAAAGTAATTTCTCTGGTTTTTTATTAGACATAAAAATCCTTGTTTTTGCACTTCAGCAGGTTATTGGATTCTCTGCAGATTAGCGGGGTAGAAAGTGAAATGCTCTGCATGACAAATTTTACTACCAGTGATAGGATTATGCAACAAATACCAATTTAATTACAATCTTCCTCCTGGCCTTTGAACCTGTCTTTCAAGCTGTTATGCTATATTTTGGCAGTTTGTTTGCATGGCAACAATATTGAATTGGACACTAGAACTACCCAGTGAACTAGCCATGAATGTCATCTATCTGGGCTTCTGTAAGGTCTTTGACACGGTCTCCAGCAACACCCTTCTCTCTAAATTGGAGAAAAATGGACTTGATAGATGGCCTGTTCTGTGGATGAGGAATTGGTTGAATGTTCTCATAAAAGGAGTAGTGGTCAATGGCTCAGTGTTCAGATGGAGAGAATGATTACTGCTGTCCCTCTGGGGTCTGTGCTGGGACCAGTACTCTTTAATATCTTCATCAATGACATAGTGGCATCCAAGTGCACCTTCGGCAAGTTTGCAGATGACACCAAGCTGAGCAGTGCTCTTGAGAAATCCCATCTGGAGTACTCAGCTCTGGTGTCCTCAGCACAGCAAAGACCAGTTGGAGAAAGTCCAGCATAGGGCCACAAAAATGATCGCAGGGCTGGAGGACCTCTGCTATAAGGACAGGCTGAGGGAGCTTGGTTTGTTCAGCCTGGAGGAGGGAAGGCTCTGGGGAAACCTTATCGCTGCCTTTAAATACTTTTAGAGGTTTTAAACCAAAGGAGGGTAAATTCAGACTACATATAAGGAAGACATTTTTTACAGTGGGGGTGGTGAAACACTGGAACAGGTTGCCCAGCAAGATGGTAAATATCCCATCTCTGGACACATTCAAGGCTAAGTTGGACGGAGCTCTGGGAAATCTGATCTAGTTGAAGATGTCATTGCTCATTGCAGGGAGGCTGAACTAAATGGCTTTTAAAGGTCTCTCCCAGTCCAAACTCTTCTATGATTTTATGACTATGAACTAAGATTTTTCTGAGATTCACCTGCTTAAAAAAAAGAGGGCAGAGGGAAATTTAACAAAAGGGTAATCACTGATCATTAATGGCCTTTCCCAACACTAGCTCTACTTTGATAAGAAATTATTATGATGCCTAGCCAGCCACAAAAATGCCACTTTTAGATATTTTGATAGCGGAACTCCACCACTTCAAGTTCTGCATATATATGAAGGACAGCTCCCTGTTAACTTGAAATTAACTTGATTTTCCTCACTGATAATCAGGGAATTACAGGAGCTAAGTGTTATTACTACTATAGAAAAGGATGCATAAAATAAGTGCCTTTCTCAGATTTGCATTTGAAGGATTTAGTTCTCTTTTTGTCATATTTGCATGCCTGCTGTAAGCATAAATTTTTTAGATTTCCTGGCAGAAAAAAAGAATCACTGTAACATACAATAAAAGAAAGATTAAATTTCTATTGAGAAATATAGTATATAAAGAAAAAAAGGTGAGATACATCACAGATTTTTACCTGGTCACTATTTTTCTGTAAATTGAGCTGAGGATCTAAGTTTAGGTCACTTAAAGCCACAAAATTTAGGACAAAAAAAGCCGTTCTATGCTTCTACAAGGCTTTTAAACTTCTGTGCAGAAAACTTTTAAGGCACTTTATAGTCTAGCTCTATCAAGTCTTAGAAAAACCAGGATGACAGTTTGAGCAGGCACACTTCAGGCTCTGGAGTTAGGTATCTGAAGGCAGGACAATCTCCCTCAAAGTCTCAAGAAGGTTCCTTTGCTGAGAGGGAAGTAATAAATTTGAAGATAAACCCACACTGTATTTTTTCAAATGACTAATTATGAGTCAATCTTGTCCTTTCAGGAAAAAATAACGCGGTGTTTAATGCACCCTCCCCAAATAGTCATGATGCAAGACTCATGTTGGACTCATTTTCTCTGAAATAGTTTAACCCCGCAAATTCTACCTCCCCAGGCGGAATCACAATCACTAGGAGTGCTTAGTCAGTTGTTTAGAAGGCCAACAAGGAAGGGAGACACTTCAGACCTTATCTTGGAGGTGTTTCAGTGTACGTAAAACTATAAAATTACTGTTGGAAAGGGAGAGGGAGANAAAAGAGAGTCTATTCTACTCTTGACCTGATACAGTTTTAAAAATGGTGTTGCAGAGGTACCAAGCAGATCTCTTTAGCTGCATAAGTAATTCTGGGAATGAAAAAAAGAGGAGAGGAGAGGAGAGGAGAGGATTCCCTGCCTTGCCAATAAAAGCATTTACTCAGGGAAAATATTTGTATATTGTATGCCTATTTTAACCTTTTATAATCTTGCTAAAAATGTGCCAATTAGTGTTAACTCTGATGTATGACAACTATGGCACTATGCAATGGAATCAGGTGGATAATAAATTTCTTATAGATGGAGAAACTACCTTTTTATGAGCTCATTGAACAGCAACACTAAAATTGCAGAGGGAAAGAAGTACAGCGTCTTCTGACAAGTAAGATTATAAAGAAGCAGCTGCCCACCTTTATATCAAAGATATTTATTGTGTAGTATACCAGCAATACTTTCTAATTCTGCTTTCTTCCACAAATATGAGTCTCCTATTATTCAGCACAGTGGAAAAATACATGCCTACATGCTCTACAGTGGCATATCTATGACGAAGAATTGAATCAGAACACCAGAAACCAAAGAAAAAATGTGACTCAAAATATGGTATGTGTTTATGCCTCATGCAAGTCTTTGTTGTAGGGACCCCCAGTGTATCAGTTTTTGAAACAGTATTTCTGCATAGTGGTGTGACATGCAGCTATATCAGCTTCTAGGGGCACTTCAGTGCACTGCCTGGTAGACCCACATTAAGACAAAATTATCTTTGGCATAACTGATTAATTATACTATATTTAGTGTTTTTCTCAGTTATGCCCATGCAGGGAGAAGCAAGTCTTCTGCAGGAAGCAGAAAAACCCACTATTTTTAGAAGAAATAGCCCTAAGGAGTTTGCCAAATCTACACATGAAGGAAAAAGGGAAATAATATTCTTTAAAAAAGTTTTAGGAAGAGCAGATGTCTATATTCTATTATTTCTTTTTTTTTTTTTTTTGTCTTTTGTCTCCTAGACCAACCCATAACACTGACCCAAATTTTCTCAGGTAGAGATTTACGTGATGCTTCACGTCACTGCCCCTAAGCAGCACGTTTATGTCCCCGGTGTCTCCTGCTCATTTAAACTCAGCTTCCACTCTTTCCCCCAAAGCACTCTTCACAGTGTTCTGGTCTGTCACCTGGGAAGCAGGCAGAGCCATGCCATGGCTGTCTGACCTTCCTGCATACTGATTGATCAGACAACTGCAGGTTCCACTTGCTCAGTCACTTGTTTCCAATGGGAATTGACAATGACTCAGTTTTCTCTCCCTTCCCCTCAAGTTAAGCCTGTCTCATGCACTTACAGAATGTATTCCCCTCTGTTTAAAATTTAAATGGAAATCACCACAAGTTAGACTGACAGATGGGCAGTGTGATCATGTGACAGGCGGGCAAAAAGAATGTACAACCCAGCACAAAAGAGAGTCGAAAAGTAATTTGGCAGTTGGCAATTTCTCTTTTGTATGACATTCACCATTTCACTGTCTCTTATGGCACAAATAGTGATTCTAGATGCTGGAGTCCCAGAGAACTCCTAATCTGGGCTACTCTGTATTAGAAGATTGTTCTTTTAAGCAGACAAATTGAATTAAGTTCTTTACAAAGAAAAAGGAGAGAAAGAGAAGGTCATGTGCTGTAAGGCTATACAAGGCTTGCAAAAATGCTTAAACATGTTTGGAAAATTTTTAAAGAGATTACAGCTTGTTGATCAAATTTGATAAAAGCTCTGATCTGTTTGATTTGTTGACTATAAGCAGTGCCTGGGGATATCTTTATGTAATAGTCCATTTCAGGTTGTGGAAATTCAGTTTATCAGATCTTCTGGAAAACAGATTTTAAATAATCAGTTTTGAGGACCTGCCAACTCTCTCTTTTGTACTGTGTAAGCATCACTTAGTTTTGGCTTTTAGTCCATCCACTTTCTGGCAGTCCTTTCTATGATAAAAAGAGATTAACATGTCACAGTAGGAAACAAAAATTTTGTTCTTTTTAAGAAAAAAAAAAAGTCATTCTGTCCCTTAACATGAAATTCTTACTTTGTCTTCTTTGTCCTCTTTGAAATTACATCAAATCTATCAAAATGTGTATCAGACAGTGAAGGAAAAAAAATACTAACCAGAAAAATTTCCCAGCCCATCTGCAAAACCTGATGCACTGATTAAGACATGCCAGTATGGTGTCTCCTTTTTTTTGTTATCTAGATGATACAAAGTAGAGAATTTACATGCAGTTTATGTGCTGCATTTTAGATATTTTAGATATTCAAAATTATTTTGATGCAATGAAAGAACTATTGAAAACAACATGCTATGTCTAGAATCAATTTCCACTGCTGAAATCAGTGAATTAGGCTACCCTGGATCACTCTGAAATAGTCTCAAATACCTTTAATGGTGTTATAGTGCCAAAACCTATTGAAATTCTGTGGGTGTTTTGTAGTTAATCTCTCTTGAAAGTGTGAAAACTAATCTCATTGTCTTTTGTTCTAATCCAGTGCAGAGATGTCACCCTTCTCACCAAGATTACCAACTTCTTTATCAATATCTATTCATTGTATTCCCATAAGATGGGTTAGCAACTACCTTATACATGGCCAAACTTATATAGCAATTTAAAAAACCTCCCCTGGGGTCATTCAGTGATTGAAGACTGGACTTTTGACTGATAGTTTCTTTGTGCAGCTAAGTGGCTACACTTACTCACAAACCTTAAATTCTATTACCCATTCAACGTTGCCTTTCAGTGATTGCCAATCGCACTGACGGTTTCTAGTTTCAGACAAATAATTGAAGTTGGAAATACCTGATAAGGTATGGTTGGGAACCTCCCCTTGCACAGCTCAGCTCTTCGATGGCCGTCTCTGAGACATGAATTCATAGAATCATAGAAGCATTTGGGTTGGACAAGACCTTTAACTCTGACTCAGTCTCACAGTCTCTCCAATAACAAGGCTGAGTGCTTATTCCTGACAGGCAATTTACACTATATCAAATGTATATACACATATTTATACACCTGTCCACACAAAGAACAGACACACACAGCACTCACATGATCACAGAGAACCAAAGGCTCATCCTGCTTCCAGCTTTGGCTGAGCAGGAAGTGTGGTAGAGGGAAGATTTTCAAGATTCAGGGCAGCTACTGGGCTTATCCACCTAGCCTGATGAGCTGCAGTTTCTGCACCCCAGCCTCTTCAGATGCTGGCACATCCACACAGACCACTTAAACCAAATCCACTCACTGTTGGCTCGTTCAGCTTGATCTTCACTGGTGATCCCACACTAGCTCTCACACCTGCATTTACTCCATTTGACACCACAGACCCATACACACACGTGGACATGGAGTGAAGAGCCTCTTCCTAGAAAATAACTAAAGGAATTTAACAAGGAGACACAGCAGACTGCAGTGGTCAGGGCCAGGGCGTGGCCAGAAAGCATACTGACCAGCTCCATGACATGTAAATGGACCCTTCTATCCCCTTTTTCCCCTCTATTCCCATCCTCTATTTCCCCTACTTGTTTCTTCCCAAATCACATAAATACTTCCCTTTTCCCACCTTTGTTTCCTGCTTGAAACATGCCTTAATAAATTCTGTGTAATCCCAATATGTTCTTTCCCCATACTGTATCCCATACCCCCCAGCAGGAAGTTCCTTTAGTTTTAAAGATGATACAGGGATCTGGTCCCAATAATTAATTGTGATGGGTTTCATACGTGAACAATGGGGCTGAAGCTCTGCTAGGACTATCCTGGGAGTGGGACAGACAAGATGCTTACTCCTTGGAAGTTGTAATTTGGATTCCGTCTGGCATTTTGCCAGTGTTCCACTCTTGGCTTATGGAGATAAACTTGATGGGCTGATGGCCCCCTGGCAACAGGCCTGGCAGCAGACATAGTACATTCTCTGCATCCCAAGTTTTGAAATCCAGAACTCTGTCTGACACTCTTCAATGGAGCACCCTGCAAAATGCCTTGAAATCCTGGTTTCCTTCATTGTCCAAATTAGGCACTCAATTTGGAAGATATTGTCCCATCCATTCCTTGTACTTGTGTTGTCTGGTAGACAGGAAAATAGAGAAATGAAAAAACAACTAAACAAAACACCAGAAAGTTCTGTCTGAACTACCTCCTTTCGTAAGGCAGAATAATTTTTCTGGGGAGATATTTCCGTCTCCTTCTTGCCATGCATGTCCTATTCCCCATCTAGAAAGTTCCTATGCACTTTTCATCAAATAATGCTTTTCATCTGCTAGCATATACCCTGTCTAGTTATGTTACTCCCAGTCTGGCAGGGGAGGTGACTAGTAGAGTAATGAGAGGACACTTCTAGAGTTTTATAACACTCTTTCCTTCTACTCTTGTGGCTCTTAAAATCCAAATGGCATATGATAATATATGTATTAGGGTGAGTTTGTCGTGGAATAGAGTGAGAAAGCATAGCTCTAATGTCTTCCATGCAGCTAAGGCAAGATTTATTTTTTTCAGTCTGATGATTTGATTCCATGCTGATCAAANACCCTGAGCAATAGGAAGGTACCGAGGTTTCCACTTCATGTGGCATGTTTGGTATCTTTCAAGGTTTAGGTTTTTCTAATTCTTATTGACAGAGAAGTCTGGACTATGAGAGTTTATCTGTATGTACAAGGGCATGAAAATGGAGGGGAAAATGGTGTCACTAGTTTTCCACCACAAATATGGAAAGTAGATAAGTTTATTCTTTTCTACTTTATTGGAGATGCAACTCTGTTAATCACATATTCAAACAGATAAAATAGCAGTTGAACAAAAGATTCCCCACCCCTCTCACCATCCAAATTAAAAAAAAAATAAATAAAAGAAGGGATATATTTAATATAAACACTGGTAACCCTTCTTTCTGCAGTTTAACTTTCCTGCTCAAGAATCTAAAAGTGTAACTGTATAAAAAGGAAAGACTATTGAATTACAAGATGGGATTTTCTTGTAAACATCCAATTTAGTCCTGCTTCTTAAAGGAGCAGGAACAAAAGTTCTTACTATAAAAGTTGCAGTTTCAACACTGTTTTAACACGGATAGGAGTTGCTGTAGACCAAGACAAAAGACCACCTGCAAAATGTGCACTCTGGACAGACAGAATCAACATATTTGATTAAATAGTTCCTTTTTTGGATTTTTGAACACAAAGTTGCCTGCTGATGCCTAGTTTTGGAAGTCTGGAATGCAGACATATACCTCTGAGCCAACTGTCTAGACTCCTTTTATTATCAATGTTGAGAAGTAGGAACTTTTAAAGTGTAATTAGTATGACCCAGTTTAAATGTCTTCCTCATGATAAGAAGAATAACAACTCAGAATTGCCTTTTTTATGTTGACTATAAAAAGACTTCAGAGACCTAGCTCAGGTGTTGGTGTCTACCTGGTACACGTACAATACAAAGTCAGATGAAACTTCTCCCAAATGTCTGTTTAATCAAACCATTTCCCACACATGTAGCACATAAGTACTTCTATCTTTAATAACACAAACCAGTATTTCTTTTTAAAAATTAATCTGATCCAAGTGAAGATGGGATCTTGTCTGTACTTGTTATGCTGGAATGCATGAAGCAGGGACACAATTTTAAAATAAACTAGCTTTTCAACAATTCATACAAAAGTGTTATTTAAAATATGCTAGTCAGGATGAACACACAGGAAAGTTTAATTAGGTCTCTCTTAGACTAGTAAGTTTGATGAGGTTTAAAAGAGAAGAAATTGAACAACAAGTGGAAATTTTAAACTCTCAAAAGTTACAGTTTGAAAGTAGGTCTAACTAGAAGGCCACCCCAATATGGCATAGCAACATTAAAAAAATTGGAACTAAAAGTCTGTGCAGAAGCAGATGCCAGAAGCTGAGCACTTGACAAGACATTGGGCAGGCTCCCATGTATGCAAACCCCAGATTATTTTCCTTTTAATCTGCCATTTTATACTCTTCAGACTAAGACAATATTTGGAACAAGGGCACTCAGAATAAAAACACCAGAAAATAAACATTAACTTTCTTGGTTTTATTTATATGAAGACAAATAAGCAAGCCAATACTTTATTATGTAAGTCTAGAGAGTCTGGAACTATAATCCTGCAACTGAATACCTCCATTGGTATCTATTTGTTACAGTTATTAACACTAGAGTATTTTCATTTCAGTGAAATACTTTGTTGCTGAGTAACACATGCATAAACACCCCAACTATCAACAATATATCCATGGTTCCATGCATATCGAGGTCACACAGGAGACATTATATTATTTTCAAAAGGTGTGCATGCTCTGCTTGTACAGTGTTCTGTTCTGAGGCTTCATGTACCCGGAACTGGGTTGGCAGAGAAGTTCAACTATTGCACTTGCTTTGCGGTTGTTCTTTGGAACAGATTTTGGAACATCCTTTAGAAAGTCTCATATTTAAGTCCAGTCTCCTGTTTGCTTATGTTTCTTAAATATCAGGCTTCTGAAGTCTGCTTCTGTAGAGCACTTAATTTAATGGAGTATGAATTCTCCTGGAGCGTTAAGGATTTAAGCTGCAATTATCACAGGCTGAATGCTGTTTTTCAAAATCCATTTTCCAACTGGCTGGTTGGAATTTCGATAGTGATATTACCATATTCATGCCTAAGTCCCCCATGGAGCACTTATGTCATTGCTAGCCATTTCTTTATCATTTCTAGTTAATGCAACAGGGTT
This sequence comes from Machaerirhynchus nigripectus, assembly GCA_013397975.1. Lineage (NCBI taxonomy): Eukaryota > Metazoa > Chordata > Aves > Passeriformes > Dicruridae > Machaerirhynchus > Machaerirhynchus nigripectus. The sequence goes on along the minus strand of VZRQ01004009.1, from coordinate 1,559,160 downwards.
CTGTATACATATTAGATGTTTAAAATTCACACAATTTAGAGCATATTTTCCAAAAGCCAAGGGTACAGGTCCCACACAAGTGTCATAATGTTTTCCTCTGCTTTTATTCCCAAACCTACCTCATGTTCTGGGAGAGATATAACCTCTTGGATGCTGGCAGACACTACCAGTTCAGCTATCCACCTCGCCCTTTCTCACTGCCTCATGATTTCTTTGTTTCAACTGTCATACCCTCTGCAGAGGGGACACCATTCCAGTGGCATTCAGGATAAGTCATGGAGACTATAGAAGAAATTATCACAGCAACATCTGTCAAAACATGTATAAAAGGACTGTGGAGGAAGCCCAGCTTCCAGAGCACTCTTCCTTATCTTGTCCTTGGAATCACGTAGTGAAATGGAAATATTTCTGTTAGATGTTAAATGGACGTCAACAGAGCAGAGACATCTCTCAGAATCCTACCAGCTCACAATAACATGATATTTGACTAAAAGATTATTTGAACTGAAATCTGCAGTATCATCCACTTGACCTAAGGAGATGAAGATCCATTACACCTAATACCAGGTTTTCATGTTCAGTAAAGAAATCAGACCATGCTCTTACACACAAGAAACTAAAGGCTCCAACTTTACATTTAGAAAAAAATCACTTCCTGATTAATAGCTTGGTTTGAATATATTAAAGTAAGTACCTTTGAATTCAGACATCTTTAATTGTTTCAGATATGAAATTCTAAAATTTTCTTTGTAACCCTTTTGACAGCTGCAGTAACTAATATCCAAATAATGAACAGCACTTTCCTCTGTGGAGTTCAGATTTTGTTGTGATTTCATAAAAGAATTAGATATAATTAGATTCTAACTATAATGGGCTTTTCTTTGTGAGTAAATTACCTGACAATGTGTTAACTGTCTGATGATGCATCCAGCTCTTAATAACTTCTGCTAGCATTTTGTTAGCATCTCAAAGGGCCCGGTGTTTGACCAGACACCTGTGAGCAGTTCTGAAGAGATTGTCCTGTATGACCAGTAATTGCCAAACATGAAACAAAGTTTCACACATTTAGATGCAAACCACAGTGCTCTGCTATCAGACAGGCAGAATATGGATAGAAATCCTTCCTATGCCATAGGGTGCTCCTGCTGATGGTGAACTTTAGTTTAAAAGGCAATTCTATGTTTCATCTCTGGGATGCTTTTGCAATTTTTAAGGTCTTCCTTCTTTTCAAAGATGCAAATACACTACACTTATGAAAATATCCATTTTCCAGGGTGGAATCCCACAATATTGCTGTAATATACTTAGGAGATGGAAATTCTGATCAGTACCTAAATATTTTTTTATAAATAATGTGAAAATTACTACACATTTTCCTCTTCTAAATACCTTCTAAATATCACTTGGGGGATACAAATTTGTGGAGGAGAGCTTTGTATTCATTCTTGAGTGATCTGTGCAGACAGTATGATACATCAGCAGATATTTATAAATAAATAAAGTGTTTTAGACATTCTATAGCAAGAACTTGATGACATGATAAATTCCACTTTTGGTAATATTCTTCTGCTTACTTAAAAATCCACTTTCACTTTCAATCTCAAAAAAAGAAAAAATCACACTGCAGAAGTGTGTAAAATGACTCTTGTTGCACAAACCTTAGTACAAATCTCTATATCCCTATCCATGACTCTGACAATTCATTAAAAGCTGAAAAGAAATAACAAATGTGATAGCTTTGTGAGAGAGAAATTAGGCTATTTCAGCCCATTTGCTGGTAAGACAAGGAGAAGAACTAAATCTTGCTATTCTTGCATAGAACATTCTCTTAGCTGGTTTTGTAAGAAAGTGAAAACAATTCATAAATTATTATTATCAAGACATCTGCATCTGTCAGTATTTGATTTTCAGAAATACGTGTCTGTGTTTCTTCTCAAGTTCACTTTTTATTTTAAACAACTTTTTTACTCTTTATTCATTCACTGTTCTATCTTGATTGCCCTTCAGAAGAATGCACCACACTCTCCTTAAAACTGGAAAGAATTGTGGTTTCTTTCCTTTCATTTGAGAAAATCACATACAGTTCTCATAAAACACAGAAAACTTCAGTAATGACAGATCTGCATGATTTTCATTTAGGAGAAAATTCCTATGACTCTTTCAACTCCCGTTCCAAAGGTCACTGTAGAACTGGATAGGCTTTTTATATTGCAGTCTATCCTTCATAACTTTGAATTTGTATTGCACAGCAATTAATACAAGCTATTTTCATGAGGCAGTTGTTTTTACGTATAATAATAATTATAATCTGTTACAGTCCAATATATGGAATCTTGCTTTTAAGAAGGAATATGTAAAATTACTGTAATCTTTATTTTGAAGACATATTTATATTTAGAACTAAGATTTTTTTTGTCAGCTGCTCTTCTTTTCAGTGAAGTCAATAAAAAAACTTTACTAGTCAGAAATTTGATTACAGTATCAATATCAGTTTACAAATAAGTCTCATTTGTAAACTGGCTGATGTTACTGGTGCACAAATATGAAAATATTTTTCTGATCAGTTTAGAAAAAAATGATCTTCCAAAAATGTTTCTGAGTGTGTTTTCTGAGAATTTGATGCAGTAAAGATCTTCTGATCTTAGCTTCAGCTTGCGTGTGGCCAGGAAGGAGTAACATCTAATTAGCTTTTATGGGTACTCAATAATTACAATCCAAAAATTATGACATTCCAGAAATATTAGCTTTTAAATAGAAAAAAATTACTTATCTTCCTCTCAGAAGGAAACACGTTTAAATTGAGTGTGATACATGGGATCATGTAGCTAGGTACACAGCCTAGTCTTAATTTTGTCTTATTTTAGTCTTACAATATTTCTAAAAAATATTTTCCTGATTCTAAACAATCTATTTTTGATATAAAGTTTTCAAAAATTAAAGGTAAAATTTAAAATAAGATTTTAAAAACTGAAAAAAAAGATTAAACAACATGGAAAAATATTTGATTTCTAGTTAATGTAAGTATTTTCCTTTAATAAAAATTTAGATTTTCTTTTACTTAGTTTTGATTCTGTGGAAAAACTCAAATTTTGAGTTTCAAACAAATAAAGATCCATGTATTTCTAACTGCATTCTAAAAAATAAAAACCTGTCTGTAGAAAAAAATTAAAATGTGTCAGTCCTATAATAGGCTAGATAATAGAAGAGCAGTTTAGGTAATGGGATCTGTTTTCAGTTCTCTTTCTCTGCTTTGTCCGAGAAAGAGTCCAATTCTGACTGTCCTATGTCCCGGTTTGGGACAAAGTTCAGAAGAATGTCCAAATTTGAACATCCTCTTTTAGAGGGCAGGTTACAGCCACCCCACCCCCACCAGGTTTGGGAAAGAAATATTCCTCGGAGGAAAGTGAAAGGAGAAAAAACTACTTATTCACCAA
>VZRQ01004009.1:1543741-1555582 GCA_013397975.1 Machaerirhynchus nigripectus | reverse complement strand
TGGGCATAGAGTGGTGATAGGGGATACAACATCATAAAGTCATCCCTATGATACTGATCAGAATCTAAAAGGAAGTTTCAAATCCCCTTCAATAATAGTATTTCAAGCAGGTAGAGTATCGTTCAAATTCTCCAGAGTATCTTGCAGTCTTTCAGTAGACTGGAAAACAAAACCAAAACCAATACCAATCCAAATTCATTGAGACTTTTACTTTTATATATTGGATTATTTAATTTTTATTATATTATTTTAATACTATAATAATACTACAATAATATTATTATTGTCTCTTTTTATTATTATTATTATATTAACATCAACCAAAACAGAAGAAAATATTCTTTCAGATCTATATTGTGAAACCTTCAACTCTTTTGCAACTCATTAATCAGTACAGTCAACAACATCCCAAGTCCTGTTCCTTGCAATAAAACCCCATGTTTTTTGTGTAAAATCATCAAGCAAGTAGGAGGAAGGCTTTGAAGCATTTACCTGGTTACTGTTGCTTAGGAAACAAGCAGCTCAGTATTAACAGATATTCATCACTGAAGGACCGCATTAACTAGTGAAAGATAAAGTGGACTCACATTTTCAACAAAATCAAGACTTGGATCATTGACTAAGTATAATCCTTTGGGGTGTTATTGCCACTCAATTAAAACTTCAGGAGTAATAGAGTAGTTAGTGCTGTTATACTACCCCAACAATGCTGTGGAAAATGATACAGCAAGTTAGTTACTGATTTCAATTTTAGAGAAAACAATGGCTCTTGAAATACATGGTTTCAGTGCAAGGAGCTTTTTTTCCAGTTATATAGAGCTAGCTGGCACTAGGAATATTGTGTACACTCTGAAAAACAGGTGGATTTTTTTCAGTGTATTAATTCTGCAAAACTGTAGTTAATTTGCTTTCATAGTTGATTCCAGTGTCCACTTCCTACTTTAAAAGNGACCTTGGAGCACAGAACTGCTTTGAAAAGATCATCTGGCTTTTTTTTCCTTTCTCTAGCACCCAGTTTTAAAGGCACAGAAAGTCACAGGATTCATATCTGGGCATAGAGTGGTGATAGGGGATACAACATCATAAAGTCATCCCTATGATACTGATCAGAATCTAAAAGGAAGTTTCAAATCCCCTTCAATAATAGTATTTCAAGCAGGTAGAGTATCGTTCAAATTCTCCAGAGTATCTTGCAGTCTTTCAGTAGACTGGAAAACAAAACCAAAACCAATACCAATCCAAATTCATTGAGACTTTTACTTTTATATATTGGATTATTTAATTTTTATTATATTATTTTAATACTATAATAATACTACAATAATATTATTATTGTCTCTTTTTATTATTATTATTATATTAACATCAACCAAAACAGAAGAAAATATTCTTTCAGATCTATATTGTGAAACCTTCAACTCTTTTGCAACTCATTAATCAGTACAGTCAACAACATCCCAAGTCCTGTTCCTTGCAATAAAACCCCATGTTTTTTGTGTAAAATCATCAAGCAAGTAGGAGGAAGGCTTTGAAGCATTTACCTGGTTACTGTTGCTTAGGAAACAAGCAGCTCAGTATTAACAGATATTCATCACTGAAGGACCGCATTAACTAGTGAAAGATAAAGTGGACTCACATGCATTTTCAACAAAATCAAGACTTGGATCATTGACTAAGTATAATCCTTTGGGGTGTTATTGCCACTCAATTAAAACTTCAGGAGTAATAGAGTAGTTAGTGCTGTTATACTACCCCAACAATGCTGTGGAAAATGATACAGCAAGTTAGTTACTGATTTCAATTTTAGAGAAAACAATGGCTCTTGAAATACATGGTTTCAGTGCAAGGAGCTTTTTTTCCAGTTATATAGAGCTAGCTGGCACTAGGAATATTGTGTACACTCTGAAAAACAGGTGGATTTTTTTCAGTGTATTAATTCTGCAAAACTGTAGTTAATTTGCTTTCATAGTTGATTCCAGTGTCCACTTCCTACTTTAAAAGCAATATTTATTTCAGTAGCATATTTTTGTTTGATTGATTGATTAATTTCAGTGAATGTAAGACAGTTGTTTACTTTTGGTTGATGGCGTGTGAGATCATGTTCAGATCTGCTCCTTGCTCATGTTAGAAGCTGGAATAAAACCAAGGCACAACCTGGTAATAGAGACTTGCCATATATGAGTAACGCTATTATGCAGGCTGATTTGGAAGTGCTGGATTAGTCCATAAATGTTTAAAAAGAAAAAAAAAAGCATGGATTGAAAGTGTACTAAAATAAGCTATGAAGCTATTGATTTCTAAAATAACCTTTTCAAAGTCTATGCAGAGTATTGGGCACCATGCTCACAAGCATTGCATTTTTCTAATACCTGAGATGTTAAGCATCATTTTCAGTGGTCCTTATCATATGGGTAAACAGTGCTACAGACAATCTTAGAGACTGTTTTCCTCTTACCAGTCTCACCTGGGAAACCAAGAAGTTTTTCTAGAATAATGTCTTTTCAAAACTCAAGACTGCTACTGTATCCTTTCTTTGTTGTCCGCTGAAGGTGACTTAGTATCCTGCCCTCTCTCACTCCTGTTGGGGCTGCTTGGTTTGCCATTTTGTCCATGTCCTATCTACCTACTAGGACACAAAGTGACTGTTAGGAAACATGCTTATTCTCTGAGTTTTAATTACCTGTCCCCCTTAATCTTCTTTGCTTCCTTTTTTATTCTTAATCCCTCTTTTTTTTTTATACACACAAAAACAAAGAAACAAACAAAAACCACAACAACCTCCCCCCCACCAAAAATTCCCAACCAACCAACCAAAAAAAACCCAACAAAAAAATACAAAACACCAAACCAACAAAAAACTGCAAACCCCAAACCAGTAGGAATTTTGGTGGGTTAACTGGTTTGTTTCCATAAATATATCCAGAAAAATAGATTGTCAGATGCGTGATGTACTACTAAACAAAACTGAAGCAACTCAAACATCTATTTCTAAGAGACTAGAGTAACATATAATCTTTATCGTTCCTATTAAACAATACCAGATGAACATTTCTAAAGCAATGTGCTGTGTAGCTGATACTCAAGAGGTAGGAAATGCAACAAATGATTAGTCTATCAAAGATGAAAATAGATACTAACAACAAAGCATGTCCAGCAACCATATTTCTGCATCATTTACCTTAACCCTCTATGTTTACATTAATATGTACATGTACATAATTTGAGGAACAGATGACTGTTTTACTTTACTAAATCTTTTGTGATTCCTTAACGGAAACCAACTAAATTAAGTAACATGATCGGATATGAGACATTTGTGCTACTTCACAAAGCATAATTTACTGACTAAAACTACGGAACTGTCATAGACTAGTTTGAGCAATATTACCTGCTCTTCTGTCCTTGTTTTAAAATAAGGGTCATATTTTTCTTAGTGACATTGGGGTTACAGCTGTGGTTCTTAGTTTAGAATATCCTGTTAGTTGGTGGTGTCACTCCTCTGCAGGTTGCAAGGGTTTGAAGGAAATTAAGGAGAAATTAGAGAGTCATTTACACAGGGAAATTATTGTCCTCTAAGGTGGACTCTGAATGCACAGTGCACCATCAGTTCTATTTCTTACTCTCAACATGGAGGATTTAACACATGTTTATAGCAGAAGTCCTTAAAGCACTCTGAATATTGTAGGTATCTCTGGGATTCCTATCACACCAGCAGCCTGCACAAATATTCTGGTGAGATGATGAAATATCTTTTGGTAAGAATTTGCTGCCACTTGCAAATAAGGATCTCACTCACCTTTCCTAAGTGGTATCACCCTAATGAATGCAGATTGATACCTGGAAGCACGTGGTCGAAAGTAAATATACTCAAGAAGCACTGGGTACATCTGAGTTTCCCTCTAAAAATACCATGTGAAACACTCCAAAACTGGCTTGTGGTACTACCATAGGTAGAAATGTGGATAACAATTATCCTAGACTTAGGACTATCCTGCTGTGTCCATGTATTGTTTTCTGCTGGGAAAACTTGAATTTTCTGAGAAATGTATGGTAAAATAGGTTTCTGATTTAGAATGCTGAAATAACCCACCATTTTTGAAAAGCAAATTTGTGTAATGTAGAATTAGAGACAGCAAACTTTTGTTACACTCACAATGGTTTTCATAATTAATCCATCATTTCTGATAAGCCAGTAGCATACCCAATAGCTGTTTCATAGCTGTCTACCTGTGATAACAGCTGACCTGCTGTATTGTGATGCTAGCTACAGAATCACTATTTTGGTTGAATAGTATGCCTCCTGAAGCATTTGAAGACTACAGAAATTCTCTCAGTATAATTAGCAGATAAGACCTGTGCGATGCATCCTCAAGGCTGAATGCTAACAATCACACGTAAGCTACATAATAGCCCTTTGGTGAGAGAAAGATGCAGTAAAATCTTCTTTCTCTTTCTGCAGAGAGTCTCAAATAAACTCTCAAATCTTTGAGGGTAATGTTTTTTCGTTTTTCACCCAGATGCACTCCAGGTTTCAGCCTCTCTCCGTAATCTGTTCCAGTGCTTCACTACTTTCATTGTGCAGATTGTTCCTAATATCAGTTTGGAATTTCCTTGCTGCAATTTTTGTCTACTGGCTTCTCTTGCACCTCTAAGAAGGGTTTGACCCGGTCTTCCTATCCTTACAGAAGGTAGCTATAGGTAGCAATATCATCCCCTGGGGATGTTCTTAAGACTAAACAAATCCAGTTCCCACAGACCTTGTACATTGTGTCTCATCCTCCTAACCTTCTTGATAGCTGTCCATCGAACTCAAACATGTACGTCAAAAACTTCCTTGTCTTGAGGAGCCAACATAGATACAGTACTCTACATGTGATCAGTGGTGTTCAATAGAGGGAAATAATCACATCCTTCACTCTATTGCTCATATTCATGCTAATATATTCAGTATGTGGTCGATCACCTTCACTACAGCACCATGCTGATGACTCATGTTTTGAGTTCTGGTCCATCAGATTCTTTTGTGGAGAGCCCTTCCTTAAGCAGTAAGTCACCAGACACTACTGTTATTCGAGTTTATTACATCCTAAATGCAGGACTTGGCACTTGCCTTGTTGATCATGAGGATTTTGGCTACTCATTTCTCCACCTGTCATTTTTTTAGAATGGGTGGTGCCCCCCTCATACTGATTCTGACCGTTCCCTTATGGTCCTGAAATGCCCAAGTCGTGTCTTAATTGTTAAAAACAGAGGCAAAGACCATTTTCTAGGTGTTCTGCCACTAAACTGGATGCCTAACATTTTCCTTGGGCTTCCTTTTTCTTGCAAAATACCTTTAGAAATCCTTTTTTGGCTTTGTATCTCACTCTAGTTTCAGCTTCGTCTGACTTTTGTTTTTCTTAGCTCCTTCCTGGCATGCACATATTCTTCCCAAGAAGCACATCCCTTCTTCCTCCTTCTATATACTTTGTTTTTTTGTACTTCAGCTCAATTCATCACAGCTGCAGTACTGGCCTTCTACCATGGTTGCTTGACTTTCTGTACACCAAAATGGATGATTTTTGTGCTTTGAAGAGTTTTTCTGGATATCAACTAGATCTTCCAAACCTCTTCGTTCTTCAGAGTTTCCAGTGAGATGCTTTCAAGCATATCGCTGAGTTAGCTGAAATCTTCTTTCCTAAAGTCCATGTTTGTGACACTAATATTCATCTTACTCACTTCTCTTACGAGCTTAAACTCCCCTATCTTGAGAGCATTTTTTCCTGCTGTCAAATTTGCTGTTTACCTTGCTAACCTTTAAAAGGAAGATTCAGCCCTTCCTTAGTCATAAATTGAATGTCCAATAGCCTTCCCCTGACAGCTTGCAGATCACTTACTTGTGTCAAGAAATAAACCTTGATGCTCTCCAGACATCTGCATTGCTTGTGCTCTCCAGTATTGTCCTTCCAGCATATGTCAGGATGATAAAGCCCTCTGTGAGAGCCATGGCCTGTAACAGCAAAACTTCCACAGCAAAATGTAGCATAGTGTCACACACTCCATGCTGCTATATCCCCTGATCCTTACCTACAGGCTCTCAGAGGCTTGTCAGCCACTCTGAAGAACAGGTCAGTTCACTTAATCTGTTGCTTTGTATAGAGAATGACCCATCCTCTTCATCTTCTTGGACAGACCTCTCTAATGAGAAGTTGTGACAAAAGTGTTCCAAGAGATCGATGCATGGACCCAATTACAGAACTCTTAAAGGGATGAACAGCTTTTAATTCAAGTCATATGATCTAGACAAAGAGGATCCTATATTTTATTTCTATACTGGTGAGCATAAGATGAACTTTTTATATTATGCAACAGTAAGCCAGATTGTATTCTGTTATTTTTGTTCAATATTGTGACATTTTTAAAAGTTTCAGCTCTTCAGAACATAGTTACTTGTACATGTGTGTGAAAGAACCTCACATCAGGACTGAGAAAATTCATGAGTTCAATTAGACTGGTGTCTTAGAAGGCATGTAAGACAATATAATAATATTAGTGACACGGTTTAACCCCAGCTGGCAACCAAGTACCATGCAGATGCTCACTCACTTCCTTTTCCCCTCCCTTGGAGGGGAGAAGGAAGGGGGAAGGGATAAAGAAAAGAAAAGAAAAGAAAAGAAAAGAAAAGAAAAGAAAAGAAAAGAAAAGAAAAGAAAAGAAAAGAAAAGAAAAGAAAAGAAAAGAAAAGAAAAGAAAAAAGGAAAAGAAAAGAAAAGAAAAAAGGAAAAGAAAAGAAAAGAAAAGAAAAGAGAAAACTCTTGGATTGAGATAAGAGCAGTTTAATAATGGGGAAAAAATATTAACAACAACAACAATAATAATAATTATAATAATGATTATAGGGTAAGAGTGAGATAAAACACAAGAAAAACAAGGGATGAACTGTAGAATTGCTCACCACCCACTAACCAATGCCAAGACTGTCCTCAAGTTGCAATTGGCCTCCCTTCAGGGTGAGTCCTCCAGTTTATAAGCTGAACCTGATGTTCTATGATACAGAATATCCTTTTGTGCAGTTCAGATCAGCTGTTCTGGCCATGCTCCCTCCCAGCTTCTTGTGCAGCTCCTCACTGCAGAGCACGGGACACTGAAAAGTCTTTAAGTTAGTCAGCACCACTCAACAGTAACCAAAACACCAGTGTGTAATCAACACTGTTCTCATATTGAAACCAAAACATACACTGTACCAGCCTTTAAGGAATTAACTCTATCCCAGCTGAAACCAGAGCAATTAGGTAGACATGTTAAAAAAGAATACGACTATTTTTAAAATAAATATCACTTTTTTCTCTTCATTTGATTCCACACAGAACACTCCTTTTTATGTCAAAATTATGGCTAATGATTGTCTTCTGCATTAACAAAGCCAGAGCACAGATGGTAAAAATAGAGAACGGATACACTGAGAGACCTGGCATCTAAGACCTCGCTGTTGATATTTGAAGCCCAGAGGAGACAGCATCTCCTGTACACCAGTTTGTTTTCCTTGCCAGCCATGTACTCTAAGCTGCCAGTTTTGACTCTGAAAGAGAACTGCAGAATGTTTCTTACTCCTATAGTCCTATCACTAATAGTTAACCGTAATACTATCTTTTCTTGCTACAGAAGTAAAGAGGACAGCAGTTGCTCTTAATACCTATTAGAGAACTAGAGAAGTATCTCCTCTAGAAATTGAGATTTTCTCATTTCTCATTCTTTTTGTTATGGGTATGTAAAAGGCACACTTCTGGTACCACTTCAGAGAGGATCAGTGTGATTTGAATAAGAGCAAAGCTACAGCACAGTGTTTAGAAATTCTTGCATAAGACAAATGATTAATACACTCTAGCACAGAACAAAAAAGGAATTAAGGTTGTAATAATTTATTGCAGTTCACTGAGAACAAATTTAGTACTTAAATACATTTCTCTTTCAAGATTAATTAAATTATGATTACACTAATCTGTTCCACTCAGGTCTTTCCTGTGAGTCCATGGCCATTTAAAGGAAAATTAATATGCTTGTGTAAAACTAAGACATTAGGAGTGTAAAAGTTTGTCTGCAAGTTTTCTATTTCCCATGCAACAAAGAATAGATAATTGTTGATAAAATTTTGACAAGAGTTAATGAAATTTGTATGAGTTTCTAATTTGAAGTATATTAATGTGTCACAGTGGAAGTGCTCTTTAAATATTAAAATTCTGAAAATGTATTCAAAAGCGTACGGTACATCTAAAAATAATTTTATCATCATCCAAAGTTAACGAGGAAGTTGTGTGCCATGGCACTCTAATTGTAATGTGTACTGTACTTTTCAGCCCTTCAAGAGACTTAGGCCCAATCAACTATCATAGGAGACAACTCCCACTAAAAACCATCTGCAAAACGTGGCTTCTGAAGGGTAAGCCACAGGGAACAGCAACAGGGAGCATTAAGCAGAAGTGTGGTAATACTGAACCATTACTGCAGTGGTTTCCTGAGAGCTTGCAGAACTTGAGTATTTTCCTTTTTGATTTAACAAAATCTTTTATTCTACTGCCAGCCAAAAGAGGAAACTGTCTAGTGCATTGGACAGCTAGAGGAATGGTCTTTTAATTGATTAGTGGGAAGTGCTAGATCATCTGCAAGCAGTATTAAATTTACTAATTTTCTAGTTCTCTAATTTATAGAAAGTAAGCAAATTTTTTAAAGCTTCAGTAAGAATATATCAGGATACAGATTATTCTTTTCTGTCCTCACAAGTTTGGCAGTTCTTATTCACATCTCTTTCAAAGTTCTTTTGCTTCTACAGTGTGATGTAAAGGATATGCCTCACCAGACAGGACTTGCAAATTGAGTCAACTCTATATGGGATTAAAACCAGTTTGCACATAGTTCAGCAAGCTTATTTGTACATGTAAGGCCACTGTTGAAGAGATTTTCATAGAGGCAGAGAGAAATAGAACAGGAAAAAGCTGTAAATTCAATTGGTGGGCTGTGAAGCTATGACTATGATGATCCATTCTCATGATTTTTATTGGGAAAAAAGTGGGAGACTCATATTCTTCCTCACACTATTTTGGGAAGTATCTAAGCAGAAAATATATTCTAGGCATACAGCCAAGACAGAGCATGGCAGAAGAGACAACCAAGGGGAAAATGAAGAGAGACTGTCAGAGTGCAGAGTCCAAGAGAGGGGAATTTAATTAGGTAGGAAGCCATTATGTAAACATTTAGATGGAATTGGTGAATATTCAGAATTTAGTTTCTCATCAAAAAGTGAATAGGAAGTGACAGTTAGACTACCAACAGCTGCTGAACGGGCAGCTAGAGATAAGGAAAAAGCATCTAGATAGAGAAGATAAGCATTAAATTAGAAGTTAAAAAACAGTAACTGGTATGGGAACTATAATTGGTTTCTTAATATTTTTTTACTGCCTTTTGGCTGGGAGCTGTTTTCCTTGGTGGAAAGAGATAGTGAAACTAGCATTCTCCAAAATGTTCTTTATTAAAGAAAAAATTTACAATATGTGTGGAAGAGACGTAACAAAACTTGTGATCAGATGCAGAAAAGATTAAGTTCATTCCAATTTAGCAACCATGATAAGCACACAGTTGAAGTAAAGTAGGTATTTAACTGCTTCTACTAGCAAATGTTTGTACAAATTCAGCACTTTTAAAGACATTTGGCTTTTAAGCAGTTGGGGCACAGATTCAGTGGAGCTTCCTACATATGACAACATACTGGTTTTGTACAATAGTAAACACTTCTATCAAATGCATTTATATCAGTGAGAAATTAAAGTTGCAGTTAAACCTCAAATTTTCTAAAACATATGTAATATGAATTAAAAATCGTAAAAATACTGATGTGCGTAAAAAATGAATGAATGGTGTCAGTCATGGAAGAATTATTTGGTCTTGCAGCACACTGATTTATTTATGGGGAAGAATGAGAAAAATATCTCTGCCTTCTCTCAGTTTTTTTCCTCAGTGACCTCACGTGTTCCATAATTTCATAGAAGGCAATGCATTATCTCTCTCCCATTTATATTTCTCCTGGCTTATATTACAATTCTCTAAATATACCTTGCCATGTTCTTTACCTTGGTACCCAGATGCAGGGTGCTTACTGATTCTGGGATTCTTTCAAATAAATCACTGTTTCAAGAGTCCATGCTGCAAGGCCAGGTTTAACTGAAGCACCTAACATTTTTCAGTTGTAGAAGGTCTCAGTAACATTGCTATACAGAACAAAGATGAGTAAATTGATTTCCAGAATTAAAGGAGTAGATTAGTGCTCCTCTACTGATGGCCTTCCATAAATCTTGAGGGATAAAAAATCTATTAGAACAATCAAGATTTGAATAGACAAAAAATATCTAAGGTCTACAAATATGGCAATTTTTATATGACTAACATTGTTTCAGTTTGCTAGTCTTGCTCATAAGCTATGAAGAAACGTAACAATATATGAAAGTCTTCACAGTAAATGTCCCTAAATAACAATAAGCCTCCACCCTGTATTGATGTGGGATTATTTCTCCCCAGGTACAGAACTGGGCATTTTCCTTTGCTCAACTTCCCAAATTACTCTGTCCAATTCTGCAGCCTGTCCAGATTCTTTTGAATGGTAGCAAGAATTTCAAATGAATCAGCCATAATCCCTATTCTCCATCTGGCATCATCTGTACACTTGATGAGGGTGCACTCTGTCCAGTCATCCAGCTCATAACTGAGGATCTAAAACAGTGCTGGCCCTGGTATCAACCCCTTGGGTGCACCACGAGTGACTGGTCTCCAGCTGCACTTTGTGTTGATCCTTTGAGCCTGACAGTTCAGCCAGTTTTCACTCCACCTCACGGTCAATTTATCCAGCCCGTACACGAATACTGCTCTTTTTTTTTTTTTTTTCCCAACTTGTAATAGGAATGAAGGGAACTGAAATAATAAAGAATTCAAACATTCTTATATATGTACCTTATAACACTGCAAATTTTTAGATTTTATCCCAATGCCCAATATACTTGTTTCCCAGCTCACCCCTTCCCTTGTAATATCTGTAGAACAATGAGGATTTCAACCACGCTGTCCTCTTTATGCTGAATTTTGCAACCAGATTTGCTCAGATTGTAGAGGGAATATATATCTCTGTTTTACAACTTCTTTGATTCTTTGGTCTATAATTATTCAATAAGGGAGATATTTTGCTACTTTAGATCAAGACATATAATGACTGTAGTATACATTCTGAATTACATATGTCAAAATGTGTATCATGAGGAAGAGCTGGAATTTAAAGTACCCTGGTTTTGAGACTATCATTTAGCAATTTCTGGCAGAAAGTCATGAGGCATTTAGCATCTTGAATAAATAATGCATCATACTTCCTTTAAAACACACTGATCTGTGTAAACAAATATTCCACTACCAGGAAGAACAAGTACATACTTGCTCTGTTCCTTAGCTAATCAGATATCTTTCTACCAGAAAGAAAATTATCTGCATTACCACAAAAGTCAATAAAACCAAACTCATCCCCTATTGTGGATCCTTTCATAGTTTACACTTGTCATCCCACCCTAAATATTTTCTTTTCTTTCCTCTTCTCCTTATTCCTTGGCAATTGTTCATTTCCTGCTCACTACGTTGACATACAGACATGAAGGAATTTTCCCATTAACGAAACTCCTTAGAGGTTGTTCTTCATGTGTTTATGAGTAAAACATGAAATAAAAAACAGGCAGCTGGAATCCTTTGATTCTTTTAATTTCATTTCTGGTCAGTTAAGAAGATTTAGCTGGCCCAAGGATAAAGAAAATAATTTTAATCTACCATCTACCAAAA
>VZRQ01004009.1:1516815-1543712 GCA_013397975.1 Machaerirhynchus nigripectus | reverse complement strand
AAAAAAAAAAAAAAGAAAGCGGTGAATTATCATTACGTTTGCAGGTTTGGATAGATTTTAAACACATATGTTAGCCTATGTTAAGATAATTTCCTGAGAGAATGTTAAAATGCTTTTTAAATCATTGGGATTACTTGTGATACTGCAGCACTGGGAAATGTCACAGAACAAATGTATAGGACTGAAAGCATAAGAAGGTACTGAATAAGCTTTATGCAGGAATCAATAACCACAAACACCAGGAATGTATGCGGTGCAACTACCATGGCACATTAATTACTTATAACAATTGGATAAGGAATGGAAACAAAGAGGGATACAGAGTAGGAAGAGATTTTAAATCTTGGCTCAAAACAAATAAGGAGAAAAAATAGAACTTCAGCTGTGCAGGTGCTAAAGTTTAATAAGATAGGGGCACATACAACAAGGACAAAAGACCACCAAGGATTCTTGCAGAAGGAGGTTTACTTTTTTACTCTACATTTGGGAACAATATTATAGAATTATGTGTAGAGAAGAAGCTGTAACAGGAATTGCAAAAACTTTTGAAGATCAGCTGACAAAATATCAGTGGACCACGGAAGACAGACAGTCAGAAGACAGACAGCTTTCATGAAAGATATTGTGCTCAAACTTATGTATAACTAGAAGGAATATGTACAGCTAATGTGATCAACTGGCAATTAAAATGAACTGGTAATGCGGGGGTGTAAAATTAATGTTTAAAGAACCAAGAAAAATAATCTATTTTAACTGACTAAAAAAAAAGAAATGGTAGAAATAGTAGGAATTTTTTTTCTTTATTTTCCTTTTACACATGATTCTGTTAAATTGTTGTTACCATATTGATAAAAAAAGCAAGCACAGAAATCTAGGAAGACACAGAGATTTGAAAGGTTTTGTAAACATGTTTTGTGAATGACATTCCTTTCTCTTTGAAAATGCAGACCAGATAAAGCTTTTTGGACAATTAGGCACTTAGAGGAAGACAAGGAATCATACATTTTCAGTGAAAGCTAGGTGAAATATTTTTCTTGGATTTGGTTTGGAGTAGGAATATTAGTGCCTTATGTTTACTTATTTATTTGTTTTTTACTGAGATACTCCAAATATGCCATTGTCCTTACAATAATTGCAAATTATAATTTCAATCAAATTTAAGCATGAATCAGTTTTGCATGTTTGTGTGTACATTTGCCTTTCCTTTCAAGTTTTATTCCCAAGTCATAGAAATTGGAGCATTTACTTTCAAAATTCGAAGCCATACTACAAAATAAATGTGGTGTTGGTTAATCTATAATGCTTGGTATGCAATTAATCATGACCAATATAAGATAAGAATCTCACTATTTATGTTGCTTTTTGAGAAGAAAACCAAGAGAAGCATAACAGCAGGATTAGAAACCATCAGTTAATTATTTGGTAGATGCTGTGTTGAAGAAAATATTATTTTAGGGCTAAGACATTTATAATTAAGGACAAATTTAAATGAGAACTGACCTATGAGAACTGATTGCAGTCTTGTTGAATCACATATAGTTAAAAATCTGCCAGTGTTTTAACCCTCTTTATAGGATACACTATCTACATAAAAGAGCTCCATGGGTTGAAACTTGGCTTTTTACTCTATCAGATTTGTGGTAGTTCTGCGGAAAAAACCCACAATTTTCACTGAGGTTCTTATATCAGTTCCATCAGAAACAATAGCTATTTTCTGTTGTCTCAAGTTGCACATGATCTTGATATTAAAGAGATGTGAAATTCTGCTCTTAATTTGGTCAATAAGGTCTTCAATAAGGTCTATCAGGATGGTGCCTGAGTCACTTAAAGAAATGAGCCCTCATGGACTGCTTTGGAAAATCATATAATTTCTCCATCATTCATGTAGTTAACTATGCCCTAAGGTACAGTGAAGTAACATAGGGTCAAGGTAATCTAAATGCTGCTTAAACTGAAGTAGCATTTTGTTTGTTTTCTAAATATATGAGAAGACAGTTTACCATATGAAAGAGAGGGAGAAAGATGGAGAGGAATGGTGAAGAGAAAATAATATTGATGTGCAGACAGACTGAAAAGAGAAGCTATAAGTTTCTTTCCAGCTTGTGTTGACTGTGAAAAGAGTTTTGAAAGAAATTAGAATCTATTGAGTCTGACTCTTTGACACACTCTCATGTGGTAGCTCAACTCTCCTTGCCTTAAAAGATGCATAAACCCAGGTTCACCAGAAGATCAGTCAGGAAACTCAATACAGCATTCTACTTGTATAAAGAAAGATGTCCTAAAAATAGTTTAGAATGGCTATCACTTAGTTTATGAATTTGATGTGGAAAGTCGTGACTTTACTTGTAATATATGCATTTTTTAAGGTGTAAACAATATTGTACATACAGTATGTGTACTTGATTTATTGCCCTCTTGTTTCTCATGTCAAACTTCAAGTTGCATGGTGTATAGAATCATAGTGTCACCTAATCATTTAGCTTGGAAAAGGCCTTTAAGATCATTGAGTCCAGCTGTTAACCCAGCACTGCCAAGTCTACCACTCAACCATGTCCCTAAGGGCCACATCTACGTGTCTTTTAAATACCTCCAGGGATGGTGACTCAACCACTTACTTCCCTGAGCAGCCTGTTCCAGGGCTTGAAAGCCCTTTCAGTGAAGAGTTTTTTCCTCATATCAAATCAAAACCTCCTTTGTTGCAACTTGAAGTAATTTCCTTTCGTCCGTCCCTTGTTACCTGGCAGAAGAGTCTGACCCCTCACCTGGCTACAGCCTCCTTTCATGCAGTTGTAGTGAACAATAAGGCCCCTTGAGCCTCCTTTCCTCCAGGGTAAACACCCCCAGCTTCCTCAGCTGTTCCTTATAAGACTTGTGCTCCAGACCCTTCTCCAGCTCCACTGTCCTTCCCCGAACAAGGTCCAGCACCTCAGTGCCTTTCTTGTAGTGAGAGGCCCAGAATTGAACACAGGATTTGAGGTGTGGCCTCACCAACGCTGAGTACAGGGAGACAATCACTGCCCTGATCCTGCTGGCCACACTATTTCTGATACAGGCCAGGATGCCATTGGCTCTTTTAGCCACCTGGGCACACACTGGCTCAAATTCAGTCAGCTGTCAACCAGTACCCCCCCAGGGTCTTTTTTCACTAGGCAGCTTTCCAGCGACTCTGCCCCAAGCCTAAAGCAGTCCATGGATTTGTTGTGACCAGACTTCGCCTTGTTGAGATTTCTGTTTGTCCTTGGTAGGCTGATCCAGTCTGTCAAGACCTCTCTGCAGAGCCTTCCTACACTCTAGCAAAACAACACCCCTGCCCAACTTGGCATCATCTGAAAACTGACTGAGGGAGTGCTTGATCCCCTCCTTCAGATCATCAGTAAAGGTCTTAACCAGGACTGGCCCCAATACTGTCCGCTAGGGAACACCACTCTATAACATTACTGTTCTGACTGGAAAAGTGCAAATATGTTGCTGAAAATCTGGCAAGGAATTGTCAGATTTCAAGTCAAAATAGTAAGGATATGAGCAATGTGAAAGACAACATAGCAACATCGTACTTCTCCAGAAGGCAGTTGATTCGATTGGTCATGAACTTCTGTGAGTGTGACATTAAGTTTTTGTCAGAATAATAAGCAAGCAGATAAAAACAAACAAGCAAACAAAAATTCTACCACCAACCAAAGCATAAATAATTTGCTTTCTCCTCGCATCTACAGCATTCTGTATTTTACTTCCCCTTATTTGGTATAGATAGTTCCCCCCTTCCCCCCTCCCCCCTTCAAAACATATTTTATCTATCAGAAACCAAAATTTTAGTGAGATGAGTAGACAGCAGAGAATATTTTACATTCTGCTCTTGCAACTCAAGATTTCTGGACCAGCTGGCCTTAGGGCTAGTTTTGCTTCTTGGGTTTGGCTATAAAAAGAATATCAAAGTATTCTCTGCAAGTCAAATAATGACGTACTTCAGTACAAGAATAACTCTTCCTTTTGTCTTAGAGAAACATCCGAGTCAATGCACACTGCATCAACAAGAGCCCTGATATAAGGTTTTGTGATTTTCAGATACAAAACATCTCCAAGAAGTTCTGCAGAGAGAAAAGTAAAATGTGGGAAACACGAATCAAATTCTCAACCTCAAGAGGACAAAAGTAGAGATCTCTGAATGTGGTCTGAATGTGCTTCTAGGTTTGAACAAACCTGCTCTCAGTGACAACTGAAGCTGAGGTCTTCTCCATTAGAAGTATAAGTTGGGTTGCCTGAAGACAGGAATGTAGTGAGTGTACCAAATCTCTTCTTACCTATATGAAGCACTTCCTTTTACTACAGTGGAGCTGTTCAGTCATACAGTTCAAATGGTATCACGATCACACCGCAGGCAATGAAGGGAAATCTGCCTTTTCTTTTGCAATGAAGACAAATCTGGCAAGAAGAGGCATTCTTGAAGTAATTTCCTTTCTCTCATTCTGAACAGAAGCCTCAAATGATGCCAAGGGAAATTTGCATATGGTAAGACTTAGTGAAAACTAGTCAAGATGTCAAACTTGACCTAAAGTGAAGGTTTAAAATAGATTTTTGTGGGATTTAGAAATTATCCACTGTAACTTGCTATCAGCTATGTTACAGACAGTTTGCTTTCCAGCGCTTCTAGATGATGGAAAATCTAAGTAGTCCTTATATCATATTTAGAGGAATAGAAATTGAGTGAGGTTGGAATATTACTTCATTTATTTAACTTGAAATCATAAGTTTAAGCCTGGTATTAAAAACATAAAGAATGACATAAAATACCGTATGATATAGGTATATTGTTAAGATTGACCATATTTGAGTTGGCTCACTGTTCTTTGGGAAACAAGGGAAGAAGCATATAGCCCATAGCATTTTAATATATGCTAGAAATGTTGTAAGTACACTGTCAAATGAGGTAAAAAGTGCCTAAAATGAGCAGATGAAATTGTTTCACTATTGAAAGCTGTGTTTGAGCAAATCTATATATACATGTATGTCTTTTTCAAAGAGTGGATCTGAGTAAGAACCAATACAAGAATAAATCAAATTTTTTTTTAATCATTCTTTATCCTATTTCACAGTTTCAGTTTGCACCTCCTGTATAACCAAACTTCCCTTTTAAAACCTGGCAGAATTTTGTGCCTTCAGTTCAATGTTGCCTCTTCCAGCACCAGAATCTGTTCTACCTCTTCCTTTGCCTTTCCTTTCCTGGAATCCAACCAGTGAGTGCTCATTGCCTTTTCATGCCAATGTTTTTCACTATGAATTGTCATTGCTCTTCAGTCTAATCACAGCTTGGGCAGTTCCAGACCTTCAAGTTGCAGGAAAATGAGACAAATAGATCTAATGGGATCCAGCACAGAGGTGTAATGAGTTTAGCATGAGTTTAACACATGGGTTTGTGGTTGAATTTCACCCGTTAGAATTACTGGTCTCTTTTTCTTATTTTTCTTATTTTTCTTTTTTTTCCGCCTTTTTGAAAGTTTTTTTTTAGTGGTTTGGGGTTTTTTCATTTGGTTGGTTGGTTGGTTGGTTTTGATTGGAAACAAAGCAATCAAAGCTGAATTTGGGGCAGAATCACAAAAGCACATAACAAAACATTTTATTATTTCTGAGAAGTGAAAATAGTTTTATTTTACTTGAATGAACACTTCATCAGCTGTTCATTTTTGGGTTTGGATCACTACAGTCACAGATATTCCAGACATTTAGTTGGAACCAGAGGGGACTTAGGGCTCTTGCCTCCCAAATCTTAGGGCTTCCTACACTTGAATTATACTTCTTCAGAAAACTGCATTTAGTCTGGCTCAGACAGAAAATAAATAACTTCAAAACCAGACAAAAATAGGTTTAACAGAATAATAGAATAAGTTTCAAAATCAGACTAGTATACTGGACTAGTACTGCCTGCACAATGAGGTGTTTAGACTTATTTCAGGTACATTAAATCTTTAACTCTGCTATTCATTTCAAGTTCAGATACTATTTTCCACTGACTGCATACAATTCAAGATAACAGGACAGAAATTAAACTAGGGATGCTGTATATTTAGGAACAGATCCACCTATCCCAAATAAGATTAATTCAAGAAAAAATGGATAACATCTTGAGGGAACATAATACTGAAATAGAATAGAGTTAGGATGAGCTCAGTAATCTATGATTAGACTTCCCAAAAGTATTTGCTTTAAAACTCTCAAGAAATAGAACTTATTTCCAGCTTCAAGTGAGAAAGATTTTGAGTATTTATTTGATGCAAATTTTATTTTTTTCAGCTGCACTCAGCTGAAGTTCAGTACTCTGCTTACAGACCTTAAACATTACTTAGGTTTTGAGCTAATGTAAGCAATCAATTCATAGCTAGTAATGCATTTGATTAATTTTACTCTCTTCAGTGCATGAATTTTCAATGAGCAGGCCATGATTTTTCTCCAATTTATTCAGTATTTGAAATTATTACCCAATAAATTTATTTTGATAATTTTTGGATTGTAAATGGCTTGGAAGGAGATAATTTGAAAAGATGTATGTTTACCACATGGTCTAGAAAAAAGCATTTTCCGTACAGGTCAGTCTTCTTTTCTTGCTAAAGAGCTCTAATTCTTGTCAAGAGAAGCAAAGATATCGATTAAAATCTTTTTAGATGGTGCACATTCAGAGATTTCTGTTGCTCCCACTTTTTACTGAACTTTCTCATATACCTCAGCAAACCAAAAAATCTTTGAACTTTTAATAGTAATTCAATTCCTTTTTGCTGTGAAATAGCTGGGGGAGAGTGTGAATTTCATGGAACCCAGAAAGCTGACTTGAAAGAGAGCATAATGTATCTCCAACATAACCAGCTCTTGGAAAGTTAGCTAAAGCATCTCTTGTCCATACACTTTATTGTACTCTTTCTGAACAGTAGACCACAAAAATTAAATAATTTTATAATGATATGATTTTAAAATCTCTCTACATATAGACTGAGAAATTTTAACTGTTTGAAGACTTTTATTTAAACACATTTTCATTTGAACATCAAGTAACTGAATACTTTGAACTATGAGGGGTTTTTCTGCTGACTTTTTCACATATGGAAACATGAAAAATTTCTTCTATAAAGGGATATCTTTTTTTGTCAGTACCTATTCCAGTTCCCTCATTGTCCTAAGTTTTCCCTCTCCATGTTTGCAACATGACATGCCTCTGCTAAGAAAAAACAGGTCAGAATTATTCTTGTGTCTCAACAGAGACAGGATCACAGACCAGATGTCTCCTCCTGAGACCTCCAATCTAATGCTCAATGCACACATGAAAAAGTGAGCTCTCTGCAAAATACAGTGGCCATCCTTTTTCTTTTACCAAAAGCCTAGAGGTGTGACACAGAAATCTAAATTGCTGTGCAGTGAATAGATCTTTCACAGCTTGCAGGAGCTACTGCAAATGGAAAAAAAAAATAAAGCAACAATGACACTTTCATCCATGTTTCGGAAGGAGTAATTCTTGCTGGTTTTTTGCTTTTTTAAAAAATAAATTATAAATCAAACCCTTCGTTTTGATAAAAGATTCTAGGGTCTATATTTTAATATTTCCAAAGTCTTTTTTTCTGCAACATCATTGACCTAGCCAAGTACACCTTTTTCTCAGAGTGCTGCTTTCTGCAACTTTGATTAGAATTGCTTTTAATGAAGGGTTATTAAAACCTATGTTTTTATAAAAAATAATTAAAAATTGCATATTGTGAAACGAAGCCCTAAAGCATCTAAGGCACTCAGTGAATCTGGCTCCTGATCTAGAGGTGTTGAGTCTGTTCCCATGAAAGATAGATTAAAGGCATTTTTTTGATTATAATATTAAAAATTCAAATATTAAATTGCATTTTTATATGTATGTTGATACATAATATGGATTAACTTGAAAAAGTAAAGAAATTATTTAACAATTTCACCCATATCTTTTTTGTCATTCCTTCCTTAGACATGTCACACAGTGAAAGAAGCAGGGAGATATTTTTGTTGTCATCTGACAGTTTGAACAAAAACATTAAAATTTGTTTACTGTTATACTAAATCCTCATGCTGTTATTCATAAAGTCTACACCAATTTTCTTGCTTTTTTCCATGGGAAACTGTGGAACTCGACTACCCTGTACAATCTTCAATACTTTTCTGCTTCCCTCTCACACAGCTCTGTGGTGAAATCAACATGGCAGATAATCTCCCACTGTATCAAAGTCCTTTAGATGCTGCAGATTAATGTTCAGCATCTTCGACCATTGCTCCGTGTAAGTAACATTTTACTCACTTTTTCTGTACTCAAACTCTTGTGAAACCTGTCCTGACTTGCCTTTGTGCTACAGATGCAACAGTTACAATGAGCTAAATTGAATGAGAAGCTATTAGGAACAAAAGAGGAGTAAGAGAGTCAGGTTGTCCTTTTCTGATGATTGAAGCATACCTTTATGAAAGACCTGAATGGGATTTCTGCAAAATTCCATTATTCATTTCAGTGCAATAATACAATCACTGTACAGTATGAACCCAGAAATCAATAGTTTAGCATACAGCTTTGATGAACTGTTTCTTCCTACTTCCAATTTATACCTTAAAGAGGAGTTTTGCCTGTAGAGTTCACTGTGTTCAACTAATACACCAATTAGCTACTGTGACAAGGTTCTGCATTATCAAAAATCAAAGCTTTCCATAGAGAATAATCTTCTTATTGTAGAGAGTTGGTCAGGGAAGAAGTCAATGAAAGACCAAGGATATGCATGCACAATATTAATCTCAATGTAGATTATACACATTAAATAAGGACAGGAAGAGCATAGCCTCTGGACAGGACAGCACTATCTTTTGAAGCAAGCTACTGAAAAAAAAACTTTAAATGTTTAAATGATTAATGCTAAATACTGCACACTGTGATCTCTTTTAGAAAAAGAGATTTTTACATCCCAGGATTTTGGTGGAGAAAGTGGTATGAGTTATTAGAAAAATGATAAAGTCTGTTGGATTTATCTCTTTACTTATGTTTTGGTTAATAGTTCTGTTATTATAGCATTTTTAAATATGGTCACTCCAGATTTTTAAATACTATTATGCTTAAGCAAAAAAACAATTGCAGATGTTGCAGTTCTTGGGGAGTGGGTTGACCTTGTTTGGCTGTCAGAAGCCTGCCTAGCTGCTCTCTTACTTCCCCTCCTCAAAAGGACAGGGGGAAAAAAATAAGGTTGAAAATATTATGGGTCAAGAGGAAAACAGAGAGATTGCTCACCATTTACCATCATGGGCAAAACAGAGCAACTTGGAAAAAATTAATTTAAGGCATTTTCAATTAAAATAAATTCAGATAGTGAGAAACAAAAAAACTAAATCACCTTCCTACCTTCCCCCCAGGTCTTTTTCACTCCGACTCATTCCTTTATTCCCAACTCCTCTATTTCCCTGCCTCCAAGAAATGCAAAGGGATGGGAAAGCGAGGGGGTTGAGCTCAGTCCATACCATTCCTCTCTTTTCATTTCTCCTCCCACTTTTCCCCTGCACCCATGTGGGTCCTTTCCATGGGCTGCTGTCTTTCAGGATAAACCTGCTTCAGTCTGGTCTCTACATGTGATCTAAGAAATATCCACCAACTCCAGTGAGTGTTCCTCCCCGGCCTGCAAGGATGACATCCTCCCCTTTCTTCTTCATTGACCTTGGTGTCTCAAATATTTTCCCCCTCACTTTTCATTGCCCTCTGTTGTTTTTACCCTTTCCTAATGTTTTCCCAGACACGCCATCAGCTTGGCTGATGGTCTAATCCATGTCCTGTGCAGGGTCTGATGCAGAGCTCTCTGGATCTGGTCATGTCCAGCATGGACCAGTCCCTAGCCTCTTCTCAGAGAGGCCACCCATGTGGCTCCTTCCACTGCCAACACCTGGGCACAGACAGCCAGTGCAGTGCACACAGTCATTAATGCTGCCTACTAACCTGCAGTTGCTCAAAGAGGAATACTGTAGAGCTGATGCTGTGGTCAAGAAAGATTGATATGAACACCAAAGGCATTACAGAGCACTCAAAACAAGCTTTTCTGACCACCCCTCTGCCTCCTTCATCCTATGCTGTATAGAAAGCAGCTGGCACAAATTACCAGCATATGGAAAATCAGAGCTGTGTTCATGAGTTGCTACTTTTAAATTGGAAGAAACCTTTCTCCCTTCCCCTGTTTGGCAGATTTCCTCAGTTTTGTGGTATTTATCTTCTGATGTAGAAAAAAAGGTGATTAACAGGAGCAAAATATGAAAATCCACGATTGGGTAATCACACTAAAAAAGATTAGAACATTTCTAACACAGACGGCTTGCGATGAAATTTGACCTGTGTCTCAGAGCTGTGCCCAAATTAATGGGGATAAAATTAATGGGGTTAGTTACTCACTGTTCTTATAGTCTTAAATCTGACCAGGTTAATATATAAATATTTTTTGTTTGGGTGCCTATGTTATGCCTTTCATCCCTGTAAGTTTTGGAGTTGACTGAAGATAACTGTTTCACATGCTGACTTCTGACTTCGTGTATTCCAAAATATTTGGCAGATTACCCAAGGAATGGAGTCTGCTTTCCATGAAAATTGAAATCAGTCTCTGCCAGATGGCATATCTAATGATGAAATGAAGGAAAACTATTTTTTAGGGAATATGTCTGAAGATTTCCCATTGTTAACTCATGCACGCAACTGGAGAAGAAGGGCTGCTTTTACTTGCCTAAGAATCTCCCACGTGTTTGGTATAACCAGGACTGGAAAACATGTTTTGACAGTGATGAGGTAACGCTTCTCAATGGAGTCTGGACGATTTACAAAATCATTGTCTTTCCTTGATAGAAAATGGAAGTCAACTGCTATCATTCTTCTTGTACGTCTGTTAATCCCCTGGACAATTTGCAGTAAATTTCCTTTTTTTTTTCCCCTTAGTTCTTTGAAGCATTAGATTATTTTCTGGAATATGTGGTGCTGGTTTATATGGACCAACAGAAGACTTCAGTTTGAAGGGAAAAACACTTTCAATTATACTTGAAGCAGAAGTTTACTTGTAGTTTCCAACAGAATAAAATGTGTGATTTACTTCAGATACTTCACACATTCAAGACGTAATCAGTTTCCATAATTTTTCCTTCATCTCTCAGAGATTCTGATACGTGTATTAATTGTCTATTATTTAATGTTTGTTTGCTGTAAACTTAAGGCACCCCAAATCTTTTTATTCCATGAGAACCCAAAGTATTAGGGTCAAACATTCTGTTACTGTGACAAAGAGAACAAGGTCACCATATTCTTTTTTATCTTCAGGCTTCCAACATATTAGTAACTGATTTTTCCAGTACCTTGACCTGGTTTGCACTTGCCCAAGTAGGATTAAAAGTACTGGAGAAAGAAATTTTATAGGGGTGTGTATATTTGTTGAAAATATGGAGACAAACTTGGGACTTGTTTTGCATTTCTTCTATGTTAAAGCATAATATTTAAACAATTTTTAGTTCAGACATCATCAAACTAATTCCTAAACTTTTCTAAAAATATTTTGTAGTTATCAGGTGAAACCAATAAAAATCCCTTCTGTTGGTGCATTAACCCATGGATCAATATACTTTGATAATTTACTTGTTCATCCTAAACAAAATTACTTCACTTAAATCTACTTACAAGGTTTCTACCAACATAACTAGATCAGTTTCTAAATAGATTTTTTTCAGATTGGTACAACTCTTTAATATAGACACACAGAGAGATATCTGTGTGCAGTAGAAATTTGAGGAAAATGTTATTAAAAAGTATGTTTTATTCTGAATTATAATTCAGATATCTCTATATATTTCTTGTGAATTTCACCCCTGGCTTACACAAGGTGACAAAGTGGGTATTTGGTAAGATTAGAATTATATTTATGATTCTTTAAAATTTCAAGGGAAGGATTTTACTCCAAAATAAATCACTGAGGTACTTTTAAAGGCAGGCATTTGGATTGGGCATAAGGTGCTTTAGAGAATATATAAAAACTAAATTACATGTGAAATTGCAAGTGAAATGAATTCACAGATGTTTGAAAAACAGAAGGTTGCCTAACAATTTCCCAAGTTTACTAATCACCTTGTCTAAGATGTATGTTGTTTCTTGGGGAAAAAAACCAAAAAAGCTATGCCTGCCAGTCTGGGTTCAGAGCGTGGCTTGGGTTGTATTTGAAAGTCTTTAATGAAGGTGAGAAGGGAAAGGTGAGGCACAGTCTCATGATGCTCTCAGGACAGCTCTGAAGACTCTTCTTATCCCTGGATACAACACATTAATTTGCATTTACACAGTAGAAAATCCACTCTATCTTTCAAACAGGGGTAGAAGAGGGAGCCTTGAAATCCATGGCTATCATTAAGGCTTGGCTTGATTCACCACTGACTGACACTGTAACACATTATATTATGCTATTAGGTTGAAAACAATTTACAAATGAAAAATTTTGATCCAAAGAGAAAACTAATGGTAAAAAAATTCAGAAATAATAAGATCCTTCAGAAGTCGAAATATCCTTAGTTATGCTGAAACTTTAAGAAGCTAGAGAAATACCTACTTTGATAGCATGCTTTTCATGTTGCATAGTTTAAATCAATCAAAATCATATCTCTGTATGGATGAATTGCTCCTTCTCTTGCCTGAAATTGTTGGGGATTGCTCAAGCTTTAAGAGTCCTCTTTTTTTCTCATTTCCATGTACTTAAAACCAGAATGAACAGAAATAATGGCAGAGACCTATAATATTCACCGCATGCCCTTTCCCAGCTGACTGCTTACTTTGAAACCATTCCCAGCACTGCTGGCTATGCCCTTTTGGCAATCTCTGAAAAAGCAGGTAATGCCTACACTTCCTCAAGAGCTACTTCCCTCTATGATTCTTTTATTCCAATAAAGATACAAGATAAATACAAAACAAGGGGAAAACAGGAAGAAACATAGAGCTTTATTTTCCACCTCACCTACAATTGCTCCTTGCATATTTTTCAAAACACTTTTCATGCTTTAGTTGATGATTATCCAGAAATAAAAGCTAAATAAAACACTAATAGGTCACAGAAACTGTCAGAAGCCAGTCGCTTCTCCTTCAAAATGATTGCTGTCCAATGTTTGCTATTGAAGTCTACAGTGCCCATGGTTTGCATATTTGAATGCCCTGCTGGTTCTCAAGAGTAGAGCAGCAGGTGGAGGAGAAGGAGAGTGTGACTTACATAAAGGCACAAGCCAAACAAAGCTCCTTGGTCTAATTTTAAGCTTACAAGAACTGAAAATGTTTCTTTTAAATATATAGGGTAAGTTTCTGGAAGTATAAAGGATCCATTCTGTTTTAAAAACTGATAAAAAAGTTCATCATTTGAAAGCAAATTATTATTGTTGTTGTCGTAAAGGATGTGTTTATGAACTATATTAAATACAACACTGCTTAGACTTGTCCTCTGAGTAACAGACCAAGCCATTTGTACATCTGCAATGGATTTCCATCCATTTGTATCCTCACAAACATCTACAGGGTTTATAATTTCTAATGATTTTTTGTAAGATAGGTACTTAGAAGTGTTTGGCATTTTCAAGGAAATACACATGCAGAAAAAACACTGTGTCGTATTACAAAAATCACACAAATTCTGAACAGTAAATTACTTGTTCTTTGTTTAGGCATGGCAAATTTTCTACCACCTTTCTGTTAAAGATTGAAGCTGTGCAAACACTTTCAATATTCTTTTTAAAATTTTCAAGTTATTCAGGACTTCTTAACTATAATGTATTTATTTTCACAAAATGAAGATTCCTTAAAACATTAATTGGTATTATCCTTGAATATAGTGTTACATCTTTTTCTAAACTAAGGTCTCATAATAAAAATTTGCTATCTATGAAAATCACTCAGCTTTTCTTTTTTTGAATAAAAAAAAGCCATCTTTGGCTTCTTTGCCATCTTATGAATGGCTAATGAGGAAGTAAAACATAGGCAATACTGAGGATACTGGCTGGTATTATTATCTATATAAATTTCATCTTTCAGTCTTTGGTTTATGCCAAGGAAAATTTAGGGATTACAGAGCCACAAAAATATATGTATGTGCAAACACACCTACACTCACATACCACTTGTTCCATTGACCCTAAAATCCATTTCAGTAAAACCCTGGATATGCTTGTGCACAATATAATTTTTCGTATTTTCACAGCAATGACCCTGTGATCTTTCTTCCTCAAAACCTTTGACTTTTAGTTAAAAATTTGAATTTAGGTGTGGATTGCTACTTAGCAGAGAGGTATTACTTCTGAGGTTTTGTTCTTCCCTCCAAAGGAGGGAAGTGTCATAGACAAAAAGCATCCATATGTGATCTTCCACCTGAGCAAAATTAATGCCCACGTAGTCTGAAAATACTAGCACACTGACATCTTAAAATTCTGTCCTTAGAGCAGTGCTGTGTAAGTTGGGGGTTTTCGCCTTTCATACTGATAACACCACTACTAAATTTCTGAGCTCCTCATACAAGATTGGACAGTTATCATATTAACTGCTGTGTAAACGAAACTAATATAAACTGAAAAAAAAAAATCTCCACTATGAGTTATATGCCCAGCTCAACTATTCACAATACTTAGATCAAGCCCAGAAGAACCTCATATAGACATTACTGAAGGCATTAAAGTATTGACTGTTGCAGTTAAGCTTCAGAACAAAATACTGAGTATGGCAGAGTAAAATAAAATGGTTTCAAATGGATTTGAGGATAAGGGCAGGATTTAATACCTCAATGTCAAAACATTTTCATACAAGTTACAGTAACTGGGAAAGGAGTCTTTAAACCTAAGAAATTAATGGTTTGCATTTTAAGGAAAGATACATACAACCAAGACCCTGACTTCACCTTAGCTCTGGTTTGTTATGGTGTCACAGAGAAAAAAACATCACAGACATTTCAGTATCTTCTCATGTACTCTTTTTGTATCTTTAAAGGCATTTATTATTCCCTTATGGAATAATACCAGCTCTGTCATGTACTGCCTAATTTCCCCAGCACTGGTTTTGTTTAGAAATGCAGTGCTGTGGGGATGCTTCCCAAACTAATGTGTAGATACAAACACTTTAAAACACTATTCTCTTACCTGTCCAGTAATAAAAGTTTTCAACATACAGGACCAATTTCTTCCACATCATTAAAAGCAACAGAATGTTTTATACACATACTGCTTAGAGAGTAATCTATATGCAAGGAAATCCTCAAGGTCATTTGATTGCATTAATTTTATGTCACAACACGAAAGTAACTACTTCAGAATAATTCATGATCTTGTTTTTTTAAGTGTATTTTTTATGCTCACTGACATTCAATGTAATGAATGCCAATTGTTAGCTTTATTGCAACCTACTTTCTAGGGACCTTATTTATTAAAAGAATTATAATAATTTGAACTCTGTAAAAAAGTCAACAGATTTTATTAATTCATATGTAATATCAATCAGAAAAAAAATGGGCAGACAGCACAGAGGTTCTGTTTTGAACTTTCAGTTTTATGTTAATTTGAGGACTTACAGCTTATTTGCAAACATTGAAAAGGTTTGTTCTGTCGTCAAAGGGTGAATTGTGAATTTTAGAGAAGACCTGATATGTTCTTCTGTCCTTTTGTTCAGTAGTAAAGCAGCATAGTACCACTACACTTCAGCACAAATCAAAATGTCAAAGAACTGTGCAATGTAAAGCATTTTCATCTCTGTAAATGAAATGACATGTCTCCACTTAATCTTTGTCTTGTTTGTACTTTTTGCTTGTTCAGTGATCTACAGAAACATGCATTTTCTGCAAGGTAAATCACCTGGTCTAACCTTCAAGCCATTTGTTCCCATTCCAGGCATGTTTTTACTTACATGGTATTTGAAGAACTACAGTCACAGGCTAAGGAATACACAGGGAATAATTGTTTAACATTGGGTGGTTTTGTATTATCCTGCTGAAGCATAAATTTTCAGACAAAGGAAAAGATTGGCTTAGGCAGCTTGACTTTCAACTGTTCTATATCCTTGAAACCAGAATACACAGGATTCGTGTGAATTTGTGAATGTGTGCACTCCTGTGATATCCATGGTAAGATTTTAAGAAAGTAAAACCCAGTACGTGAGTTTTGAGAGAAATACCTATTTATTTGCCTGCTGCTCTAGTTTCTGCTACTTTGTCTTTTTCATCATAGTATTCAGTCCCACAGAGCACAACATCACCTTTAACACACCACTGAGTTACTAGATAACAGCATGTGCCAATTTAAAATCCATCAGCTCTATGTCTTACCATGCTCCCTTCCCTTCTTCTACCACTTCTCATGAGCAAAGGTCTAGCTAAATTATGGCAGCAGCTGGCAGGGAATGAGGAACAAGTTTCTTTAATGATGAAACTGAGTCTGCAGTTAAAACAGACCAAGAAGTTGCCTTTGAAGGTTTGAAACAAGAATACCAGCAATGGATGGAGATCCACAGGCACATTAGCTGAAGGGGACTGACCCTTTGGCATTCTAGGAGGATGTTCTCTCAATAGGGACTCTTTTATTAGTGATACATCACTGTCAGAGAAGGAAAGTGTTCAAGATGACACTCCTGTAAGCCTCTTTATGTTCACAAAAGGCAGCATTAGTCATTGCTATTTTCTGTTTAGTGGTGTGCCAGAAATAATGACTGTTCCTCCTTAGAAGATGTTCCCACCTTCTCCTTGTACTATGGCTATTGGAGTTTATTCTTCTTGCAGGCTTCAGAGAAGAAATTATACTTGAAAGCACTGCAGTGGACAGACAGTCTGGATGGCCAAACAGGCAGGGAATTGCTTGCTCAGAGATGCAGGGAGGAAGCTATGTAGGAAAGCAGCAGAGGAATGACAGAAGTGAGGTTGAATGAAACTGCAAACTGCCATTTTTTGCAAAAGTGAAAAGAAACAGAGTCTTTATCCAAGATCTGGGGCATCTGCATGTCTACCTTCTTTGCTGCACATCTGCATTTAGATCTTCATTTCCCACACCATGGTTAAATAGTGTAACATTAGTTGTCATAAAATGGATTTTACTCACAGTTTGAAGATTTCACTTTGACTCTGAAGACCTACCTTGATTTTGAAAATGTGATGCATTAACCCACTATTTGAACCCTCATTTTTCAACGGACATATGTGTCTGTGTGTTGTACTAATATCTGACATTCTTACAAATACTAATGCTTTATACCAACTTAGTTGAAAATACGAAAAGCTGTAATTCCTGCCATTCATTTGTATTAAGCAGTCAGAGATTTGTCAGAGGACTACACAGACCTCTTGTTTGTACTGCCCAAGGTTGCGCATGCTTCCACATGATACAAGTAACTTGAGGTCTCATGGCTGAATAAACACTCATCTGGGAGTAGAAATAAGAAACTAGAATAAAATTGTTTTGCTAAAACGAAAATTTTTGAATTTTTCAACACCAAGACTTGATTCACTGAAGTTTTTGTCAAAAGAATGTTGAAATAGATTTTTCATTTTGTACCTAATTTCTCTAAAGTCAGATTAGAGAAAGTCTGAGTGAAGAACGGCAGCTAGAGCTGGAAAAAGCCTTAAGAAGCTGGAAAATGAAGCTGTATTTTGCACCAAATTTATCCAGACTAGAACTGGATGGAGATGTCTACGGAGGAAGCCCAGGTGAACAGAAGGCTGACAAGGTGATGTCCTTGAGATTATTGTCCTTCCAGAGCCCAAATGTCTACTCTAACTATTCTTCAGCTGCTAGAAAAAGGCTCAAACTTTCCTATTTCTTTATGCATTGCAGCACACTAATATCAATAACCTACTGTTATCACTGGCTTTATGAAAATTACCTGAAGCAGAAGAAGCCTAGCTGAAATTTTTCAGTCTTGATATGGACAAATTATATATATGATTGTGCTGGGTTTGGCTGGGGTAGGGTTAATTTTCTTCCCAGTGGCTGGTGTGAGTCTGTGTTTTGGATTTGTGCTGAAGACAGGGCTGATAATACAGAGATGTTTTTGTTAGTGCTGAGCAGGGCCTGCACAGAGCCAAGGCCTTTCCTGCCTTTTATATGGCCACTCTGGTGAGGAGGTTGGGTGTGCATGGGAGGTTGGGAGCAGACACATCTGCAACAGGTGACCCAAACTGACCAAAGGGATATTCAAGACCATGTGACATCACACTCAGTATGAGTATGTAAAGCTGAGGGGAAGAAAGAGGAAGGCGGGGAGGGTTTGGACTGATGGTGTATTGGCCATGTGATGGAGCCCTGATCTCCTGGGGCTGAACACCCGCCTGCCTGTGGGAAGCAGTGAATCAGTTTCTTGTTTTGCTTTGTATTTGTGCATGGCTTTTGCTTTCCCTGCTAAACTGTCTTTATCTCCACCCACAAATTTTCTACCTTTTACCCTTCCAATTCTCTCCTGCTGTGAGTGAGCAGCTGTGTGATACTTGATTGCTGGCTGGGGTTAAATCAAAACATTGATGTATTGTGGTAGCATCCCTCTATCTAAAGTTTATTCTTTAAAACAAAAGGAAAATTGATGTGATATTCAGTATTTGTATGCATTCATTGCATAGCAAAGATGTCCCAAAATTTAGATATTGACCCCTTACAATCATCATACCTTTTCATGTCTTGTCCCAGTGTATTTTGTGGAAACACTTAATTTACATGCCCATGTCAAGCCTCTTCCATGAAATTCCTGAATCATTTGCTCCATGAACCTGTAGCAGGGTTGCCTTTGCAGCAGTAATGCCTTTACTCTAAAGGCACACCATTTTTTTTTCAGAGGTTGGAATATATATGTAAGAATGCACATCCTTGCAGAAGATGAAAGAAAGGTTTCATCATATAGTTTTGTCAAACGTCACTGACACCGAACTTTCTATAGCATATACTACCCCATACCTTCTTAAAAATGTTACAGAGATGAAATACTATTTATGAAAAAACATATACAAAAAATCCAGGAAAAGGCTTTTTCTGAATCAAAACATAGTACTGAAGTTGGAGGGATTTGGACAGTGCATGTAAACGAGCCGTGAAACCTAAGCAAGCAAAGAGGAGAAAAAAATTTAACTATTTGCTCATTAACGGATCAGATATTCTGAGCAGTGAACGTAGGGGGAGTTCTGTGAAAATTGCAGTTTACATTCTGCAATTTAGGTCTGTATCATAATACATTTGCATACAGCAGCCAAATTAAGCCAGTACTAACGAAATTGATTAAGACAATCAATAATTTTGTGATTGATATTGTACATACTGCGTATTTTTATGTATAAATGGTGTTTGCAGCTGCCTGAAACACAGTTGTGTATCGCACCCTAACACCAAAAATAGGTATTTTGGAACTTCCAAAAAGTAGGCAATGGTGTGAATCAAAGTTATTTGTGGAATTCAAATTTTTCCATAGGCACTCCTAATTTTCTGTTTAGACTGTTTGCCGGTCTGGTGTGTCAATATACTCTGCTCAGAAAAAGGCTGAAGAGTGCAGGCAGAAGAGAAGGTATAATATACCCTGAAACTCATCTCCTTAAAATATATGCATTTCTAATTGCCCATTTACAGCTCATAAACCTGAGAAGCCTAGGAGGGTTCTAGGCTCTGAACAAATCTACTTAAGAGTAACTTTTAAATTAAAAGAAAAAAAGCCCCACACACATGAACACAGTAAAATAATTCCCATTTTACAAAACTGTGGATATTTATGACTAAAAAACAAACACATACTCCTAAAGAGTGAAATATCATACAAATTTATAAAGAGAACTGAAGTTTTTAGACCATACAAAGACTCTAAAAGGGCTTCTCTCCTGCAGACCCCTATATCCTACTCCCCTTGATAGCTGCAGGGACTTGCGTTTCCAGTACAATTTGACTTCCAAAGATGCAAGCTGCAGTGCTGAGATGGGAAAGAATAACAAAGAACTAATTGGAATGACATAATTTCCTTTCAAAGACAGGAAAGGACCCGCAGAAGATTTTCAACCATTACCTTGACAGCAATGAAACCAATGTTTCTTGAAAAACAAAAGTGAGATAAACACAGAGATGAAGAAGCAAAATTTGTGAGTGACTGTTTAAAGCTCTTTCCTTATACTTTGCACAACTAACAGTAGTATGTGAAATCTCCATTCCTGTGAATAGCAGGTAATTTTTAAAATCACAACATCACAGATATTTCGTGTGTTGCAGTGGCCAAAACTGCACACAATATTCAAAGTGAGGCTGCCCCAGCGCAGAGCAGAGCAGGACAGTCCCCTCCCTTGCCCAGCTGGTGATGCTGCGCCTGATGCCCCCCAGGACATGGTTGGCCCTCCTGGCTGCCAGGGCACAATGACTCACATTCAACTTTCTGCTGAAGAGGAAACCCAGGTCCCTTTCCACGGTGCTACTTTCCAATCTCTCATTTCTCAGTCTGAACATACATCCAGGGTTGCCCCATCCCAGGTGCAGAATCCGTCACTTTCCTTTGTTGAACTTCCTATGGTTGGTGATTGCCCCAGTCCTTTAATTTATCAAGGTCTCTCTACAGAACCTCCCTGCCTCCATGGGAGTCAACAGCTCTTCCCAGTTTTGTGTAATCTGCAAATTTGCTTAGTATCCCTTTGAGTCCCACATCCAAGTCGTTAATGGAGATGTTGAAGAGGCAGCCATAAGAGTTCCAGCCTGCCACTCCCTGTAGACAGGTATTTTAGGTGCTGTATTGGTAATAAATACTGTTGGGAGGAAAAGGTTAAAAGCGGAAGAATGGCAAAGGGGATGTAAATTCTCTCAAGTGGCCTTGCAACTGGAAATGTTAAAGGCTGGAGAATATTAGTGCAGGAAAATTCCATCTATTATGCCTAATTCTGCTTATTGTCTGTCTGTTTTGAGAAGTAGAATTCCTGTGCAGAGGTGACGCACTCTCACCGACATGCTTGAGCCGCCTGTTGAGAGAGCTCAAAAGCTCAGAGAGCACAGTGTGGGGATGAGCTGCATGTGTGTGAGGCCCTTGGACAGATCGGGGCAGGCAGCAGGACCCGCTGGGCTGTACTAACCCTGACGGTGCCTGCATCCCTGCTTCTGTGTGTCTGCAGCCCAGCGTTGTCTTGGGACGTTCAGCCAGAGAGGTAATGGCATAAATCTACTCTTTGCATTTCAGCTGTGGTTCTGTGGTCACCCTGGTTACCTGCATGTGTTGATTTACACAAATGCCAAGGCCCTGCAACTTGTTGGACCAGAAAGAAGAATTTAAAAATGGGGTTTGCCCTTTCTTAATGTGTTGTGGCTACTGGACTACGTGAAATTAAAGGAAATGTACTGAAACCCAAGTGCTACTTACTTTGGTGATGACAAAATTTAGGTTCTGAGTAATAGAATAGTCCTTTATCTCTACAACATATTCACCTGCAAGGCAGAATATAATTGTCTTCTCCCTAGTATTATGTCTCACCTTTTTTAATTTATCTTTGACCTAAGTTTTACTGATCAAAAATTAAATGCTTACATTTTATTAGCCAAAGGTGTTTCTTTGCAAATGTTTGTTTTGTTTTTTTTTTAATGCCTGCTAAAACAATATGACTTCCATCCCATGGAATCCTTCTGTTTTATTTCTTTTCATTTAAACACTGAAAAAATATTATTGCATGACTAGTCTTCCTTTGTTTCTGAATGATAATTTGAGTCAGATCAGCAAAATGTAACAGAGATAGTAGATCTGATACACTTTAAAATCTGCATTGAAATCATCCAGTTTCAGCAAAATCAATTATTTCTATACAAATGTTATTCCTTTCTAGGGTAGTTACTTCTTTAACCATCTTGGCATCTTTAAACTCATTTTAACTATGCAAATTTAGCATTTTTGTTTTCTCAGAATCCTTGATGGGTCAGATAGCACATTTGGTGTATTTCTTAGCTGTCATTTCACAGATATTTGATTACTCATAGTTATTAATAACATATTTTAGTAACCAAAAGGGACAGAGGATATCTTTCAAGAGGTGAGAAATGCCACTGAGAACTGCATCATAGCCAAGTCATCAACATAGTACTGATTCTCATGAGGGTGTGTGGGTACCTGAAAGGCAGTGGATCAAATACCCCCAGGGCTGGAAATTGCTGAGACTGGGAGTAGGTCACCAGGTCCAAGGGTGTCTGAGGAAGAAAGCTGAACCAGTCTGCCCAGGGATTGCTAATTATTAAGGAAATAATATCCTATATTGCTTTTTCTCTCTGCCCTCAGGGAAATTCGGCACCAGGGCTGTGTCAGAGATAAATGGCTGTTAAGATCTGCCTGCAGAGGGATTCAGCATGTGGAGGTCAATCTCAAGCAGGTGATTTTGAGATGAGGTGATTTTTTATTTCCCTTCTGAGGCGGCCATCCAGCAAACTGATGTCTGAAGAGATACCCTGTTTCCCTTTGCTAACTCAGCATGAATGGTGTATTATTACACAGTTAAGTACAACCATTTCACTCACATCTATGGACAGCTCACACCACTGAGTTGGAAAAATTATTTTCCTCTTCTGGTAAC
The DNA here is from genome assembly GCA_013397975.1 of Machaerirhynchus nigripectus. NCBI lineage: Eukaryota > Metazoa > Chordata > Aves > Passeriformes > Dicruridae > Machaerirhynchus > Machaerirhynchus nigripectus. The sequence goes on along the minus strand of VZRQ01004009.1, from coordinate 1,521,168 downwards.
TTAAGCTATGATATTAAAAAAAAAAATATATCACTGCTCGAATTATAGAAAACCTGCAATGCACAAGTGGAAAATAAATCAATAAAATATCTTTCCTAACAAAATATGCAGTTTATTACAACACTGGATACTATATTGCTTTTCCCTGAATAGAAAGAAGGTGGATCTCTCTGTTTTGTATCAGCATATTTCTATCTTGAAATAAATTGTATCTATAAATTATTTATACTGTAACTTGTCAACAGAGAAATGTGCTTCGGAAGCAAGCTATGTGTGTATATATAGAGGGAATATACATATATTTGTACTGCTAAAGTAAAAGAGGGGTAGAAGATGACAGAAAGGATATATAAGGTAGGTCTTCTGCATAGCTAGTCAAAGAAAAAAGGAATAACAGGAACAATAAAAATACATTTTACATAGAAATTAACTATACTTTTATAGTGACGGTTTTCAACACACACATAATCATGAAATTCTCTTAGTCTTCTGTAGAAAGAGGTTAATTTTTTTCCAGGAAACTCTCATGAGGTATTATTAAAATGGGGCATTTAGTAGAGAACTAACAGTAAAACCAAATGTATATGATAGTTGACTTGTCATAGAAAAACTGCATAAAATTGTTTAATTATTTCTAGTCAGCAGAAAATTCAAGTAAAAAATTATACTTGTTTGGCAGACTTTTTAGGTAAAACTCAAGAAGTTACAGGAAGAGCAAATAAAAATATTATCTGTGAAGTAATATAGATTCTAGCTCCATGTTTAGGCAAGCAACAAATCAAATAGTGCTGCTGTTGACTTGCCTCTGAGCTATATTCTTGAGAAATACAACATTCTGGCATGCAGACCAATATTTCTATGCACAATCAGCCATATCCCACAAGGAATACACAGCATTTGATGTAAAAATCAGATACACTATTCTTCATAGTGAATGAATTTTCGTTTATGTCCACTGACTTTTTCACTAAAGTAAAATATCTCTGAAATAAAAATGTTGCAAGTACTTAAAACATCGCTCTTCAGATGCCTCGCTACAGGCTTTTCTTCTCTTCTTCTTTGTTCTTTAGAAATGAATAGTTAAACTATGAACAATTAAGATGAACCTATTTTGGCTAAGAAAAGAAAATTAACTTGAAAATCCAGACCTATATGATTGGATCTATAACTAATTTCTCAGATAGTTACTACTAATAATATATATTGTTCTTTCCACAAGGAAAATCAGATTGTGATTTTACTTGAATAAAAGAGTCTTGAATGCACAGCAGAACATAAGAATGATTTACTGATACTTCTCTTTTCTCTTGTGTTGTTATAATTACTGAAAACACAGCACTTTAATGCCAGTTTCAAAATTTGCATCAGCAAGTAACATCCTGATTGGAGGACTGATTTTAAGGGGAACAGGTCAAATAATCTACTGGAACACACAGACACTCACAAATATATCTTTTCTTTGTATTGAAATAGTTTTTTCAACACTGATGTTGTTTACAATTTTTGTAACTATTATGTTTGTGCAGTTTGGAGCCTGTCAATTAATTGAGGATAATTTCTTGCACAGCAAGAAAAAATTATGAATGTTTTGTATTGTAAACAGTGTTGTAAACATAAAAGCAGTAAATAGATCAGAGGAACTTCACATGTTCTTCTTGAAGAATGATAAGAAAAGTATTGAAATTGGAAAAAAACCAGATTTACCATATGAATTTAAAGGATAATAATTTTGAAGGACTATCATACTGATTGTTGGAGAATTACTACAATGAAAGAGTAGAAAGTCATCATCTATCCTAAAAGACTCCTTGTGAAGTTTTCTTTTTTGATCTAGAGTAATAGGCTGAGTTTTAATGCCAGCAATATAGATTATTCCAGTATCATTCTCAGAGAAACAATAATTTCCCATACACTGGTTTTGAATATAGTAATTTCTGTATTAGTACTGTGCTTGCAATAGAAAAGGAAGTGTGAAAGGAACTGCAAATAATGTTGCCAACGACAGATTTGAATTTCCCCATATAGTAGTTGAAATAAAGAAAGGCCTACTACTTGGAGCTACTCTGATCCTTGGTCTAGTAGGACCTGCAGAACAACTGAAATAACAGCTTTTGCTGAAAATAAAATGTTTATCGACATAAATCTCCATTTAGTCTTTCACAGAGCTTTTGGGCTATGATTTCACAAATTACTGTATTTTGTTGGGGTTCTTTTTCCTCTATGCCATACATAGGGTCTGTTTTTAATGAAGCAGATGTACATTAGTATTGATCCTGTCAACAAAATATTTACCAAACTACTTCGTGGTAGAATAATTTTGTATGACTCAACTGGGTTTTAAACAAGTCAAACAGCACTTGGCATTCAATTTTGACAAATGTGATTAAATGAAAGCTTTGTTACCTTTATTTAGGCAAATTTAATAAAGTTTTCTTCTCTTATTTGCTCCCTACTGTTTGTAATTATTTTGAACTAACGTGTTCTGGGAATGTAATTCTTCAAATAAGAATTTGACCAAAGATTTCCAAGAAATAAGCAGAGAATTTTGATTCCTAATATTACGACTAATTTAAAACTCGCATTATTTTTCAGGTTTGTGTAAGAACAGGCTCAAATTAAATAGAATGATTTGGAAGTTTTGTAATTAATGTCAGTTACATTTTAAGTTTTATATGACTGACTCTTAAGAATCTTAATTCTTTCGATTTCTCCAGAGGGTTTGCTTCAGAGTTACTTGAACAAGAAGGCACTGGCTTAAAAACACTTAATGCTTTATTTGAAATACTGTTTTCCAAAGCACACTTTTCAGAGTTGTGATATGACTTTTGCAGAGGATTTTTCCTCTGCATTTTTTATTTTTTGGTCTCCGAGGTTAGGAATCCTTTGTCAGTAGTAAGACAAACCTCTTTGCATGGACATTCAACGGATCTGAGCTATGAAGTGTAGTGGTTTTGTTCCTCAACTGAGGTTCAACCCACCACAGAACTACAGGAAAGATCGGTGCAGCATAGAGATTGATACTTATTCCTAGACATCTGCATAATGTGGTCTCTCTTTGAAAATTTACTGGTTTAATTATTGCTTTCATTTGTATCTCATTTGTTGTTTGTTAATTATTCAAATAAGAGTTCCTTGTGTTTTAGTATACCACTCAACATCAGTTGGATATTTCCCTATATTTAGATCCAAAAATTAAAATGTTCACTATTTTAGGATATTTCTTCTTATTTGGAAGGCTAAATTTATTTATGGTAGAAAACAGTACACTGAAGACGTGCCAAAAGAAACCTGGACTGAACCTGAAACACAGCAGTTGGGATCGTCTTCCTATAATTCTATGTAGAAAAAGCCTAGAAAAGAAATAAATTTATGACATGTAATTCAAGAGGTGTTACTGCAACTTCATGACTTGATTTGACTCTGTACCTTTCTTGTGCATGTGCATATGCATATAATTAGGAAACGAAGGATGGACAACTTAAAATTCATGATATGAAATACAACCTCTATGCACTGACAACAAGCAATTAAAAACCCTGCAACCTTCAATTTGCTGGTGATCATATGCATCTCCAGAGACCAACAAGAGTTGAAGTCTACACAGTGAATGTGTTCTGACTGTGGATCACATACTTTCCAATATTTTGCTATCACCTTTACTAAAAAGTTTTAACCACCCTTTCTTTTAAGTGTCACAGAGAGACTGCACAATGTTTTAATCATTGAATGTATCCAGATGACTTGAGAAGAATGTAACTGCTGTAGGAATCACCCCTGATTTTGGAGGTCTTGGCCCTCAGTAACTGATCTGTGACTATCACATAGATCTTATGTGAATACAAGTATATTTTTCAAAGTATGATATGACAGCATTCAAAAGAAAACATACTAGCGAGTACAGCTTCATAATACTAAGGAAATACTCCTCTCTCATTTTATCCTAATTATGTTGTGTTATTTTACTGTGTACCTGTGCCCAGGCCCTGGCCACAGGGGCTGCAGGAGGGCTCTGTGAGGAGGGGCAGGGACTGCTCTGGGCTGGACACAGCCAGATCCAGAGGGCTTCGATACACTCACTGCAGGGCATGGCTGAGCCCCTCAGCCAGGATGGAAGTGCTCTGGGAAAACAGTTATGGAAAAGCAAAATACAAACAATTTCAAAACAGTTATGGTCTGACCATAACCCCTCTTTCCCCATCAGTCTTGCATAGCTCAGGGACAGGAAAGAGGTAGCAGAGATGACAAAGGAGTGAAGTTGAGACTGGAAACGTGTGTGTGTGTGCAGGTGTTTTAGTTTTGTTTTTCACTATCCAAATCTATTAATCTATTTTAATTGGCAGTAACTTAATCTTG
>VZRQ01004009.1:1342310-1516742 GCA_013397975.1 Machaerirhynchus nigripectus | reverse complement strand
GTGATCTCCCTGTCTTTATCTTGACCCATTCACTTCTCTCACTCTCCAAGAAGGGTCACATGACTGCAGAGACAGCTCTGTGATCTACAAGAAATTTCTCCACCTGACTCAAGTCAGTTTGGCAACAAAAAGGTAAATTAACTATCCTAATTTGGAATTAGAATAGGAGAGAGAGGTGAGGGAGTTCCTGCTTTATTATATTTGGTGACTAAATAATCAAAAATTCAAAACAGCATGCTTGTCACAAAAATAAAACTGGTCATAGATGACTGAGGTTATCCATATCTAGTCAAGGTGCTTCTCAATGCTTTGGAATTATCTCACATTGATAAATGTCATAGGTGAAGGATAGTATTTATAAATCACCTATATATCTTAAAAGAAAGCAGAAGGTAAATGTGGTGCATTGACTTTGGTGGGCTGCCAGACTCTAACAGAAAGGCAGCCAGAGAGGCTTCTTTTGCTGCACTTTCTTACCCCTCTAATCTCTCCAGCCACTGCGAGAGGGAAGTACTTGGGTTGAACAAAAATTTTGCAGCTACCAGCACCCAGCACTGGAGTTGTTTATCTCCTTTCCTGTTCCCAGGTACACCTTTTTGCATTCCTATTTCTCTTTCACACAAAGGGAAACTCCCCCTTCCTTTCCCAGCGTGTCCTTCTTACTCAGCCTGTACCCATCACTCACTGCACTCCAGCTGTGTGAGATATCCCACCACATTTATATTCCAGCTGTGTGCAGACCTGTAATTCCTCCTTTTGTTCCCCATGCTACATGCACTAGTGCACAGGCACATGAGAGCGGCACTTGCTCATGACAATTTCCCAGAAAAAAGTGTGAAAATTTCTCCCATCATGCCATCCTCTTGGCTCTCCCTTATTTGTGTGAGTACATTGGGATTCGTCCTTTTTTGCTCCACCTATTTGATTATTAAGTCTGTCTTGCCCACATCACCCTGCAGCATTTGTTTCTCAACCTAGCTCACTGTTTTCTCACTCAACTGAAGGATAACTTCTCCCTTCACTCTAATTTCTAGTTTAACGCTCTCCTCACCTGGTTAGTAAGCCAGTTGGCAAGGACTTTTACCCTGCCTGAAGAGAGTCCCATACTCATAAAAATTAAATTGTTTTGTTTCCTAGCGCTATTACTGCATAACTTGTAGTATGAGGTCAAGCTTCTACAAAATATTTAGCCTAACTGGTTTTGACTTCCAGCTGAGACAATCTGCAGCAACAGGTGGCATACTTTTCTTCTCTGTTTATGCTTCTGTCCAAAATGAGAAGGTAATCATCCTCATTATTTAACACTACCTAGACACATTATTTGAGGTGCCTAGACTCTAAACCCTAACAGAAGGGTTTAGTATCTAAAAGGAAGTTTCTTCTGAAACTTTTTCTGAATGAAGAATCACTGTATGCAGCTTGAGGAAAATATTTATTGGAATGCATGTAAGCTGTTTGGAATTTTCACAGCACTTCACTGTAAGTGGTTCTACTCTACTTGACTACCCACATTTTCCTATAATGTAGCATACCCTGTTCAACAACACCACACATAATCACCAAGTAGTCAGAGACTCCTGACATCAGTGGCAGACCTGATTCAGTGTGTCACACTGCTGAACCTACTAAATCACTGAGCTGTGCAACAGAGAGATTAAATCTTCCTCAACACTTTCGATAGAGTGTCCTTTCAGTGACAGCCACTATGAAGGGGCCAAGGATCCCACTGTGACAGATGTAACAGGGAGCAGCATCTCTGACATGAGGACTCAGGAGATGATAAGATGACAGAGAAAACAATGAGAACTGAGGTCAGATCTAAATCTATTAAATTTCATTAGTCACAGCATTCTTCACTTCTTTCCTACCTTGAGGGCTGAGGTGTCCGCCTTATTGCGGTTGGCAGGAAAACTACAGGCATTTTGTCCAAGTCAGTTAACCTATTTGGGATACTTAAATCTGTGTTAAAATGAAGATGCATATGATGATTGAAACACCTATGAGGGAATCTTAATTTTAATGAAATGTCACTTGCATAGATGAAATCCTTCACAGACGCATAAACAGATTAATTAAAGATACAGACTTTAGAAACAAGACAGAAAGCTAAGAAATAGATATTAACCCCTGAGCAAAATGTAAACTAACCACTTCTTAAGGAACAAAAATATCCCCCAGTACTTTTTTGCTTTGGTCAATCATATTTTAATTACTTCAATTTATATCAAATTATGTTCCCTATAGTAGGGAACTGTGAGGGGAAAAAAAAGCAGCAGGAAATTAAATATAGGAAAAATGTAATCAAGATAAATAATAAAATGGTAATAGCAAAGATTGACATAATGGGATGCTTCTTAGTAATCACCACATAATATACATTTTTCAGGTGGGTGGTACTGCTCCAGTTACCTCTAAAGATTATTTTGAGACTTAACAATATAAGGGTTCCAGAAAAATCTTGTGGTGGACAGCAGCCATAGCCTGGCTCCACAGACGTCTAATGTGAACACATCTGAACACTGCAGGCCTCAGGACTATTTTTGACCTGAAGTATGTCATCTGAGAAAAACAACAGAGAGATATATAGTGAAGTATGGAAGCAAAGAGGATTTCAGATACAGTCAAAACTTAGTCTTTCCATTTGCATCAACCTATTTCCTTTTAACCTTTAAAAGTGATCCTGAAGAACATCATGCTGCGTTGTGTTTCATGTTTTAAAACTGCAGTCTATGAAGAGATTGCTTGCTTGCAAGCAGGTTTATATTTCTACAATGATTGTCTGTGTTATTTTTTAGCTCTGCTCCTCATAGGGTTTGGCTCTTCATACACTTTTTTCAAGAATGTATATTTTGCTCATGGTATTGCACCAACTTACCTGCTGTGTTTTTGAGAGAAAAGGGAGAAGTAACAGTGAACTAGAGCTAATGTTGAGGATAATGGGTTCCAAATTACTATTATAGTATGCAACTGCTCAGAACAGGGTAATTAAATGTTCAGTCTTGTGGAATTAATTGAACAGAACAGATAATACATCGTTTAGGCATTCTGAAAATCATAGACTATGATGTATTACCGTTGTCCTGGAGTTTCCCTTGTAAAATGTAGCATATGCTGGTAAATAACATTGACTGTAATACTCTAAAAGCCTTTGTTTTTACCATTCACATAAATAACTTTAGAGAATCAGAGATCTTGCTAACATATCAAGTGTTTTAACCTACCATTAAAAATTAGTCCCAGGTACTAGCATTTACTCAAACCCTCTTTTGTAACAAAAAGGAAACACATCTAATATGTAATGCTAAGTCACATACATTTTTAGTGACAGTGAAATCTCAACAGTCTAAGTACAGATTTTGCTATTACTGAAAACAAATATAGTATAGTACTGTGGAAAATATCCCTAACAATACAGTTACAATTGTTATACTCAGTATTCCTAATATATACTCCTTTTTCTACTTTTACAATCACACTTCTAGTGTTTCTGAGTGGATCTGAAGGCTGTGGTATCACCCTGGATATGTGGAGAAAGGCTTACAGCAAACTGACGCTTTCCCAAGCCTCTCAAAGGGAAGATCATGATGTTGATAGTTTCTTCCTTTCTTTTTAATAGAGGACATTTTTATACATTAGAGTTGTTTTAAAACTTTTTCTCTCATACTTACTGTTTCTCTTTCTTCATTGGTCTTCACCTCCACGTTACATCTATATTTACTAGATATAATCTGTCTTAATTATGTCAGATGCTTGTTTTTCATTCTCAAAACCAATTTTAGATCATTCCCATCTCTGCTTCTTCATCTGGTGAACTCTTTACATCTCTTTGGTTTCTAGCGTCATCTATGTGTCTCACCTATTTAATTTTTTCTCCTCAGTGCTGCATTCTGCATCCTCCCTTTCAAGGCCTTTGTTGAAATGTCATGCCTGTATTCTTCACTACATCATTATTCTAGAGTTCTATTATTCTATGCTGAATATTTCATTCTGTGCAGAGCAATTTTCTTCTAAAAATATAAGCACATGTTTGTACCTCAAAATTATGTAATGAAAAATACAACTGATCAGACCAGGTCTTATAAAATGGCCTTTCTAAAGAAGTTGAAACTTTCTAAAGAAGTTGAAACAAAATCCCTTGTATGCCAGGGCAACTTTAGATAAAGCCTGGCAAGCCTTGTCCCCTATCCTATGACCTGTTAAAAGTGTTGTCAACACTACCTTTACTGGGCTACAGGGCTACGTTAATAACTTCCAAGGATTGTTGCTCTCAGGAAGTATTGCAGATCTATTACTGGGGATGCCCTTGCCTTCAATCTCTCTGTCAAGTTGGTTTTTTTGTCTCCTAAACACTTTATATACAGTCCTAGCCTACACCATTTGTTTTCAGAAGTATCCCTTTCCCTTCTTACTGGATCTGAGGTGCATGAATGACCGCATGAAGAGTTAACTTTTATCTAAATAGCTTCATTCTGGCACAAAGGTTTTTAACAAGTTCATTTTCTGACTGCAGTTCATCGTGGAGAAAAATCTGCCTCCAAGTTCTGAAGGGCTGAATTTTGGGGTAAAACAAAACTGTTGATTGTTCTCAAGCATTTAAGTGCTCAAATGAAAATTGAAGTACTTGCTTTAGCTTCTTTCCTGACAGACAATTATCAGTATGCCCAAACCACAGTCACAGTGAGCTCAACACTGATTGAAGAGAAGCACACTGCTGAGTTAGCAGCACTTCTGCATAAAGGGAAAATATGAACAGAGAATGTAAATTGTGTTTGGTTTGTGCCAAATCTAGAGCAAGGTGGCCAGTCCCAGAGACTGTGAACTCCTGCTCCCCACTCTTGTCACTCATTCTTATTATGAAGTTTCTCTTTTCTCCTCTGAGTTGTTTATAAAGACACCAGAGGAGCAAAAAATTCCTCTATCAAATTAGGAAAATAGAGGAAAAAGTGAGAAAACAAGGTAAATTCTCACATGGTTACCCCTTCCAAGCATACTGGAAGAAATCTGTAACAAAACTAAGGTGAGACTGAAACTTAATCCTCTCACCAAAAAGATTTAGATGCCGCTTCTTCTTATGTAACAGTGCCACAAGAGCACAACTATTCAAATTTTCAGCCTGGATAGATCCTGAATTCTTAGGGTGAAGATCTTCTGGGCTTCCCCTGGTTAAGCCAAAAATGTTGTGAGAAATTCTAACCAGTGCTAAATCCATCTGCACCTGATGACACACAGAAAATTTCAGTAACTGTTTTATTACCTTCTTCTCCCTTCCATCTAAACATTTTCTTTTACAGAGAGGAAATAAAGACATTATTAATTTATAAATTAATTCGTTAAATGAGCATCCTTGAGGGCCGAAATTCTGTTTAGTAAGAACCAGTGACCTTGTTTACCACTGTGTCCTGTAACACTGACAACTTGTGGGGTTCATGGGAGAAATGCATTTGCTGACAAACTGTGGGCCCCTGTGGGAAAGGAATACATTAGCTTCAACTGTTTTTATTAAAAATAGGTTCTCTAGAGCAAAAAACGAACTCATTGAACTTTTCTTTACTATGAGTAGCACTAAAAATGAATCCATAGTTTGGTTATATGCCTGAGATTTTTTAATGAAGCAAACTTTCTCCTTCAGGCATCCTGCATCCTGCAGTCTTTGTCTTCTCTGCAGACATATAATCGCACTGCTCATAATTCATTAAGTCAGCACATATGGTCATATCCACATTCAAAAAAACTACTGACAGAAGGAGTGACACATCTGAAGGGACTGTGTTCTCATCAATATGGAGTCTGAGGAGGACATAAGAGTGAGTATTGCCATTATCAGACTTCTTGCTAAGTAATTATGGAACTATGACATTAGAACTTCTGATAAAGAGAGAAAATTATTATGAAAATTCAATCTAGGCAAAAAATAATGAAAGAAAATAAATGAGTTTCTGATGTTCATGAGATACAAAACAAAGATATGAAAATTAACTTTCCTGCCTACAAAGCAGAGTTTCCACTCATGTTAATTCATATCCTATATTTATTTAGAAACACCCAACCAAGTCACATTTTATGTTTTTAGTATATACAACTCATATTCCTGTAGAATATAGGACCATTATCAGACTCCTTTACAAAGGCTACATGATTACTCAAGCTAACAATGACAAAAATAATTATCATTAGATTGCTCAGTATCCTTTCCTAAAATTCCTAACAAGTTTTTAAACAGTACCAAGAGACTGATTCTTGCAGCCAAATTGAGGGCAGAGCCAAAAATAATTGATGTTACATTGACAATGACAAATAAAAAATTTAAATTACAAGGGAGGGTTTAAATTAATTTGAGAAGAAATTGAATGACCTGGCAAGAGAGATCATACATTGTTGTGAGTTAAAACCAAACTGTCCTAAGAGAGCCTGTTGAAGACTAACAAAATGAACTTTGTTCTAAATTAAAGGCACCCTAATGAAATCAGCTAACAGACACACTTCTATAACTTTTTAATTTTGTAGAGAATTGTGGGAAAAGCTCCCTGCATTACCTCTGCTTTTGCCATTATCTGTAAAACATAGTTAATAACTGCTCCTAGGTCTGGTCCATTTCAGTCATGTGAATTCCCAAAGCCTTAGTCTGAAGCCAGATAACATTTTGCTTTTTCCCTTCCTTGACACCATGAATTGGAAATCTAAATCCATTGGCAATGTTTTAGAAAAAATTATTTTGAGTGCATAAGTAGCTACAGCCCTGAAGATAATGGGGGGGCAGATTCTAAACATTTTTGTTATTATTTTGCATTACTTACCATGCTGAAAAGTATATTTTTCTAATGTATAATTCCAGAAACATTGATGAAGCTGCATGGGTAGATATGTATCCAACAGACATTGTTACCTCTCATTTCAGAGGACATATTTCAAGCCCTGATGGAGACAAAAGGTTTGAGAATTTTCACATTCAGAACATAACAGCTTCCTAAACTGAAAATGTGATCAGATTCAGGTCCTTTACCTCTACCCAGTGATGTTATTGTATATGAGATAAGGTTATGATCCATTAAATATGGATTTAGGAAAATGATAATTTTTTTTTATCTGGATTAAATTCTTGCTTTAGTCCTGGTCGTTAATTATAAAACATTAGTGATTAGAGGCTTCCAGCATGATGAGTGTGATACCACATGCATACATGGTGGGAGACCACACCTGTTCCAGTGAGCTCCTGTTACCCAAAGGAGTAACTAATTAGTTACAAACCATCTCCAATTTATTATTTATTCTACAGTGCTGATCAAATTAGAGGGCAGAAATGCATGGAATTCACTGAGAAAATGCATGAACATAACTCATCTTTATAGCATACCTTGTCAAAAGGCTGGTCAGGCAAAAAACTCCTTGGAAATCCAGTCATCCCCACAAACACAACATTCAAAACTTTGGTTTGACACAAAAAAAAACCCCGTGGGTACTTCTGTGATCTGACTGCTGGTTGAATCCTCTTGGGGGGCAGCTGCCCCTGCACACCCTGCACAGGCTCAGCTGACGCTCCTTAGGCTGTGGCTGGTTTTGTTGATTTGTGCATTCAGACCTCTCTTTTGCTCTTCGTTAAGTTAGCCCAATGATTAATGGCCATTTCCTACTAATCCTTCCTTCTTCACACTGAGCAGATACAAGATTTGTCCCTACCTACCTGGTAAAACTTTAAGTCATAGCAAGACATGAAATGGGAGAAAATTTGCTGCTGCATCTGTTAAGGCAATTGCCCGAGGAAATGAAGCAGTGAAATGGATGACCCAAGAGAAGATTCCAGGTCTCCTGAGTTTAAGTCTTATGTTCACAGTGTCTCAAGTGGTAGTAAGACCAGAAGACAGCATCAGACTCTCCATAAACCCATTAGTAGAAAGTGGGAAATGCAAGGCAGAACATATCAGTAAATACTTGAAGAAGATACTCTATGGGTATTTTACATCAAAAGTGAAAGAAAACATTATCCTCCCCTTCCTTTCTCAAGCTTTTTTAATCTAGAGAAAAAGAGAAAAAGCTCCTTACACTTCATCTGCCAGAAGTTTCATGTGTATGGAAAAGAAAGTTCACAACAATTATTTAAAAGAAATATGAAAATGTCTAAAGACTTTAAAAATAGTTGAAAACAAAAGAAAGTCTTGTAAGTAATCCTTGTTGTCCTCTTCTTTTACAATTCTACTTTTCTTATGGCATTACATTTTAGTCAATCAAAACAGTGTCTTTAAGACCCTGCCTCTCTTTTTTCTCCTTTATATCTGGTCCCATTTATGAAGCATGTAAACATTGAAGCAGAGTCAAGAACCTAGAACCCATCACACAACAGTTCATTATGTGCCCTCATTTTTTTTCCTTCATATTCCCTGGATCTTAATTATTTTCTACACAACAATAAAGCAGCCACAGGAAAAATAGGTGATCCACACTAATTTCTTCCTACATCTCCCAGCTAGATTATCTTGAAGTGTGATCGACACAATATCCTCATCATTTTAAAATGATGCAGAAAATGCTCCCCTGATGGACATTGCTTTGTATAGGTTCTAGGTCTAGACAGGCAGTCAGCAGTTGCCAAATGCTACTCTTTTCTCATTCAAATCATTCTGGACAGGTATACCAGTGACTAATTGGAGGCATTTAAGGATTTTTTTTTCAGTCCAAAGCTTGGTGATATTGAACTCTTAGCTGTCTCAAGTTTGATGGTAGCAAAGGGTGTTCTATATTAGGCTGCCTGAGCCTGAGAAGTTTACCAATGTCCTGCTTTAAAGTACTTAAGAACATTTCAGACCTTATCATTGAAAAGAACATGATAACAGAATTTGCTCGTCCAGTATGTATTTTTCAGGAGCTTCCATTCATGGATTGAATTGCAATGAATTCAGTGTTCCCCAAAGGATACTGAAAAATCTGGTCATGGACCTTGAGTACACCTAAGAATTGTTAGAACATAATACATGGGTACTATTAAAAGTACAGGATAATAGATGTGGAAGATTAGACAGGTCCAAAGAAAAGAAAAACCTTTAGAAATGTCAAACACAGTCAGAATATTCTTGTTCATATCACTTACTGCTGTATAAAAATTCTGGCATTTAATCATTAAGTACAAGATTTTAAAGATATAATAAATTTGTACCAGCAATTTGTACCAGCACTTCAGCCAGAGAGATAACTTGGCAAAAACATCTGAGGAAAAGAAATAGACACAGATCTTAATCACAATGTTAATCACACTCTAATTATCGCTGCTCAGATTGACATAACAATAATCATTAGACATTAAACTGCAGTCTTCTGTCTCAAAAATCTAATAAGGGATATGTTTGATCAATATGCAGAATCACTATCCAGATTGACAAGACTATTTTCACTTTTGTTTAATTGATAAGCAAAAGATTTGCTGTATCCTCATGAAAATAACAATAACAAAAAGTCTTAGCTTCTTAATTAACTTAGACTTGTCCGAAAAGATGAAGGAAGAAAAAACACAGCAACAGCTATTCTAAACAAGACAGTTGAAGAGGAAAAATTGAAAATAAGAATTTGTTTTCTTCAAGAGAGATATTTGATTCTCACTAAGGACCTGCCAGAATAAGGTCTTTCAATAGATAGATGCCATTAGTGTTAAAAATGCAACATTATTTTAAGTACCTATTTCATTTCAGTTTTCAATAGCTGGTTCCCAATATTAATTTCTTTCCCACTATTTCTTTCCCAACTATGTTGAACACCCTTCAGATATTAAACACTTCCATGCAGATTCTGAGTCACTTGATACTAGACATGGGGGATCGAGTCAAAATATACTGAGGCATCTAAATTTAGGTGTATAAGCTCCTGCTCTAGTCAATGGATATCAAAGCAAGCGTTTGTGGGATGTAGAAGAGCAGTTCAACTGACTGGACATGAGAAGTGGGAGTCATTATACTTAAATGTTGATCTCTGTGTGTAGACACTACAGTCAATGGAACCAAGAGAACAATTCAGATCTGCAAAAAGAACATTAGGAGCTCTATACTGTTGCCTAAACAAAATCAGTGCTCTTTGGGACAACCTACAAACTGAGGCAACATGAGATAGACAGGTATGGCACGGTAGCTATACAAAAGCAGAAAAACTATCTCTTCTGCAGATTCAGGCCAGAAAGAATAATTTGAAGAATCTTAATGTCATTAGGTGCTTGTTATTATGTTACTAACTCATTAATAGTTGCACTCTGATATTCACTGTTGGTTAAAAAGCAAGAAAAAAATTTATTGTAATCTTGTCGTGGTGTAATACATGCACACAGAATTGGATCTCCAGTCATCCTCTGTGACTAACCCATCACAATTCATCACTGTTGATACATTTAAAATACATACATAACATCTCCTAAATTTCCACATACAAAAAACTGTCCTATGCAACTATTTCTTCAGGAAAAGTTTCTGTTGTCCGCAAATGTCTTACCTGCACACAATTCAGTCATGTCCATAGCAGGAATGACCTAGGTGAGTCCTTTCAACACTCCACACAGAATGTTAATCAACCCAGGCATCTAAACTGAACTAGACACAGCAGGAGATGCCAAACTATCCAAAGCTTCCATCTGGACAGCTTCTGTTACTATTAGTCAAATATGTTATTGTGAAGGTTCAATCAGTCAGTCACTTGGTTTCAAGTTGATCCATTGTCTCAAGTCTGTCCATTAATTAATTTATGCAGGTGACTGAATGGAATGTTCCTGGACAACCCAAGGAATTAATTATTTTAATATACTGGTGTGCAGAGACCTGAAAGCCTGCTGCCCCACAGCTATGACTGAAGAATACACCTACGACTCACTTATAGCTTAAGTCTCTTGGTACAGTGTTTAACAACAAAAACTATAAAAGCATAAATTATTAGAGCTATGTACTTTATAAAAGTGGTTTATAAAGGAAGGATAGTCCTTTTGGTATCAACCAACATAACTGATAAGGCAAAGCACACAAAGTGTGCAACATCAACTATCTGAATGCTTACTGAAATGACAGAAAAATAATTAATAATACTTGTAATAAAGCAATGGAATGATGCCAAATCCCATTGGATTATACTGCAGAAAAATGATGCAAAAGCAACTACAGATATAATAGAGTTTTGGTACTTGTTGCTAAAAAGTTTTGTTCACTGGTGTGATTGGACAAACCCAGAGTCAGGGCTGAGCTCTGAAAATATTTATACAATCTTAATTTCTAATTTACATTTTATAATTTATTCTTCTTCTCTAATTATGTCTAATAGTGTGTCTTCTCTTTTAACAGACTAAGAAATCCCAAATAAAATTAGTTGCACTACTCAACATAAAATAGATTTGCATAATGTTAACAATTGGAAAAATACTTCCTAAACTCCTATGACTCACATAGTCAGTTGCAGTTTGTGAGGACTATCAATATTTTTAAATTTATCAGATGTTCAGTTAGTGTCTACTTTTGCAAGTGTTTTTCTAAACACTAATTATATGACATTTTCTACCTATAGGCTGCATATGTATATTATATGAGAACTGAAGAGCAGATTAATTTCTCTGAAGGCATAATAAGAACTTGGTTCTTGTCCCCACAGAATTCAATGGGAATTTTGCCATCAGCTTCAATGAAAGCAGGTTGAGGTTTTAGATAGTTGACACAGAACATATTTTAAAGCCACCTGTGCAAATGCGACCACTGAGCCACCTTCTGTTGCTACTGTTCTACAGAATTTTTACTCTCCAATGGTATATTGCTTTCACCTATGAGCATTGATTAAACTCATCATCTGCACATTTTTAACCAGGAATCACACTTCTTACACTTAATCTCCACTAAAATTAAGAACTCTGAGTAAATGATCCTGTTTCGAGTTTTTCAGGTTTTTATCTCAGTGGCCAGGAAAGCAATCACACTTACATGAAAAGTTTAGATAAGAAGAAAATCTGTAAATCTATAAAAGTATGGCTGTTAAGAAGGTGGGGATTGGGCTTTGTTTGAAAATGAGGGAACATGTATTTTCAGCTTTTCCATATAAACTTTACAATTGTACTGAGACCAAATATAATACTGAGGTCAATTTCACATATTTATAAAGGGATAGCAGCCATTCACATAGCTCTGACTTTCATTTATTTTAATAAATGGGAAAAAAATAAAGTTTCAATTTTTTTAAATGTAAGCAGATTATTGTTTAATATTACTACAAAATAATTAGAGGAATGGGTTCTTCCTTGTCATTACACTGTAATGAAAGTTTAAATAGCATGTCTTTAACTGTTGAGCCAGGATACTTCTTCCAGCATTCAATAATTTATTTTCATTTGGGCTGTCTGACTGACCTCTTCTGCAACAATTCATCTGTTCTCTTGTAAAAATGCTACTGTATTGTACTGTAAGGACAATTGCAGAGGTATTTGGAAGTTGCACAGCTCCAGTTTTTAATATCAAGGAGTTTTCATGACGTTTTGATGCAAGGCCTTAGAAATCAACACCAGGTTGGGGATGGGGTATGTAGTTTGTTGCTGTTATTCACTGATTTGAGTCTGCAGCCAATTATTATAACAGTGGAAATCATTAAAGATTTTTAATACCATATGGTGTGCCAATCTCAAACTTTGGCCAACCTCACAAAAAGATTTAAATGAAAAAATATGCACAGTTTTAGATGGGCTTTTTGGAATATTTAGTATGTATCACGTTCTAGAAAAGAGGCTATATTATGGAATTGTATTCCAAACACAAAACTCACTTCTACCCCACTCATGACTACTTACTGTCTCTGTGAAGAAAGCATTTGTCAAATATCCTGAAAAATAATGCTGATAATATTGAAATTATTGAGTTTTGCATAAAAAACCCCAAAAAAGTATTTAGCAGCTGCTAACAAAGGAGTAATAGATGATGAGTTGGTTCTCTGAAGGCACAGTACAGATACTGTTGATTTAGAAGTAGGTGATAGGTGTACATGGACATATGAGTATTATTTGATCAGCTTTTTTATTTTGTCTCACAGTTTTTAACAGCTAAAATATTTTGAAACTGTTGAACTAAACTATCTAATCTGTACACAGTCAATACCCAGTGCAATTTTAAGGGGAATTTAGGAAAGGCAGTCAAAACAGCACAAACATTGATCAAGGATGCTAATAAATTATAATTAATGATCTTCAAACTTTATTTGCATCATCAAACACTGAATATATAATAATTTTCCCATAAAACAAATTCTCCTATTATTTGTCATTTCTTGGAAGTTCCAGTGAAGTTAGTGTGGCTCTCTGCAATTTGATACAGAATCAGGACCACTAATTTCAATGACATCTGACATATAAACTTTTCCCTGTGTATTGTTTTTTCTTGTTAATTTTTTTCATCAATTGCTTTGTCTTGTGATGGAAAAAAAAAAAAAAACAAACAAAACAAAACAGAAAAACCCCTCCAAAAACCCCCAAACAAAGAACTGGAAAAAACCCCAAAAAACATCCAGTCACATCAGCTGTATCTTCTTCCATGTATAAATTGTGTACTTATCTACAGATATGACTAAAATGGTACACTTTTAAGGCCCTTAAGTGACAGGCTGACACAACATGGTACATGATTGTCATATACCCAATATTTAGTCCCTGAATTTCTGCTGGTAGTAATTCTGAGTTACACTCCTTCTCACTATTTGCAGTGAATAAGGAGTTAAAAAAATTTTATTAATCTGCTAACTAAAAGGCCACTTCCCTCAGTCAATTTAATGTTCTTCGCAGTAGGCTACAGGCTTCACAGTGATTTAACTTCGGCCTTGGGACTTACTGATAGTTGTCATGTGCAGTTGTGGGTTTGTTTCACTTGTGTCTTAAAAGCAAGGAAGTGTAAGGCAAGGCCCAGGAGGGCTTTTTCCTGTAGTTTTACACTTCTTCTGCAGTGACTTATTTTGCTGTAGCTTAATGCTGATTCTGTAATGGTCTAACTATACCTGGTATAGGTCTAAGAAAAGTGAGGAAATGCCTCATAATGAACATGTGGGCTAAAAAGGAAAGAAAGAAAGGTCAATAAGTCTTTTTGAGAACACATGAAAATAACTCCAAGCAGATCCATGACTGAGCAGGTGGAAGAAATCTCCACCACCAATATCAGGGAACTTGTGGTAAAGAATAAGGAAACCCAGTGGCTCATCCCTGAACCCCCTTCTCATTCGAACTTCTGATTTTTCTTGAAGATTAACCCCATCATCCTTAACACCCAGAGGGATGTGAAAGTGTTAGCACAAAGGGCAGTCAATTTTTTGAACAAGAATTGTAAATATCCTGAAATGAAAGTTTTAAGAAACTTTGGATTAGAAGTATTAGTGTTTGTTGTATTTCTGTTAGGCTGTTAAAGCTTAAATTAACATAATAAGAGGTTCTTGAATCTTCATGCAAACTATATTCATTTTTTGATCACAACATAATTTTGAATGGAAAGGAAATTATAGAACTATTAACAGAGAAATCTAAAGAATGGGGTGATGTCTTAAATGCCACTTCTGACAGGTGAAATTGTGTGTTATTCAGGAAAATCAGGAGCTTTTTTGCAGTATGATTCCATGTATGTATCTCTAAAAAGCAGATTTTGCCAGGTTTAAACTCCACTAAATTATTATATTTGTTATTTTAACCTTATTTCTAACAGATTGCATTGTTTATGTGTATTCTCAATGGCTAGTTCTGAAACGGGGCAAGGGCTCCACACTGGTCAATGACTATGTCTATTACAATAGGACTTAGCAAAAATATTACACAGGAGAACTGTTTCCCAGCCAAAGCCCAGGCAGAAGTTCAAATGATATATCACCAACCAGGAACTGTGTTAACAAGGAAGTATGAACAAGCTCAACCCATTCTGGTACAAAAGAGAGGAAAAATATGTGAACGTGAGCCTTGCTCTTCCATTTACCCTCAGGGCAACAGAATAGTCCCTAGCCTTTTTTAGTTATTAATACATATTTAGCCTGTGCCTTGCCAACCATGCCTCCCCAAACATGCCTCCCAACTTTTCTTACTTGTTAAAAAACTGGATAATAAAAGGTTAGGGACTCTAAAATTGCTATGACTGAGGGGAAAGATTTTGGCTTAAACTCTNTTTTTTTTTTTTTTTTAACTATGCTCTGATATTGGAGCATTTTGTCCCAATCAAAGGGAAAGCTTCAGAGATTGCATTTTCATAGACTGTAGAGTCAATGAGCAGCAAAAAATAAATCCACAGTCTTTCTTACTTTTACTACTAATTGTTTCACAGAAACAAAGCAGGATGACCTTCTTTCAAGCACTGTCAGTGATGATGCTGTACTGCTTTCTTCTTTTTATAAAATACCTCACTGGCTAACTCATTTCCCCAGAACAGGAGAGACCTAGGGTCAGTGCCAGTTTCTGTCTCAGGGAATACAAACTCTCATCTCTTATCTCCTTGGCAAATGCAATAATCAACAAGATGGTTTATTTACAGCATCAGGAAGTCTCTCATCTTGTTGATTCTATATAGAAAAGATTATCTGGGACAGAGGAAAAGCAAAGGACGAGGAAAAATAAGAAAGTAAGAATATGTTTATTAAACATTCCCTGTGAAATGGAGGATGTTTTCAATATCAAGATATACATAAAAGTTAATCCATTTTATTCAGGACTATTTCTTGTTAAACACAGAAAAAGATCTTTAGAGCAAAGATTGGAGCTCAGGTGTCTCCTCACCAGTAGGTTCTTTGGTCTCATGAAGCTTAAGTTCATTTTGCACACAGGTACAATTTCAGTAGCTGGGGGTGCAGATTCATAAACCTACACAAAGAAAGAAACCCAGCACATGGCTCTTGGGGGACAAGCCATAAAATAACATTTGGGTCTCATTCTCTCAAGGCACAGTGAGGTCAGGCTGGCCGTGCCCTCAGCAATGTGTGTAGTTCCACAAGGTCTGGAGACAGAAGGCAAAGATTGTCCTGATCAGGCTGTAGATCAGCCTGCAATGTGTATCCAAGGTCTGTCCCAGAGACAGGGTTGTAGGCAGGGCAGAGCAAGCTGTGATGCATGCCACAGGATCTGTGCAGGAGAAGAGCTACTTTCAGAGCCCTGCTAAGGGAGCTGGAGCAGCAGCCAGGCATTCCTACGGCATTACTGAGGATGACGCCCCAGGCTGGTAGGGACCCTGGGTACATGCTTAGGGATGGGGGTCCCAGGAGTGACTGGGAAGGAAGAGTAAACCCCTTTGGGGGACTAAATTCTTGGACAGATTTCCATTAGGCCTTTGTGACTGGAATCTATTGTGTCCTGTATGAACAGTCTAATTTCTGAGCTAAAGCAGAAAAAGGAACACAACACTTTGCTGAGCGGAGAGGTATTAGGATAGCGTCCTTGGATTTAGCCATCAGAAATCCACCTCACTTCAGTGAAGGCTTCTATGTTTTCTTACAGGTAAGGATAATTCCCTGAGGCAATTCTGAATGTTTCCTCCCTGTCCTGCAATATCTATGGCTGTAAAACCAGAGCCATTTTTAAATCCTCTAGAATTATGCAGGGAGGTAACATTGTGAGAACTTGGACTGATTTACCACCTTCCCTGCACACTTATTTCTTCAGAGAACTACTGCTGGGGATAATATCAGACTAGCTTTCTATTGAGGAAATCCCACAAGAGAAAACCCTTTGTAAACTACCATGTATGAATTTTACCAAGAAAAAGGTAGACAGTAACATGTTGTCATCACAAAGGATTTCCTCATCTTTAAATAAAATAGAATTGGACATTCCTTTTAGCTTTTTATGTCATTGTTTAGCCCAGTTTCTCCCTTTTTTAGAGGACATAAAATTCCCTGTAGAAAAATATATGTCCAGTCACAATACTTTATTTAAGTTACTACTTCTACAAAGATGACGCTGTAATTTGTTTAATACAATTGAGCATTTTAACTTTTAATATACAAAGGACTATTGCCAAAATAAATTTCTTGTTAATTTCGCAATTTGGGATAGGGTAATTCAAACAGCAAGGTGTCATCACTAGACACAGGGATGAAAATCTACCAAAAAGGATCTTGTTGTCCTGCTGACATTTTGAAAGAGAGATTTCTGCACCTCTACCCTGTGAAATACGGCATTCTGCTAGCATAGACAACATCCAGTTTCTGAAATGTACATTTATTGTGTCAATCCACATGAAAATGGAGATCTGTGACACTTCAGAATTTTCAGCTAGTGATACTCCTGAGTAAATCAAAGCACTAAAGGTGTCTTTCTTTTATCTGTGTTGCTCAAGAGACTCTAAAGTGTCATTCTGTAGTCAGAAAGACTGGAAGATCTCTTGTCTTGCAAACTTAGTAAAAAAGAAGGACTTTACTACTGTCTCCCCTTAAGAGTGACTTTCTTCTTTTCCTCTTTTCTCCATTCTCCTTACACTGTGACCTTTTTTCAATTAGACTTTGTGTATGCATTGTGAGGACACAGTCAGTACTACAGTGACTAGAGCATTCAACATGTAGGGAAAAATTAGACAAGGAACAAGGGTAAGATAATCTTTTTTTAACATTTCAATTAAAAATAAATTAGAAATTATTATCTATTATTAATAGACTGTGTAAGAAATGTTTTACAGTGGTTTTTCCCCTTTCATTCTCTCAATGAATAACCATTCTCTGGCTTGCACAGGGTGTCTATCATTCACAAGACTGAAAACATACTAGTTTTGGGGCTCACAGGAGCACTCTTAGGCTTATATGTAAATGAGATCAGTTCACTAACAAAGGACACAGAAAAATTCTAAATGGAGTTGGGAAACCTCAAGCAGTTTTATTTAAAATGGACAAACAGCCTTTAATCAGACTACTAAATTCAGATGTGCATAAGACTGTCTGAAACTTGAGACAAGAATTTTCTCATGCAATTTTTCATCTGGTACTATGTACCTGAAGGAGATGAGGGGAAAAAAAGTTGAGTAGAAATATACTGATGAGGCATCTCTTCGTCATCTCACTAAAAAAGTATAGCCTCATTAGGTGGCTGTTCTTTGCACTTTGTTGTCAAGCATGGACAATTCTTTTCCTTGTGCTTTCTTTCTAATGCACCCACATAAACCTTTATTAAAAAGAAAATTAAAACAGAAATATGGAAGCAGATTCATATGTGTAGTGTACTGCACAGTTGAATCTTTCATGACTTGGCTTTAAGTACTGTAAAACCACATTCAGATTTTTAGTTGATCTGCTGTTTAAGAAGATTTGAAGTATTCTATAGCTGGTTAGCAGAGAAATTTGTTGACATAGAGTGAAGATCAGATTAGATATTCAGTTTACTTCCTTTTCATACAGAACAGTGGTTCACTGAGCATAAATATAGAGATTACTCACTTGCCAAATTTCCCTTTTTACTCTGCTGCTGCTGGTTAAAGTTAGGAAACTCTAGAGTAATTCTGGTTTCTGTGGGTTGGAAAGGAGTCACTATACACCGGTTTAATGGGAAATTTTCAAGCAGGCATTTCTAGTGAAGAGTATCCTGACTTGAAAATCATAGCCCTGCTGAAATAGCTATGCAGTTTGTTCTTTTCATCCTCTCCTTAGTGATACTTCTCAGTGCATTTCCAGTTCTACCTCCTGGAGCAGTGTGCTGAAGACAGGATATAGAAAACTACTGCCCATCTTTATTACTAGAATAATCTTTAGCAGTAGTTGGCTTTGTAAGAATGAGGATGCTTCTACAGTACACTGCAAATCATAAACACTATATCTATCAGCCAGAGTGATTAGATGAGCTTCCAGTTTTCTTCTGACTCATAAATGTTTTACATTTATAACAAATTTATACTTTTCATTACCTATATAGAAAGGATTCAAATTGTTCAGGTTTTATTACATGCTCTACTAAGCCCCAGGATTGATTGCTTCCAACTATAGCTGTTTAGGTAAATTTATGAATCACCATACAACGATAGTGTGCAAAACAATATAACTGAGGCTTGTTGACTAATGACATTATGCAGAAAGACTGTTCTCACTTGCCTGAAATTTCACAGATTAATTAATAATCAATGAGAAGAAGAGAGAAGGTTTCAAGAAGATTCTAGAAATTAATTTCTAATCATAGAAGATGAATTAATTTTTCAATGGAAGAAGAGGTATAAAAAGATAAATGCTGTGAGATGCCAATAAACTTCCTTCTTCAAAACTGGTGTGGTGGCTGCTAGCAGGTTACCAGTTTCGTATCTCCATATTTTCTATGAAGAGCCCTTTCATGGACCCTTGCTTCCTTCCTCAGTGACGACAGGAATATTTTTGCAGTATGTATTTGCCATATTTAGCTTTGCTAAAAATGTTTACACAGAAAAGTGACCCAGACTAGAGAATAATGAACAGCTCAGAACATAGCTGAACCCAAAGCAAGATATCGTCAAAAGTCAGGCATTATTTTCAATACCTTCCATGGATTTTCTGATAAATTTCCTCAGAGCAGCCATGTTACAAACATCCCAAAGACTACTTTCCTTTGGCATAGTGGATTTTCTTTTTGAATAATCACTCTTTGGCTAGACCACTCAATAGTTGGAGAGGGATATCAGGAACACTGGCTCAAGTGTACTCTCCACTCAAAGCAATTTCCTCACATGTGTACCACAGACTGCCCGCACCAGACAATAACCTCTGTGGCACAATACTTTTTCTTGGTCCTGATAAAACTGCTCCATTGTGCAATAAATAATTGTAAGTTGTTTGAAAAAATAAGGGAAGAGAAGACAAAAGTAAAATGAAAAAAAGAATGAAAAAAGAGAGGAAACTGGAATATGGCTCTTTAATCTGTTGATTAAGGCACTGAGTCGGTGCTGCTGTGACTGTCTCAATTACTTAGATATAACAGGATGTGAACTTATTTGATCTTCATTTCTCAGCTCTTCCAATACCTGGTGTTAGTTTCTCAGGAAAAGCTATCAAGGTAGATCAGTCTGGAATCTGACTCAATATGTGACATAATTATTATTATTTCTGGTATTTCAATCATTATTGTATACAGTGAATATATTGTTATTGTCAAGTCCTTTAACTAAGCTGTGAAATAGTTTGAAATCTCTAATTTAAATTTTAAGACACCTCAGAATGGAATGAGAATATTCTTACCTCATTGCCATTTTAAAAACCCTAAAAAACTCATATGTATATATGTTTCATACTACAACTATATAAATAATTATTTATTGAAGAATTGAAAAATTGCAAATGAGGAACTTTATGTCAAGGTCTGAAGAAAAGCCTTGCATATCCAGTATTGGAGGAATCATTCAAGAACAGTTCATCCTTCTGAAAATAATTACCTTCATAAAGTTAATTAGCTGCATAAGTGCTGGCTGCATGAGGTAGCACTGCCCAAGGGCAACTTAGCATTCATGAATCAGAGTAATTCATACACGTCCATCTCAGTGCTTTCTACCTTTTTGATGTTTTATGGCCTTGACTAGCCCCTTTCTTCGTACTGAATCATTTGTCATGCGATCATAGTGAGAAATGTGAGTTTTATTGAGCATACCTAGGACTGCTATTTTCTGGGACCTTTCTAAAACAATTCCAGAGGGGTCTGTTTGTAAATGTTTATCAAGTATTCAAGGTCTTTCACAGCTAGCCAAAAGTTCTTGCTATTTAAAAGAAGGACAGCCAGAGAAGAAAGATAATATGCATTCATATAAGCACTCTAGATATGGAAAAATCTGCCATGAAATAATAACCTCAGACAAGAAAGATGTGTTCATATAAGCACTCTAGACATGGAAAAATCTGCCATGAAATAATAACCTATCAGCCTTTTCCATACGGAACCAGTTCAGACATAGTAATCAAGTAAACTTATTTTGTCGTAATCCATTCTTTGGCAAGAACTTGCCTTAAGTCTTACAGAATGCAGTAGTAGTTTCTTTTGACATTAAGAGATGAAATTCAAATTAAAAAAATATTTAACCCCTCAAAATGCTCTTTAAAATCATACCCTACTTGAGTGTCTTTTGTACTAAAGGCTGAATTTGCATTGGCTGAGGAGCCTAAATTACTTGTAAAAGGCATTGGTCATTAGGCACAGCCATTTGCAAATGGACATAGAGTAGAGTAGCCCTATGGAAAGTGTCCTGAAGCCAAAAGGTCAGGATTTGCATGGGACAACATTAGCTGTTGAGTGGGAACATTAGCATTACAAACTTGATCTTCCAGACTCTGTCACTGGAAAACAAACTGGTAACCCCAGAAAATAGCTAATATCTGAAAACGGAAGTATTTTACTTCAAAGAGAAAATGGAAAAAGGGAAGGAGCTTTAGCATGAGACTGCATAATAAATAATACAAATTTTAAAGTTAATAAATAAAATAATAAAAATATTATGATTTAAAATATATACAATAATTAAAATAATCAAATATAAATAAATAAAATATAGTAATTAAATAATAAAGAGGTAATAACAAAAATTCTTTGGTTTCTAAGGTGCCCTTTGTGACTGCACATAACAAAAGAAACTTTTTATCTTAGAGTTTGTATTAAGTGTTTTATTTTAGAGTAACTTCAAAATTAATGTTTTTTGAGGGCACATTCAATATTTGAGAAACAACTCCTCCATATTCAATGACCCATTTCATTGGGTCTTAGCATTTATGAAATTATTGTCCTAAAACCAAAAAAAAGTGGTCTGTATGACTATAGTAATTATAAAAATTAATATCTTACCAAAGCATTATGATTGAACACTTATTTGTGACGTTGATAATCACACTTCATGTCATAATATTGCTATACACTGTCATGGTAACTTAAATTTTTTCCTGTAGCTGTGATTTCACTATCATGCCTGTTTTATATGACTTTGGCCTTCAATGGACATGGTTTTCCATAATACCTTCTGCCTTTTTATAGTTTTTGTAATACTTTACTGTGGGGTATAAATCCATGTTGCTTCTGCAACTTCATCTACACTACTTTATAGCATGTGTGTGAAACACTGGAACCCAGGCAGGATCTTCTAGACACTTGAATTTCAGAATTTGATGTGTTTTCTTGGCAGTTAATGCCTTCTGGATTACACTGAGATTAAAACCCGCTAGTCTTTTCTCTCAAGAGTTTAATGAATTAATAAATTGATCAGGACAATAGTTCACAATAAGGCTCTAGAGCTTTAGGGACTATCAGTGAGTAATTTCAGAATGGCTGTTGTCTATTGGCTTAGACAGATGGAGTCTTCCTCTGCTCGGACAGTAAACAAAATGTGTCAACCACCATTTGAACTTCCTTATTAACTATTAAGAAAAAATCTCTTTGGAAACAAGAGTCCTTGCTACTGATAGAGTAAATTTTAAAAATGTCAAAATTTTGATCCATAGAAGCTTGTATTTGAAAAAACTACGACTTGTGCAAACTCAAACAAGAGAACAATGCATATGAACCCTACTTTAACTTGATCAAGGCTAGACAGGAAGAGAACATCACTTCGGAAATGCAGTAACTCTGAAATTAATCCCTCTAAAAATAACTTAACACTTAACAATTTGATTATGATGTCACCTCAACCTGTTAGTGATTCTACAACAGACAGAGTAATAAAGACTCTTCTGACAGTTAAGATTAAATTTTCCTGGTCAATGAAGGTAAATATGAATAACAAATATGTATCAGAAGGAGGTGTTATTTTCTACAATAACCTAGTGTTTGTTAAATTTAGGAAGCAAGCTTCAGAAGTTGAGAAGACTCATGACTGATGGTGAATTAGAAAAGTGCTCTGTTAAGTCACTGGCACAGCGCTATTGAGGGAGGAAGGCAAGATGCTCTTGATCAGTCCTGTTGAGATTATACCCTTGTGTGGACAGTGCAAAATTAATGGGGTTTGAGACACAGACAAAACAGAAAGGGCTGTCAGAGAGCTGTAGAGGCCAAACCAGAGAAAACTGCAGGGCTCCAGCTCTTAAGTCCAGCAATGCATTGTAGATGCCATCTTTGAAGATGACTGTTACCTGGCTTATTGAATAGATATTTTGAATTCTATTCTCAGGTGACTAATTTTTCTGACATATTCTGCAGAGCATTTGGGCATCCATGACACCTTTAAATTTTTCTCTTGGGCATGAATGGACATGTAAGGCATGGTAATGCCATCTTTATCACAGTTCTCTGTCTTGCTTCTACATCCAAAGTGAAGCACCCATTCAGCCTGCCTTACCTTATATGAAATCATAGAATTAATTGGGTTGGAAGGAACGTTAAAGATCATCTAGTTCCAATCACCCTGCTATGAGCAGGAATACCTTTCACCAGATCAGGTTGCTCAGGCCCCATCCATCTTGGCCTCGAAAACTTCAAGGGATGGGGCATCTACAACCTCTCTGGACAACCTGTTCCAGTGCTTCACCACCCAAAAAAGAATATAGAATATATATAACCAAATAAAGAATTTCTTTGTGACATCTAATATAAACCTTCCCTCTTTTACTTGAAAACCATTGTTAAGCCACTATCTGCCCATATAAAAAGACCCTCTCCCTCCCTTTTGTAAGTCCCCTTATGGTACTGGATGGCCGCAACGTCTCCGCGAAGTGTTCTCTTTGCCAGGCTAGACTACCCCAGCTCTCTCAGTCCGTCATCATGGGAGATGTGCTCCAGCCCTCTGAACATCTCTGTGCCCTCCTCTGGACCTGCCCTAGCAGGTCCACGTCTTTCTTCTGCTGAGGATCGCAGCCACAGCACTCCAGATGAGGTCTCACAAGGGCAAAGCAGGGGGGCAGAATCACCTGCTGGCACAGGAGACATCACTCCTCTTGATATCCCAAATTTACCTCACACCCATGAATATCCATGACTTTTGACTAAGCCCCTAGAGCAGCATGTAGAACTGAAGGGAAAGAGAACTTGCAGTTATCGTAACTGTGAGAAATCATCTATTTCATTTGATATCTGGAAAAAAAGGTTTTAATGCTTGACACACTTGAAAATGCTATTCTTCTGCTTAAAAAGTGTGACTTAAAAAGCGAACTTCTGTTGCCCAGTCCTGATTACAAGGATGAAAGAAGTATATATTGGTTAACTGTCTGTCACTGTACTGTATCCTCTTGTGTTGTATTTACAAAGAACCAAGAATTGTGTTGGTGCAGAAGAGATCAATAAGAAGTCTGTTATCAATCTACTAGCAAACTTTGAAGTTAGAAAAAAGGAGAACTATATTGCTTTCAAACATCCTTGACAGTTTAACAAAGATGCAGCAAAGAGAGAAAGAGATGGGGAGGAGCTGTAATGACTGCCCTTGGTAGCAAAGAAAAGAAGAATGACTCAGGTGCTGAAGAGTTACACGAATCATAGTTTCATCCTTCAGAGGTTGAAAAGTTCAAGGCTATTAGCTATTTTCTTCTACTGACAATGAAGAAAAGAACAAAGCAAGTAACACAATATCTGTCCAAACAAGCTTTCCACGTTTATTGGCCTAACAGCTTTACTTTCACCTAAGAAAGCTTGAAATAATAGTGCAAGGAGTCACAAAACATGCAATCTTTAGCCTTGAAAAAGAGATTTGTTAAGCCTTTAAAGCAAAATCTCTTGATCTTTTAAACATGCAAGCCACATAGATGGCAAAACACATTAAAGTGTAATATAAAGCAGAAACACACATATGTATTTTTTTCTCACGAACAATTTTCTCATGCAACATTAAACAGTTCCCTCCAAAAAGTGAATTTTGCAAGATGCAGAACTGTCTTTACTATTAGAATTTAATCCATTTTAACCCTTTAAAGAAAGAAGAAATCTAGTAACTATATGATTAAAATAAGAAGGTACCTAAGCAGTTCACAAGGAGGTCCAAAGTATCTTACTGTCTCTTACACAGTGCCTCCATGGGGTATTTCTGGATGTTCTGGCATTTCCTGTGTGCTCTATGGTCTCTTTGCTGAAAACTGTTCTTATGACCACCATAGAATACTGAGATTAGCAGCAGTGCAGCTCTTTTTCTCCAGGAAACACTTTTTCTACCACTGAAGAAGTTCCTGCATATTTTTAGTCAAAGATACAGCTTGTATTTCTTGTGTTCTCCCCTGGCCCTATATGAACATGTCTGAAAAAGCAGGAAACTCAACAACTGTGACAGTTTCCTTACTTAGAAAGAACACACAGTATGAGCTCTGCATTTCATTATGAACATGAATGGTTAATCTAACTCCATAACAATGGAAAATATTAGACCTTGAAAGGTGAGGTTGTATTTCTAGTCTCCATGTTTGCAGAGGGATAAGAATGTATGTCTGAGTGTCTGAGGTTGGATCGTTCGGGTTTATAGCACCATTTGGGGGAGCTGTTTCTCTGTGGTTCTTGCCTGTGAGCATCGAAGCTCCATTTTGACCACTGGTGTCAGTGATAAAGAATCAGCAGTACAGATGAGGTGAAAAGAGTGTGACCAAACTGATGAAACTGGAAACAATAAGGCCTAACCTTGGGGATATATATCAGATGATTTGGGGGGTGAAGGGAATAGATAAATGGACAATTTCAGCAGAAGAAGAAGGAAGTCCTGAGTAGCATTCAGAAGAAGGAAAGTCAGAGTTGGAGTTGCAGCTTGACTGCTGCTGCTCAAGGACCTGCCCTGAATGAGGTGAAACATCATCAGGAAGGAGATTAATGGTCATGTGTGAGTCCAGGGCAAAAGGAGCCCCTGAAGAGATGTGTGTGTTTGGGTGTTACGGGGATACACTGTGGAACTGAGGAGAAAAAGATGGATTTGAAGTGACAGATGTGTAAATAAGGTACCCACTTTATACACATATTTTTTTTATTTTTTTTCCCCTCTACGTCTAGTTATAGCAGGAGAAGGCTTCAAGCTGTAGGCTGAGAAGAAAACAACTGCCTTTTTCTTTTGTTAGACAAATGACTGGGACACTAGTAAAAACCCCTCCAAAAACATAAACCCACATCCAAAAGAAAAACACCATAAACAAAAAACAAAACAAAACAAAACACATGTTCTACAAAAAAACCCTAAACCAAACCAACCAATCAAACAAACAACAACAAAAAAAAACCAAATAAAACCCCCAAGAACAAAAAACCAAACCAACAAAAAACAACCAACCAAATCCCAAGCAGAAGAACTGACACAAGTGAGACTGGAGCTGAGTGAAAGCATGTATGGATAAAGACAATTTAACCAGACAACAAATAGTTAAATTCTCTAAACATAACCTGAATATGAAAGGATTGGGTCTTTATATTAAAAGAGGAAATGAAATTAATTTGCCTGTAAAATGGCATGATGATTAGTATATCTTTCTCCTACTTTCTCTCACCCAGCTTCTGCAAAACCACTGGATCAGTACTCCTTTTATCACGTTATTATTTTCTGTCTCTCATTAAGGCCTTTAAAGTTCCTGCTGCAGATACTGAGTGACAATACAAGTCATTCATTTACTACTGAATTGTTGTAAAAGTACAGAAAACATCTTCCTCCCCTTCATTGCACTTATGTGAAAGCAAAAGTTATTTTGTTTGCTACCAGAGGTCACATGGAGAAGTGCTGTGACTGGTATTTTTACTGGTGAATGGAATGAAAAAGCCCAAACAACAAAACCTCTTTTTCCCTCACATTAGCTTAGAATCCAAGTTCCCTTTTGTGCCACAGTGAATTCCACAATAAATGTAAGATTATGCACCAAAATGAAGCACGATTTGTATTGCAGCATACTTGTACAACAACTTTGTCTCCTTACAAATTCTCTCTAAACACTGTGAACTAGCCTGCCTGTGACCTAGAAGCAGTGCCTACACTAAACTTAAACCTTCTTACCTTCTTTGGAAAGTTTTACTTCACCTATAGCTTTATTTTGCAACCTAAATTTTGCATTTGGCACTTCAAATGTTCAGTTGCCTTTAATGTACGCTTATTTTTAAATGGAATATATTCTATTTAATTTTATAATCTACTGCCGTTATCTAGCCTTATTTTATTTCTTGAAAGTTAGGTTATTTTCTTAAAATGACAGCTTGAAAGTTGCAGAAACTCACATTAATTAGGTGGAAAACGTTGGCCAAAGTTCGTTTTTTTATTTTCTTTTTAGGCATGATTTTAGCTTCTAAGATTCCCTAAATCCTTATTTCCTTAGAGCAAACATGTCAGGAAGTTAATCCACAAGCTGCACCAGCTTCTTAGGATGCATTTTGAAACACAGAGCTAGATAATGGTTCTTGCTGTTCACTCCTGTTTGTCTACCAAGAGAATGCAATGGCACAGCAAGGTGACTTGAGGACCAACTGATCGCTCCATCTCCAGTACATTTAGGTAAAACAATCAGTGCAGTGTTCCAAGGCACTTTTCAAGGAATTAGATAGAAAAACTGTATTCTGACACTGAATGATAGCTGAGTGAATATTTTTGTCAACAGTATTCCCAGAACTACTGAAGAAACTGTAGTGCATTCCATGTTTCAGCTTGATTGAATATTGAAAAAAGAAAATGGTAACTTAAGTCTGAAATAAAAAAAAAAATTGGAAACCACAGTGACCATTCTTCAGAGGTCTAAAGGAAGTGGATGTCTGGAAAGAAGAAAAAATGAAAAAAACCTCATTCTGCAATCCTTAGGCAGAAAGCATTAAAAATTTTAATGATCAAGCAATATAGGACTGGACTGGGAATCTGTATATTTCTTCTCATATGCCAGCTAAGTTATTCATGAAGAACCATCTCCTGCTTATCCCTTTTTTTTCCTCCCTGTTGTCTAAACAGGAGATACTGGATGGCTATTAATTCAACTAGTTATCACTTTCAGTAAAGAATTCCCTTCACAAATGTGACAGGGATGTCACTACTTTTTCAGACTCTCAAGTCAAATTAAAGAATCACTTGTTTTCCCTTTGTTTTGCATTTTTATCTCCTCATGGCAGACTGCACCATATAATTAGTAGAGACTTAAAAATATTTTTTTAAAATTTTGTGGTAGGATGAGAGAACCAACTTGGATCTTTCTATTGTTGAGAGAACATCACAATTCAAAGGCAAAATGTTTTTCATGAAAGAAGGAGAATTTTTGATCAGACAAATACAATGCATGTTTCCTTAGAGTCCAGGCAGTTTATTTTTTTAGCAACATGTTGCAGTGGGCAGTGGTCTGGACTCTTGAGAAAATATAAATGTGGGCAACCAGTTCAATTATTAAATGAGTTTTTGAGGAAATGAGAATAATTGAAAGTGAAAATAGAAGTACCCCAATTTCAGCAAAGCTTTTTCACCATACTGAGATATTTTAAGAATTTTTAATACTCCTCATCTTTCTCACCTCTTATCACCAGAACTGCCTCATCTATTAATACACTTTATGGCAATCGAGGAAATAAGGAGCTTAGAAGATTTGGTGGAACACACCACATATTTTGCTAGTGATGCTTATTTTGCTTGTGCTCATGACAGTGAATGAATGTAAGGATACAGATGTAATATCAGCACTGAAAATTTTGCCTATTTCCAACTCTGGCTGTGGCTGAAGGTCAGAGAGTCTACTGCCTGGAGGAGTGCATGGAGAAAGTCCCAGGAAGAGTCTGGGATGACCATGACGTCATTCTTGCTGCTGGAACAAACCTCTGAAGCCAAGTCTGCTGAGGGGGACATGGGACAAAAAGAAGACCACTACAGCATAATGGCATTTCCTTTTAGGTAAGCATCAGTTAAGACAATAGAAGCTTGCAGTCTTCTCCTGCATACTTGCTAACATTCTTTTAATTAATCACTAAAGTGGTTATGTGTGGTGTTGTATTTCCCCATTCCTTTCCTTACTAAATTGCCTGCCCTTTCCAGGTGGCTCTCCTATCCCCACCTCTAGTCCTAACCACTTCCTCGGGTTTTTCCCGTTGGT
The DNA here is from genome assembly GCA_013397975.1 of Machaerirhynchus nigripectus. Classification (NCBI taxonomy): domain Eukaryota; kingdom Metazoa; phylum Chordata; class Aves; order Passeriformes; family Dicruridae; genus Machaerirhynchus; species Machaerirhynchus nigripectus. The sequence continues at coordinate 1,487,885 of VZRQ01004009.1, read as the reverse complement.
TCTGTTACCCCAGCTCTGCCCATGAGAGTCCCCTATGCCCTCTCAGGATCTTTATTCCATGCTGGAGTGGGCCCTGAGAGGGCATAGGGGACTCTCATGGGCAGAGTTGGGGTAACAGAACCCCCCTATGCCCTGAGAGTCCATGAGCTCTCTGCCCGCCTCGTCCCCAGACAGAACCACAGGCTACAGGCTACAGATCCTCTCTGCCTTTGGGGATCAGCCTGCCAGCAGCTCCCCTCTCTCTGCCTGGGCTAACCATGCCATGTTCTGGCTCTCTGCCTTTGGGAGCCAGCACATGTGCGGATTGTAGGCTTCTGGGAGCCAGCATGGAATAAAGATCCTCTATAGTGCCCATGCAGGGAGCCTTCTTGCCTCCTTTATCATCACTGTGTTGTGGTGTCACAGCTAGCCAGAGCAAGTGAGGGGCAGCCTGGAAGAGCCTACGGGATGCAGCATGGCTGCTTTCCCTAAGAGACCCGCATGGCGCTCTCCAGGAAGGCTGCAGCTTGCCATGCCACCGCAGGAACCCACACACCACAACACTTATACAATATACTGATTATGGAACAAAAAACTTACAACGGACATAGGAACCTGAAACATGATATAGGGTTCTTAGTTGAGGTCTTCACGTGCCATAGACACCTGTTCCCTCTTCTCTATGTATCACACCAGAATTGGCAGTAGAAGTTGAGAAAGGGTTCATGATTGTCAGAAACTGGTTTCTCCTTTCTTGAGTAAGTTCTCTAACTACTCATAGTAATGAGAAACTCTCTCCTATACATTTATATTATAAAATTAAAAGGCTACAAATGCTTTTGCTTTCAGACCCAGTCCTGTCATCTTCTGAAGAGTGTGTGCTAATATGACTTGCTTCTAAGTCATGGTGGGTCTCAAGCTTAGAAAGCTTTTCAGCTGAACAGGAAAAAGCCTTGCAAATATTGGGCGATTCAGATCAAAAGACTGTGGCACCAAGCAAGGGATGAAGCAACCACTGAAATCCATTTGGGACTTGGCTACCCAAACTCATCATGAATACTATGCAGTGAAATCTCCAAGATTTGTAGTGCCTGACTACACTGTCCCATCACATTTCCTATTGGTTCTCCTGATAATATTTTTTTCATATATGAGATAGTGTGTTCCTCTTTCTAGGAATATGGAATTTAAAAAATAATAAATTGCTGTTCCATTCTTTTTCAAATTTTTTTACAGCTTTGATTCATTTTCTCCTTTGTTGTTTTTTGAGATACTGTGTTCCACATCTATGTTAATTTGGAAAGCTCATTTCTTGTCAATAGGTCTAGAAAATGGAGTAAGCAATATCCCAGCAGCCTATTTAATTAAAGTGAAAAATACTTCTTATAAGTCCATCCTACTGCTTTTATAACTTTGGCAGCAAAAAGAGGTTATTATTAGAATATCCTTGTTGCATACCAACAGCCCTTTTCAATACTACTTGCAAGGACAAAACAAAAACATAAAGATAAAAGATGAAGCATCTTTTACATATTAAAAAGGCATCTATCTAGTTCCTGGGTCTACTAGTATAGATTACCTATTCAGTTGCTTTTAACTGTAGCTGAATGAGGAATAATTCCACAAGTGATCACAAGTAATTTCTTCCCTCATATGAAATTAGCACCAACCAACAAACCAACCACATAATGTAGTTATGAAGATTTGTCTGAGATTGCTAGAATGACTGAAAAAAAAATAAAACCCTTTGGCAGAATCTGCTGTAACAAACACTGGGGCACATACAGTTTATGTGAAACACTTCCAGATTACAAGAATTCACTTTTATTACCTTGTTTTATCACATATTTCTGCAAACTATGGGCTGATATGCTCCATATGAGCATAACTCCAAACTCCCATACTTATTGTCTTTCTCCCATTTCATGTGTCAGACTCCTTGTGATGTCCATAAACCGTCCACGTATATCTGCCCTGACATGATTAATGGTGCTTAGTTGCATGTCCTTAACATACATGAAAGACCATATGTTCCCAAATGTTTTGTGAATTTGCATTGCATGAAATACTTCTATTCAAACTATTAGAGAGAAAAGAATTCTCAATAAGGCCTGGAAAAACTGGCAAACCTGTGGACTTATAACTCTTGCTGATGCACTTCCAAAGGAAAACAGGCATATTTTTCTTGGCTGTCTTGAAGCTTTCTGACTCCACAATTAGCTGCATGGGGTGATGGAAAGAACATACACTTAATACTCCTTGCTGACTGGGTGATGGGTGAAAAAGGGAGAAAGGCAAAAAAGTGATTGAAATCTAGACTTTTCACCTCCTGCTTTGTGGAAAATACAAGCTTCTTTAGCAGGGATATGCTATAACTGAAAGTGCAGTAGTAAAGAGCACTGTTTGAAGCAGCTGTGCTGCACAATGATTTTTTTCCCAAAGATAGTCATTATTTTATGAATCAACGCATTTATTTACACTAATAGAATTAAGTAAGATACTATTCTAGTTTTATAATAATGAAGTCGAAAAGCATCTTCCATTATAATTGCAATTGCATTTCTAGCAATACAGAAGTTTTCAATAGCACAAATTGACTACCGGTGGAAGGCATGACCAAGAGTTCCTACAAAGGTTTTCATGTATAAGTTACCCATTTTTAAAAGGACTGCTAACCACACATTTAAAAGTTAAAATGCAGCAGAGAGTTGATGAGATAGGAGCAAATAAAAACAGACCTTGAACTGCTGATCATTTTAATAATTTCCTTTTCATACTAACAATTACTTCAAAATAATTGGAAAGCCTAGTGCAGTATGTGTCCTTGTCAAAGACAGGCATTCCTGAAATGCTTCGCAGCAATCTATGTTTTAATACAGTCAGTGATATGAGTTTCCACTTTCTAGAAGTCTGAACAGTGAACTTTCATCAAGAAACCAATTAAGCAAGCAAAGAATACAAAACCAGATGGCAAACACAGGATAAAAGTGATATTAAACTTCATTCAGCAGCTTGTTCTTAGTGCTAGTAGAAATGACCTTAAAAATGTATATTAGCATCTAAGCTTAAAACCAGTTAAGGAAGAACCTATATAAATCAGAGCACTGTGAAAATAAGATATGTAAACTGAACTAAGATTATATTTTTCTAAATAGATTTTTATGGAAAATATGTTCATAGCATTATTTCTGTGCAGTTAGATCTAAAATATGAGCTAAGTACAAAGTTCTGAATGGTGCCCAAGTTTTATAAAACCTATATTTAATTCTAACATTAGCAAAGGCAAGGAAACAATCCCTTTCTAATAGACTATATACATGGCAAGAAGACTGACCCAAATACATTTTTTACTTAAAACTGAAGGGGAAGTTACCAGTTTTAGTTCTCACCCAATAAATGGTTTAGCTTCCACTTCATTTAGGATGAACATATAGTCACAAAAAAATGAATTGTTAGTGGGCTTTCAGTATAGATATGAGCCTGAAAGAGCAATAAGCAAAATATTTAGGTTTGATGGTGTTTTCTTGGATATTTTTCTTGCTGAAATGAGAGGAAAAAAGAGTTCTTAGCTACATATATTATTCCAAGAGAAACAAGTTATTTCATATCAATTGTCAAAAGGAAGCTGAAGCTGACAAAGTCTTTCCTTTCCATGACAAGATAAACTGAGCTTTCCTCCTCTCTTTGTCTCTGAAAAAATAACATTAAGAATATTCACTAGGCTAGGACGGTAATTTTCCCCCACAAATATCTGGATCTGAATCTGTTTTTTTTGGAAACTTTCTTAAACATCACTCATCTGGAGAAAAAAAAAATGCTGGTTTCTTTGTGCTGGGAAACAGTTGTCTGCCTTCATTGGAGCAGAAACTAGATAACAGTTTCCTCACATCCTAATGTCCTTTGGAATCTGCTGGGTGTTTATATACCCCCTGGGTCTGACAGCAGATGAGTTTGATTGATGGAGAACTTAATAGATGACAGGATGAAATTGGTCTCGAGTATGTAGATAGCCATCCAGATGGAGCTATCCAGAAAGTGATTAGGTCTTGTAGTAAACATCCTATCAAAGGATAGAACCATTTCGTTTGTACAGGACTATTAAAGTATTTTATAGATATTGGAATAGCTCCAGCAAAGAGAGATCTTCTGCAGGAAACTTGAGACCCTGGTGTGTAAAAGCTTCACCTGTGAGTTAAGGAATCAAAGTTCAAATCTTTGTCCTGAAGCTGGAAGAAAGTGAATTTGAGGTCATTTCTCATACCTCTTAAGCAGGTATCTTAATCAAAGGGACATGATGTATTCTAAAGAAGCATTGACTCATGTTGGTGCTAATGGAGTTAATTAATGTTTGCTGCAGCTCCATAAGCATTAAGTAGTGTCATCAATCCTTAGCTAAAGCAGATTTCAGTAGTGGCCTGACTATCATATTATCTGACCTGTCTCTGGTTCCCTCTTCCTGAACAATGCTGTGTATTCATTAACATGCAACTGAGTAAAAACAGATTGTTTTCTTTCATGTGCCCAGGAATATAGAACTGGAATAGCAGATTACCCATGGTCAGAGAGTATTGAACAGAAATTGATAATATATGGTACAGAAGGTCTCTGTCTGTGGCTACAATCATAGGAGAACAATAAAGCTTTTTCCATCCCAGGGCAAGTATCAGTTTAAAGATATAGTATTTGATCTCCAAGTTTTTCTAATAAAGGGTCTCACAGAGGTGAGATTTCCTAACATGATCACAGAATGGCTGGTATGTATAAGTGTGGTAGTTTGGAAGTTTGGAAGGGCTTCTGTGACCAACACAGAGCTGAAAGTTGATAGACAGGTTGCTAAACCAGTTAAACAAACTGGTAACGCCTCTGTGATGTACATAGATAAAGAATGAGGAAGCGGGGGATGTTCCTTTTTCCTGCTTCCCTCCGAGGGGTGTCAGGGGTGGGGGCCCCCGGGCCCTGTCCCGGAGTGGGCCAGGGCTCCCCGTGGCACGGTGGCAAGGTGGCTGGCTGGGAGAAATGGTCCTGGAGCCGCAGGCAGCCCTGAGCAGCCGCGTAGTCCAAACCGCGTGGTGTGAATCTCTGCAGCCGGCGCAGCCCGCGCAGGCCGGCAGGAGCCCTCCCCGCAACCGGCATGGCTCGCGCCGGATTGAAAATAAATATGCAGCTGGCAACATAAGGCAGGGCAAGGCTTTCTCCAGTGCAGAGCCCAAACAAGATCAACTTCTCAGCTGAAAACTTAGATAATGACTTTCTTCTAAGTCAGAGCAAAAGGAAAAGTGAGATCACATGAGAAGGGGTCAACATGGTGGTGCCACAGTCAGTGGGGGAAGGGAGAGAGAGAGGAGGCAGTCCCAGTGCCTGGAGCTGAAATTCTCCTTGCAAGCCGTGGTGAGGACTTGGACTATAATACAACAATTTGTTTTACCTATAATTCATGAAATGAGGTATGGGGGGAATGCAGAAATCCACATACAACCTGTGAAAAAGAAGGNCAACTTCTCAGCTGAAAACTTAGATAATGACTTTCTTCTAAGTCAGAGCAAAAGGAAAAGTGAGATCACATGAGAAGGGGTCAACATGGTGGTGCCACAGTCAGTGGGGGAAGGGAGAGAGAGAGGAGGCAGTCCCAGTGCCTGAAGCTGAAATTCTTCTTGCAAGCCGTGGTGAGGACTTGGACTATAATACAACAATTTGTTTTACCTATAATTCATGAAATGAGGTATGGGGGGAATGCAGAAATCCACATACAACCTGTGAAAAAGAAGGTGTCAGAGCCTATAGATGCTGTGAAAGGCTTTTAAAGATTGAAGAAGAGAATCTTTGCTTTCAGGCTGGAATAACTCATCTGTAAAAGACTAAAACCCCATGGCTATTATGACCCATGATAGCAGTGTGGGAAGACTGCAAGATTCATGGGAGGGATATTTTTTCACTGCAGCAGATTTCGGGCAGACTGTTGTTTGTGAAAGTTTGAAACCATGCTAGAGAAGTTTGCAGAGATCTCCCGTGGGATGGATCCCATGGCACAGCAAAATAAACTCTTTTCCTTAAATATAAAGAAAGACTCTTAAGAAATGAAACACTGACCGAAACCCCATGTTTGTTTCCCATGTGTGGCTTAGTGGAAAGAGGAAGGTACTGGAAGAAAGGGGTGTTCTGAAAGTTTACTTTGGTTTCTCATTATTCTTTTTTACTTTTAATTTTATTAATAATAAATTTTCTTTATACTGTAACTGTTTAAGTGTGGACGTGTTTTGCCTTGAAGCTTTTCCATTTTCCTCGATAATCCCTATTTCACCTTATGAAAATTAAGCTTTAATTTCCCCTTCTCTGCTCAATTATAGCAGAGGCAAGTAAGTAAATAATTTTTCATGGTGCTTGGCACCTAACCAGTGTCCAACCCACAACATTAAGTTAGGATCTTGTAGTGCTACCACAAATGTGCCATTCAAATGTAAGGCAGGTACATGCCTGGATGAAAAATAACCTGTCACACCTTAGACTAGATGTAAACACAGATAGGAAGGCCAAAGAATTTGGCAACCAGAAAGAAACTATGTCTCTGTCCTCTAACAAGAGAGTATAGAATCCTGCATCACGTATTTAAAACAGTATAGGATTTTGCAGCCCACAGCTCACAAGTTAGGTTTGCAGTTACTTGCAGTAGTCAAATATTGTGAGAGAAATAGTAGCAGAGATGACAGAAAAAGGAATTTTCTGTCTAAGATGAACTTCAAAAATATTAACTATCTTGTTAGTTGGTATTTGTGGTACTAGCTGCTAAGCTTTGATCATTTTGCTTTTTTGTATTTTAAACTACTACATCTTCATTTAGAAAGTGACAGGCAGTGATAGAAGCCTGAAATAGATCTTTCATGATTTGGAGAATGGCAGACATTTTTTAATGAAACATGCAAGCATTGTAGAAAACCTTTCTGTCATTTACAAAACCATATCAGAATAAATTTATATTGCTAGTGTCAAGGTTTATTATTCTTGCTTGTACCAACACAAAGTAAAGGGCTACAAAGACTGTTTTTTTTAAATCAATAATTATGCCATTTAACACCAGAATTTCTTTAAAAGAATACTAATTAATATAAATGCAGAAGTAAAATGTTAAGACTTGGTTATTTCAATAAAGTTTACAAGATAGGTAAACTCTTGTAATTTTTTCTTTTATCTCTTTTGTTTTCTTCTGTTGTCTTTAATGCTTACAGAAGTGAATCACAGATATGTCACAACCTTTCTATTTTTGTCTCAAAAGTAAAATAAAGATTTAAAATTTAATAATTTTTTAATTCTATTTTTGTTGCTGATTTCAGACATTAATATCATAGGTGAAATACCTGACCATAACCTATAAAATTTACATTAAAAAAAATAACTTTCTTCATTTTAAAAATACAGTAATCTTAATAAAGGATTTGTAGTTCAAAATGCATATTTTATAATTATTGAACTCAAAATCATAAAATATCCACAGATAGGTTAGCAAGAACACTATAAATGTTCAGTCTTTTCCTAGTTCATACAGAAAAATCAGTTAACACTTAAAATATCTACTTTATGGGTGTGTATTTTGCTTAATCCTGCAAGAATAGTGCCACTGAGATTTGTCAAACATTTATGCTAGCAACATTAAGTAGCTATTTCTCTGTGGCATTGAAGAAATAGGATTCAAATGAAGGGTTTTTCTTCACTATTTACACTTAATTTTACATATGACTTGCCTGTTAATTTCATCTATCATATGAATTTACATTGCATTAGTTCTTGATAATCTAGATAATAAGAGATACAAAAATTTAGCGCACTGTAGTAGATTAACAGTCAAACTAATGGAATTTAGATGCATGATCAAAGTGATTGTGCTTTGGTAAAAAAAGGGTATGGTAATAAAACATTGGAAAATTGATGAAATGTTTGCGAGTGTACCTAAGGAATGAACTGTATGATCTTCCTCTTCACCTTGCAGTGTGAATTATCTCTGAAGAGTGGAGATCTGTTGGAGAAAGACCTTACTAGATGTCTACTGGAAATGCAATAGAGCAGAGAGGAAAACAGCCGGGAGGTTTCTGAAATGTGTGGAAAAGAACTTCCTGACACAGCTGATGTGTGAACCAATTAGGAAAGGCGCCCACTGGACCGATTTGTTGCGGACAGGGAAGGACTTGTGGGTGATGTGATGGTTGGAGGCCATCCTGGGCACAGTGATTATGAAACACACATTCTTCATTGCTCTAAATATGAAACTTTTAATCCCTCTACAACTTTGCACTTAGAGCGTGTAATCCTATAATTTATATCCAGAGTTCGGATGGGTCATTATTTAAACTCCTTGGTTTATCTATACCCATAATTTTGTAAAGCTGACTGACTTGATTTGCAATTCCCTGCCCTGCCAGAGCTTTTTTATCAAAAAATAGTGTCTGCTAAACCTGGAAAACAAATCATATCATAATTAAACATATAACTTTGTTCTTTCTCTGTCATACAGTTTCTCACTTTTGCTGAGACTTTTCAAGATAACAATTAATTTTTTTCTGGACTACATTCTTCCTTAAAAAAATGTAGTGAGATGATGAACCATCATCAACAAAAGTCCTTTTATTTCTTCACAAAAATAGGCATGAAAATAATAAAAAAAATATCACCGGTCATCTTTGTCAAGGAGTTAGGAGATTAGTTCTGCTGACGGTGATGTGTGATACATTTTTTAAAAAAAATAATTTAGGATTAAGTTGCAGGACTCATAAGCAATACCTTGGGAAAGTAGTTTTCTTTTTTTTTTTTTTTCTAATAAACCAGGCTTTACATGGAGTAGTATGTTTTTTTTAAAAACCCAATTCCAAGGAGAGAATACCAGCTAAATTCTCTTCCTTCTCCATTCACAGAAATACTGATCATAATACAGGAAAAAGCAAAAATGCACCTTAACTGCCTGTGTATCCAGTAATTCTATATTTCCAAACCGGACATTTCATTATATCCAGAACACACTTAACATTTTTAGCACAGGTAAATAGAAACATTTAATCACAGTACACCTTTGCTGTCTTCTTAGACTGCGACTATGAGGAAACGTGTTTTTTAAAATAAAAATAAAGGAAATTTGATTTCTGGAGAGTTATCTGTTATGCTGCCATAAGTATGCCTGTACTAACAGCATTTCAGCACTTTCTTCTAGCTATAATGCCTCTGAAATATTTGAAATCTTGTAATACTGTAATATAAATGCAATGCATATTCAGTTCCTAGAGAGATGTTGAAAATGTAACTGCTTTTATATAACTGAAATTCAAGATTGAAAATATTTCAAAAGCACCACTGTAGGAAGAAAATTTTGAAATACTGTAGGAGAAGAACTGAGGGGAGGAGAAAAAATCAAGTTTGGAAGGGAAAGATTAGGCATGTTAGTCAATAAGCTGGCAGTCAATAAAAGAGACTTCTCAAAGCATACTGAGGATGAAAAAAGTGTTAATTGGGTACACGAGTTTGTTTATGAGGGAATACAAATAGATTTGAGCAAAGCATCTAAAGGACAGCAGAGAATTTGATATAGGAAATATTCCTGTGACCATGATGGACCTTATATTGAATAGTAAGTGGGAAGGCAACAAATATCAGTGAACCCCAGAAGACCAAAGACACCACGGGTTAGAATTTTTTTTATTATTCACTGTGCTCCAAAGTTCACTATTTCACAAAGAGATCTGTTCCACAAACCAGTGTACAGTATCAGATCCAGCTTTCTGTATGGAAAGAAATAGTTTATTTAAAAGAACAATTATGTATAAAATGAATACATTAGGTTTTAGGTAAAAGACTGAGATGCTTTGAAGTGTTGACATTTCAATATTTTGATATTAAAAAGCTTACTTTTTTAATATTTACCATCTTCCTGAAATATATTTTAAATGTAAAATATTCTAACAATTTTTAAACCGACACTCATAAAATATTGTGGGAATTATTAGGCACCTTAAAAATCTTCAATTCGTTTTTCTAGTGTTTCAGGTACATTAGAAAAGAAAACTATCATCTTTATGGTTTTCTGGTAACTTCAGAATTAAAATCACACTGAGTTTTCCAAAGTTTTCATAAGTCATAGCATTGAGCAAGAAATGTCTCATTATAGCTTGATTCTAAAAAATAACTTCATTATTTTTGCAATATTACACTAATGTAGGCAATAATTGGGGAGGGTTGTTTTGTTTTTCAGAGACAATCAAATAGGGCCATTTAGGTTTATTTTATCATCCCTTCCCATGTTAAAAAAGAGTAGAGAGGTATTTAATCCTTGAATAGATACGGGCATGTAAAAAATCTGATTGGTCACCTAACCTTACTGGGTCTAAAATTCAGGTTTATTGGATTCTAATTTCTTGAACAAATATTATACATATTTTAAATCAGGAGTGATTACTTATACATAATTTTAAACTGTTCTACATGTCATTACAATTATTTTTTGGATGCTTTTCCATTTGTTATTGTTGTAGAAAAATCCTATATGTCCCAAGATCCATGGCACAGAAGAAAAACAAACTTTATCCATCTCCTGAAACTCCAGCTGAACCTGATGCCCACACTAAGAAAAACCAACCAGGTTCTGTGGCAGTACTTCCAAAAGAAGCCCACAAAACTATAAAATACTTAATACAGTGAAAATCTGTTCTAGTCACATCATGAATTATAACTCAGAATCAAACTACAGAGTCATGGGTGGGCGTCTGTTCAGTAATTATCCTTAATTTAATATTAGTAAACCAAATAAATATTAAACAGTAAGTTACCCCACATCTTTTTGATCAGTACTTTTGATGCAAAATGAACATTTAAAGTGACTGATCTTGCTATAGGAGAGTTTCTTATGCTGCTTTCTCTTCCTTTTTCTCTTCACACAAATTAAATTTATTGTGTTTGTCCATAATGGTGGTCTTATGGTATTTCTAGTGCATCACAAATACATATTTATTACTCAGCACTAAATTACAATTTGTTACTGGGCTAAATATTCGAGATTTAATTTTGATCCTAGTATCCACTATTCCATTTACTGGATCCAGGAAAAGGTAGATCTTATCAAGAGAGTTGATGCAGAGACTGTACACTTCTAACAATAACAAAATAAGATAAAATGGAAACAGTGTGAAAACACATGGATAAAAAATAAATGCTACAGAAGGTAAGCGGGAAACTTTTATCAGCTATTGTTTACTTTTAGTTAGTATTTGAGGACAGAGTAGAGAATACTGGGGAAGAGCAGCAGCAGAAAGTTTCACAATTTAATAAAAGGACAGTGGCTGGAGGCAGAGCCTGAAGGCAGAACGTTCGGTTGTGTGGCCCAAAGGTCAATAGGGATGGATAAGGAAAATTACCTAATATAGTAAGGAAACAACACTTCCCAGAGGGGATCTAACAGGAGAGGCTTGATTCCTGATTGTCTCTGCTCTAGTCTTATTAGCTAATTGCTTTCACTCAGTAAGTAAAAGTCAAAACACTCTTGTTGTGGTAGCTTCATTGTCAGGGCAGAGAAGGTGGCATACTTCCTAAGTTTTTTAAGCTCCTTTAATTGATCTGTGAAATTTCTAAGGGATCAATTACTGTGGTATTCTAAAACACTTTCAAATCACCATTGTTAAAAAATACCCTGAATATTACGGGTTTACATATTTGTAGTGTATTTTAGAGTCACTCTAGAAAGAAGAGTATTTTCTCACTTTCACAGATGGGGAGCTGGCATGATAAGTGCCTATGTGCTTCACTTATATTACTTATTTACTCAAAGACCAAGCTGAGAAGAAAATGAAATTCCTTACTGTCCTTTGCTCCACTGTAGTACCTTATTTATCCAGGTAGAGGGAGGATAGGATGGAAAGGAGACATCTGATGCTGCTATCGGGCATTTTGGGAATGTTAAACCACTGACAATATACTCCAGCTCTCCAAACAGGCAGTCAGTGTGAGTGGTGCAATTGTGTCGGTTCAGTAGTCCTTCCTTCTTATCTTTGGAACCCATGGCAAGCTCTGGACAGAGAATAAGGAGAAGGATGACAGTACTACTCTGTGCTTCAGAGCTATAAAAAACACTACATGAGGCACTCCTTGAAACAAACTATTGTAGGTATTTACATCTGAGCAAGAATTATTAATGTCTAGTATGACATACAGTTCAATGAATGACTGAAATGAGTTGAAATAAGCACTTTATCAGTTTAAACATTGCCTTACTCTGCAAGTAACTTCACTGGGGTTTGCAAGATCCTGGGCGCCTCATTTCAGGAAAGACGTTGAGGTTCTGGGGTGTGTCCAGAGAAAGGCAGTGAAAAAGGTAAAAGGTCTGGAGCGCAGGTCTTGTGAGTAGCAGCTGAGGGAGCTGGGGTTGTTTAACCTGGAGAAAAGGAGACTTACAGGACCTTATTGTTCTCTGCAACCAGCTGAAAGGAGGTTGTAGCCAGGTGGTCTCTTCTCCCAAGCAACTGGTGACAAGATAACAACCTTCAAGCTGTGCTAGGGGAGGTTCAGGCTGGATATCCATCAGTCTTGTTGTAACAGCACGGTGTTGAGTATCACGAAGAGGGGAAGATACAGTACAGTTATTTTACAGTAGACATTTAAAGTCCTTGAAGCGATTGGTCCTTGACCAAGACATTTATAGTCTATACACAGAAAATCAAAATTTAGGAAAAAACAAAACAATTTTATGGATTTATGTACAGTTCAAGTTCAGTCTATGCATAAATATAAGGACTTATGAATATTAGCATAAATATTATAGTGCTAAGAATACTGTTAAAAGCCTGCCTCTCTCACTGTTACTCTCAGACCCATGTTTTTTCCAATAAACCAATATGTATAACTGCTGTTTTATATAGCTTTATCCAAATAAAGGGCATCATCAATACATCAGCCTGGGTAAAAATGTCAAACCTATACCTCATATAGATCCATAAGCTCAGCAGCACAGGGAGATATGACGATCTATGAGGGGTTTAAATACAAAAGGGAAATTAGCTATTTAAGAACAACAACCAAACATTTTATTGAAATAAGCCTTGCATTTGTATAAGCATTCTGACAGTGCTGGATCAAATCCACCTTATCACTGTTCCTCACCTTTTTCTAATGGCAGTAGGAGAGCTCACAGACTAACTTACTTCATCCCTTGGAAATTTTTTAGTTTTAAAATTTTAAATAACTTAAATCTTTACCATACAAAAAGCCCAGAAAATGTCTCAAACAAACCACTGTTAAACAGATTCCCAGTATTACACCTGTTTTCCATAATCCCAGATAACATGAGGCTGGAGGGGTTCTCACTCTTATTGGCTGGAAAGTAGGATGTTCCTAAACCAAATAAAAACAAGTAGATGAACAAAAAATATTTCTAATCTTTGGGAAAACAGAATGAATGCCTGCTCCTCCTTTGCTAAGATGTTAAGTAACAGTTCCAGTTTTATGGATTTAATTTGGACGCAATGTATGAGGCCTTAGGATAGCAGAAGTATTGTGGAGATTGATACTACACCTTTGCTTTCACAACTATTTCTTTTCATGACTGGCTATGTTGTTAACATCCTGTCCTTAAAAATAATTGTGTTAGACCATGAGCATCTGAGTGAAGAGCAAAAGAGCTGTGCTGGTTTTGGCTAGTGTAGAGTTAATATTCTTCGCAGTAGCTGGTATGGGTTATGTTTTGGATTTGTGCTGAAAGAAGTATTGATAATGCAGAGATGTTTTCAATATTGCTGAGCAGTGTTTACAGAGTCAAGGCTCTTTCTGATTCTCACATCACTCCACCAGTGAGTAGGATGGGGATGTACAAGAATTTGGGAGGGGACACTGATACAGCTGACCCTAACTCAACCAAGGGATATTCCATACCATATGGTGTCATGCTAAGCATATAAAACTGGAGGAAGAAGAAGAAAGGGAGGGATGTTCAGAGTGATGGCATTTGTCTTCCCAGGTCACCGTTACACCCAATGGAGCCTTGTCTGCCCATGGGATGTGGTAAGTTAATTCCTTTGTTTGTTTTGCTTATGCAAGTGGCTTTTGCTTTACCTATTAAATTGTGTTTATCTCAACCCACAAATTTGCTCATTTTTACCCTTCTGATTCTCTCTCACATCCCACTGGAGCAGGAAGAGAGCGAGGGCCTGTGTGTGGCTTAGTTCCTGGTTGGGATTAAACCACAACAGGACACAACTCTGTAGCCTGCCAGACACTGTTTTTGGGAAAGATTCTGTACAGAGAAAAGAAGAAATAGCAGAACAGAAAGAGGCAATGAGATACAGATGCAGTAGACAAAACTGCCCTAGCTGAAGATGAGCCAAGCACCTGCGAAATGCAGTAATCTTCAAACCTATGGGCAGCAGAAATATTAACCTTTCCTGTCTGGACTCATTCTCTCAAGGCATTTCAGAGGAGGACTCATTTCAAAAGAAAAATCTTGTTCTCACCACCAGTGAATCTCTATTTTAAAAAGAGCTTGTCAACAAAAAGCAGTTTACATTTGACTACAAAGATTTTTAGAAGTCCTGCTTGGTTTTTATTCTGCATCACAGTGACCCATTCTAGACTGTCAGACAAAAAGGACACTGGACTTCCCAGTTTTAGAACTGGACAATTTATGACAGAGAGTACACAACAAGAATTTAAGGAAAAAGTCAGTATGACACACAGCCAATTTTATCTCAATCAAACTTTATAAGACAAGTATATTTAGATATAACTCTGTTGCTTCCTTGAGTCACATTTTTTCACTCAATTAGTCACAGTGGTAAGGACTAGAATAGGTCTATAGGAAGCAGTTAGATAGAGGCCTGTATCCCACATGCTCTCTCTGATGGGAGACAAAAGTGGGTGCTTTAGAAAGAAATGAAATTTGCAGAACAAGCATTGGTAATCCCTTGACAATCTTTTAGTCTTCACATTGATTTCCTGAGATAAGGTTATGTCTTTAGATTGAATAATCTTAAGAAATTGTTTTGAATCTGGCACATTTTACAGCATTCCTGACGATGAGTTACATAGTTATATTTTTTTCTCCATGAAAACATACTTAATCTTTTTATCCTAGTTGGAGACATCTAGCCATTTCATTTGATTTTCTCTGGTTCATGTGATAAAGGCTGGGGAAGAATCCTTTCTCGGCCACTCATATGGCAAACACAGGTTCAGTTTCTTCTTCCCCACAGTGTTGAGGACAGGTGTGAGAAGCTCCTCACTCTCCATATGAGGGTCCCCCTCAGCTGGGCTCCATGCTCCAGATCCAAGCTGGAGAGGGGATGGGAATGACTGCTGGACAAAATAACTGACCAAAAAAAGAAAAACCAATCTGTTTTTGCAAGCAGAGATGTACCAGTGGCTCAGTGACTAGAGCTAGCTGCCAAAAGAAAACAAACAAAAACAAAACCAACCACCACAACAACCAAACAAAAACCCCAAACTCCACCAAAAGCTGAAGCAAAAAAATCAAACCCACAGCAGCATCTTGAACCAATTCTGAGAGATTCCACTATGGCCTTCAGCAAGTTCTTCTCCCTGACACTTCTCTCTTTGAGGGTTTTTCCTCTTGGCTGGTTTATTCATGAACCCAGAAGTGTCTCTCTCACTCATGGCTCTGTAGTCCCACCCTCAGAGCCAGCTGATATTTCCAAAATGAAGGAGTGACTTTCAGTCCAAAAATTAGGCAATGCAAAACACTCCTTGGCTTACAGAAAATGAACAGATTCTTGGTGACTGGACTGTAACTTCACATCTAGCTATTGTGCACTCCACTAATCATCTCAAAAGAGCAAAGAAAATCACTGAACACTGAAAACCAGATTCCATTTACCTTAAAGGTATCAAGATTATTTGTAGACAAAACATTTTAATCTTACTAAAAATGAGAACTAACAAAGAAAAGTAGGAACAGAGGAATTTTGACCTTGAGTACAGACTAGGAAGACTATTTATCTTGGAACGGCTGAAAGCATTTCTTATCTTAGACTTTGGAGATATTCCTCCTAGGGAGCTGGAGAGCAGTGCAGGCATGGTGTCTCTATTCCTTGATGTATTGTATCCAATCACTTTTTATTTCACAGTTCATTATCAAGAAACATTAACTTCTGTAAGAATGAAACTGAGTTTCCATGGAAGCTTGCTTACACTCAAAAGATAATTCAGATGAAGAATTACATGTATGATTTTTTATTCCCTGTGCATTTTGACTGGAGATTTCAAAGAAAATCGAAATAAAAAGAAACAATCAGACACATAAAAGCAAAGGGAAAAGTCTGCTGGTCTGTCAGAGACTGGTTTATCAATTAGCTTTGCTGGTTAATAATAGTTTCACTTATTACTGTTGAGTTAAAAAACTTCTTTCTGTAGGTAATCCAAATGATTTTAAAAAGAATACCTCAGGACATTTTAATGAGAATACTTTAGGGCTAGGTACTACTACACACAAGAAATTCTGGAATCAGAATGTTAATTGCTAAATGTAATTCCCGTACGAGCAAACCATTCACATTTTCTAAATAGGTTTGGATCACAGGTTTTAAAGACCTAGGGTGCCTTCATAATATAAATACATGGTTTCAAAGAGATCTCTATGGTGATTAATACAGGACAGAATTTTAGAAGACTCTTTCTTAGTATGAAGAGCCTATATCAGGCTGTGTAACAGTGCTAGGACACATACAAGAGAGAAAAACATAAGTAACATCAGACACTGTGTTGGTATCCAGATAAATTAGCACAATGCAGAGTGCCAGAGCTTGGCCACTGTTGCCAAGTTTCTAAAATTTGTTTTAAATTATTGGCATAATAGCACCAGAGAAGTGATGGAGTGGTCCTCACCTTTTTCCCAGTAGACATATATATAGATATAGATAGATAATAGAAATATATAGATATAGATACATATAGATATATATAGATATATACACACACTCCTTGGCAAAAATACAGTGAGACTAATATAGGAATGAAGTTCTTCTATTCAGCATTATCCTAAATGTACAGAGACTTGACCTCTGAATAAAAAATTGAGTTTTTCTGTTTTCAAATGAAAATCCTGAGATATTTTTGCGGCAATACACAATCTATATAATTATGAATCAATGAAAATGTGAGAATACTAGAAGTATTCTTTTATTGACTAGTGTATTTAAAGATTCTCTGAGACTTCAGTATAGTCATTATGAAAACAGACTGGACTTTGGCAGAATCAGAAAGTCAGAAAGCATCTCCTTATTTTAAACTGAGACCGCATGAGACAGCAGGTGTTATTTTATGGGTATGTATTCTTAAATATTTCATGGGATGTGTAATGCATCATTCTAACAATGAAGGATATGCTTCTTTGTCTGCAGAGAAGAATATGTAGAATTAAAGGAACCAGTTCGAGCATAATTTCATTATTGTTTGCAACATAATGACAAGAGAAGCAGCAGCTGCTGAGTTGAGCCTTCCTTTATCCCCCAGTGTGCTGGAATGAGGAGAATGCAGATTTTGGGTTGAATTCTGTACAGAAGTGAGTGATAACATCCAGTGTAGAAACACAGCATCAGAAGAGGGCTTTCATTACAACTATTATCTTTGTTGCCCCTTCAAAAGTGCATGACAGATACTGTAGGAAAACAGCTGCAGAACTTCTCCCTGTGATCAGATTAGTTATTTCAGTCAATAATGCAAATATAATCCAGCACACAGAGAGTTGCCTTGGGAAAGCGGAAACATTCCAGGGTTAAGCACCCTCTATTCCAAGAGGGCCCAAGTTAAAATGCTGGGTTTGACACCAATTTTCTGTAGGACTTCAGGCTATTCATGTACTTCCTCTGCTCTGACTGTAATATCTGTGAAAAAAGAGAGAATACTGACTCACCTACCTCAAAGGCAAACTAAAGATTAATTAGTTTGTGCTTGTATAGAGCTTTGAAAATGTCAAGGCTATATAACTACTGTTAAATAAATGGCAAAAAGTCAGCTTGGACAAGAACAGAGCAGGACTGCAAGGGTTTATCACTGTATCTTAGCAATTATCTTTAACATTATCCAGAAAAGATTTCTTATAGTAGATATAGGTAGTTAGAAGAAAAGTATGGAGCTGTTTTATAGAAGTATTTCTTCAGTGAATGTAAAAGGACATGATAAAGCAAGCACAAATTTTAACTTTTCTGAACTTTTGAATTCAGCAGGGCAATATGTCAGTGCTCTACCTCAATTGGTTCATCTTTTACTGAAGTAGTATTCAAATACTCCAGTATAATACATCTGGAATGGTCCTGTCCACTTGGATAGGAGATAAAAAATATCCCTCTGACAAAGACTAGGGCCACAGGGCTGAATGTAGTTAATTTGCTTCCATTCTACTTCTCTATATGATAAGGAACATCACCAATGTAAGTCCTGAATTTTTCCAAGAAAACCGCAGTAATCAGTGTCCCATGAGGACAGTTTGAATGTGATGTATTTTATTCACAGTGGAGTGATTACTTAGAGAGCGCACAAGAAGATCCAGCTTTCCACCCCCCTCCCATCCCAAGAAGTGCACAAAATTTCCTAAATACCCTCACTGACTCTCACAAAAATTCCCTTAAGTTTCCAATTATTTTACCACTAGAATTCATGCTGTTCTTATTTTTCAGTTCCCACTGTCCATCTTTGCAGACATCAGATTATTTGAATTTGCTGGCACAGGCTCTCTAGTCATTTAAAAGCTGCTCTTTTCTGCCACTGCCTATTGCCTACTTCTTAATATTCTGGTAGTTAGAAATACACCAATCACTTTATTGGGGCTCTCAAGTAATTTCACCCTGCATCAGGAGGATCATACAAACCAGATGGAGACAAATGGATCTTATTTTTATTATGTTTATCTGGATTTCAGTGTACAAACACTTTTGTCCAAGACTAAACATTACCCTGTAAAGTTACAATGCTGCACAGATATTTAAAGAAAAACAGAAAGGGTGAAACTCAAATTAGAAACTGAGGTTATTGCAAAAGTTACATTTGGAGTGCTGCTGGTAGGCTTTTGTTTGAGGAAGGGAACATAAGATTTGTGAAAGAATACAAGCACTTCAAAAATAAAAACCAAGCCATACTTTTCCATTTAAAATTGTTGGTTGTGCAGAACTACAACCTCTGTACCAGTATGATGAACTAGGAGCTGAATTACGTGTAAGAGTGGCTTCAAAGGGGCAGCACCTCTCACATAATCTAGACAAAGTCCTTGCATTTTAGAGTTATCTGTATATAAACACACCCCTGTGGAGGGCTGTGAGTCCTTGTCACATGAGCCCTTTGTACTCCCTTGGAGGAGAGAGGCCTGATGGCCAAAAGAATCCCCTTCAGAAACAAACAACTTCCCTCTTGCTTAGGGTGACCACCCAGCATGCCTTGTTTCTCTATAGTAATACCTGATACCGTGTTGGCTATTGGTTTCTACCCCACCTCCTACCTTTCCCATAAAAGAACTGATCTCTGCCACTGATTTTAGGCAGGCTGTGTCACTGACTTACCCTTTGCAGGGGTGGCTGGACAATAAAGGCTACCTTTGTGGAACTGTCACACACAGCTTCCTGTCTCTCTGTCCCCAGCCTGCCTTGGGTGATTATGCAAGAGCTGAATCACTAGAGTTGAAATCACTGCTGAAATCACTCGTAGCTGAGAAATCTCTATGCTTGCTGAAATCACCCATCGCTCAGGGAGGCCTGCCAGTGCCCCTGGAAGAGCTGTTCTTTGCAGGACGCTCTCTCTCCAGGAAAGGTCACGGCATACCGGTGCTGACCGGACCCCCGATCGCGATACACCCCTACACAAAAACAAAGACAGTGTGTAGATTTACAGTGTAAGCAGACAATTCCACTTGATTAATTGGATTCACATGATAGGGAACCTAAAACAAAATAAACTTATTTTTGCTAAGTGTTCATTCTACCATTTGTTATAAACTCACATGGTCTCTGCTAACTGATATTAAAGTTCTCCATATTCATAGGTTTTCAAAGTTAAAACCTTACCAAGGGCAAAAACCAACAGCAACATATCTAAGACTGGCAGGAGAGCTGTATGATTGCATGGCAAAAATGTAGAAGTAATAACTCTGAGTAGTAGTAGGGAGCATAACACACTCCCACAAATGCACCAGATTCCACACAGTCATCACTCCAAACGCTACACCCACTGACACTTACCCCATGATTATCTTCTCAGGTTAAATTCCTCCTAAGCATTCTGAATATTTGATTTATTCGCACTATTAAGTTATCCATCCCACCTATGATCCCTTAGATATTTAATTGATTGCCCTTAATTGATCTGGCCATCTGTGATATCTTAGTCATTTAATTGATTGTTTTTAATTGATCTAAACACCTTGCAGCTTTATTGTCTCCTCAATGAATCAAAAGTCATTGGCTGATATAATTTATATCTCTTAATTTTTAGTATGCATGTGTGCACTTTCATCTTCTGAGGGAGATGGGTCAGAGGAGGAAAACAAACACCCGAAATCTCATTATATTCTAACCTGTCTGGCCAGGAGCTGGGTGGCATAAACCCATCTGATTTCAGTGACACTTTGTGACACTACTACATTTTAGTGACACTACTTGGGCATCAGGGCACTCATTCTCTTCCTGAAATATAGGCTTTATTAAATAAAACATGAACAATAAAATTAAAAGAAAATAATTATGCATAACAACAAGATTTGCAGCACTGTGGTAAATCTCCCTATTATCCTGACCTGCAATGCAAGAGAATTCCATTGAGTTCTCTTTTAAGAAAACTTCAGCCCATTCAAACACAAGTGTCATTGCTGATTTTGGCTCTCACACAACAGAGGCACCACTACAAATAGTGGGTGTCATAATGGTATTCTGAATAATGAATGACATAAAGGGCATCTTTTTCACTTAATAAGCCTTTCGGCACAGAATTAAAGGCATAGAAGATGATACCTGATATAGCAAATTATATGTAAAAGTGGATTTTTATGTAAAATTATGTAAAATATATTTAAAATAGATGAAAATCTTGTTCTGGCTGAGACACAGATATAATCTATAAAATGTGACAGCTCTGGTGAAGGCAGACAAGAAATTTGCAGGAATTAGAAATGGACTTGATGGCTTCCTTTAACAATAAAGTATTTTATGTACTTTACACAGTCTCCTGGATGTGCCTGTCTATTGCCTAGTTATAGCAGTTCATAATCTAGCAGTTAATAAAGTAATAGAGATAAAGAAGAGAAGGTATTAGCTAATAGTAATCTTTCACCTGCTCCGCTCCATGCTTGGAGCCTGAAACCAGTAGGACCTGCAAGTAAACAATTAGAGTAAGGAGACAAGCAGTGAGGTAAACAGAGAGGAAGAACTGAAATAGGCTCACAGTGACAGAAAGCAATCCCCAAAGAAAAAAGAAAAAACAAGAGAGAAGGGAAAATAGCAGGAGCAGACTGAAAACTGAGTCAGTAAAACTGTAGTGGAGATCTGAAAGGCAAGGAAAATCAGACAAAAAAAAAGAAAATCTATACTGAGAGTAGCAAAGATAGAGGAGACCACAACACACAAAAATTTTATTATCTTCCACCTGAAACGATTCACAAATTCTGTAATTCAGCTCTGACACTGACCAGCATTGGAAACCTCACTGGAGGGAAGAAAGCCAGAGAAGAGAAAAAAGAGTTCTTAGCTTCCTAGCTGCTAGCTGTGCCTGAAAACTCTATCTTGGGTAAGAAACTTTTCTATTTTTATATGCGTCCTTTTCATATACCATTAGTGTCCTGGCAGTTATCCTGCATTCCACAGAATAATAACATATTTTTTGACAAAATTATCTTTCCTTTAACTTTGTGGTTTTTTGTGTGTTTGCCAGTATTTTCTAACTAGAAGATCCACAACTAAAACTCTTTAATATACCTATTTCAGAACACTTGCATTTCGTATTTTTCTGTCTGTAATTTTCTCTTTTTACCGGTGCATAGCCAGATTGAAACGTGTTTATTTTGGCCACACAAATGTACCACCACTGCAAGCATTCAAAGCATAAAAATGTATGCTTTCTGACAGTGCTCTAACAAGTGCATAACAATATACATGTTTAAGAAAAATTGGTAAAACATATTAAAAAGGAAAATAAGATCAAACCCCTAATAAAATGAGATACTTAATTTTACACATTTTCTGTGTAGGAACATGGAAGAAAGAACTTACCTGAGCAGTGTTCACCATATTGTCACATCATATAGGTTCTGCCTAAGAAAATAATAAAATTTAACACATAGGTAAAAGCCAATAAATAAAAAATAATCCATTCAACTGATAAAACAGAAGTCTGTCTATACTTTCCATCCTGGATCTGTGCACTCATAAACTGCATAAGCTGTCCAATATACCTGCTTCAGTGTATTTCATCCTTTAATAAGCTCTATAGCAATTCCTTCCTGTCTTTGGAGTGCTGTCCTTTTGCATGGGACTCCGTTTCTTACTTAGCTGTTAAGTGTCATGGGACATTCCTGCAAAGACATGAGGAATAGGTGGTGGCAGATTGGACAACATGTCCAAAACCATTCAAGATGGTGACTTTAGTTTCATTCTATTCTAAAAGCATAAACCAAACCAGTCAGTTTCTTCACAGTTCCACTGAAGGTACCTCTCTGTGCAAGCTGGCACAGCTGCCTTCAAAATTCCCCTTGCTTTGGCGGTGTAACTTCTTTGCTGCATGTCCAGCACAGCAGCACTTAATGAGACTTGCTCTTACTAAAGACATATTGAGTTGTTGAGAAACAAAAAGCTCCTCAAGTACCCAGTGGGCATGACCCCACAGCGCTTTGAGACCCACCTGCATATCCAAGCCTGGTCATGATGGGCCTGCCACCTAAGTGGTCTTCAAGAACACCAGCCTGTGGACCACTGTTATGAAGAAAGTGGCCATTGTGACCGAGAACATCTGTCTGACTTGCCTTATCCAAGGAAAAGTGAATTTCAAAAGCCAGAGTGTGGTTTCCTAGCAACTGGAAAAGTATACTACATCTAGGTCCATACCATAATGGTTTAAACTGACATACAGAACTAAGTCCTTTCCCTCTTGTCTCAAGGTTACCTAGACTCAGGCTTGATTTAAGTTTGGCAGTTCTGATTTGGATGTGAATACAATGCAACATGCAACAGACAACAGCTTATTGCAGCTACTGGTGTTGACAGTTCATTGTGATGCAACATCTGATATGCAGCAGTCCTGGATGTGACTCCTGGCCAATACAAAACATATTTTCCTCTGTTAATGAATTTTTAATACATAATTCTAGTACCTATCTAGCAATGTTCACAGAAGAAAAGGAAACCAAACTCATAAAAAATTATATTTTGTCATCTTTTTCCTCAGACAGTGGAAAAAACTCCAACTGTTTGAAACATAGACATTTGCTTACCTCTATTTCATACAGCTTTAATCTCTCGGGTTTCTCACCCACATTGTTCTCTGTCTCCCATTTCCTAGATTTCATCTCCATTTTAATCAACATGAAATGTTATTTGGTGGTGAATTGGGGCTCATTATTTTCATTACAAATAAGTGGGTTAATGGATATTGGAGAAAAACACTTTTAAGAGCAGGAAAGATGGTTAACAGAGTCATGGTGCTACCAATCTAGCAATAACTAGTTTGTGCCATAAGAAAAGTTAAATTTGAAGGAAAGCTTTTGAGAAGGCCACTAGTTGAGAGGTCAGTGTTTTCAGGGAAGAATGATCTTGGAGACAGACAGCAAAGTAAACCACTCTGTAGATTAACAAATCCTCTGTACTCTGCCTGTTGTCTTCAGGGACAATTTATCAGACTCATATAAGCTTCATCTGTTTTTTCCTTCAGGGAGAAGATCAAGTCTAGTGATAATTAAATCCTCAACAAAGCTTTAAATTGTCTTTGTTACAAATAAAATGGTGATTCTGTTCTTCGTTCTTATTCAGCAGACCTACCTGCTGAGCTCAAATCCACATCTCCCAAAAGCAATTTTTTTTCATTTTATGTGATCAGTCAAATTTCTTGACAAGACTTAGATTTCTATGAGGAAACACAGTGATGTATTTAAACATGTTTTTGAGTAAAAATACCTAAATTTGGCTTTTCTCATAACACTCCAATTTTCATAGCTATTGCTTAGAAACTGAATTTCAGCTAAGAAACAAGGATACATAAAATGCAAGATAAAAAATATTTTTTAAAAATTCCTCTTTGGAGAATATGATTTAAATTCACCAGCCATCTCTAACAGAAATTTGATATCTATTTTCTTTTACTTTACTCAACTTATTCCATAATGTATATATCCCAGGCAGGTCTGCTATACATCTTCATCTCTTTTTTCTCCCTCTCCTCTTCTCTGCTTATATTGTGACTTAGGCTATCAAGATGTTAGAGCCACATACTTTATTAGTCTGTATTTTAAATAATACCATATTTTCTTTTGTCCTTCCCCTTTGGCTTTATAAGATGAAAGCAGGAGTGAATATTACTTTATAGAAAGGAAATAATTTACATTTGAAGCCATGTAGTGGAAATGTTACAGTGGAAGACTTGGACTGATTAGATTGTTTCAAAGCTTTTCTGTGACTTTGATTGATTGAATTTGCCCATGGCACTCCTAGTGGTAATGATACTGTGATTATTTAAGCAGCAAGTAACTTAAGGATAGGCTGAGCATGTTAATTTTGAATTTCCTTGCTTTCAGCATTTTGCATGTTCCACAGTTTCTATTCAAGAATGGTGCAGTATGCATTGTGTGGTATTTACTGCAGCTGTCATTCACTTACTTTTCTTGTTTGAATTTTGCAGCACATTTTTGTGGAAATGTGTAAGCTCTTTCCATGGGTAAGGCCCAAACAACTCACTCGACAAGGCTTTTAAAAGGGTTTATGGTTGTTCCTATGCTCTGAGTTAGACACACGAGAGAAATACTGTCAAGATATTCTCAAGAGGTCAAAACAACAAAAAAGACTTTGCTGGCAACTTTAGAAAATCAGAGAACTTTGGAAAAAGGTTTAGAGCAGCATTCAATCAACATGAAACACTTCCACAAAGCATTAACCTAACCCATTCAACTTAGCAAACTCTAAGCCCTTTTGATTTTAAGTTACTCAAAATTCTGAGAAGAGAGAAATAGAAGAAAAAGAAAGCAAGAAAGACAGAAAAGATATAGAAAAGAACAGATATTGCTACAAACTCCCAGGATCCAGCAGTGTTCAGCTGATAGAAATTCCAAAAGGAGGTAGGATTAAGACGTGTTTGCCTCATATTCAGCTATAAATACTTCTATGCCTTCCTGGGCTTTTTTCCCAGGTGGAACTTCTGGTCCTTTGGCCAATTAGGAGCTGAATTAGAGGCTCCAGGGGCAGATGTGGAGCTCCGGTATGCCAGGGATTGGCCTGACCTGCTGAGCAGGAATACTGGCTCCAGGGAGGTGGGGTGTGTGGGGCAGTGCACTGCCTTGCCAGGACAAGGCCTGACCTGCCCCTTCCCCCACACACATGCACCCCAAAATGTCTCCAGAGATCAGTCTTTGCAGTCTCTCACACCATGCTGGGTATGTGATATGTATGCCAAGGCAGTTTTAATGGTACTGGCACTCTCTGGAGCAGACAGGCCTCCGTGCCTCCCTTCCCCAGAGGAAATTATCAGACAGCAGACAGCTATGGCTGCTTGTGAGGAGACAGGATAAGGAGAGGTCTTACGGTCTCTGAACAAACAGCTGAACAGTCTGCAGGACTTGTGACAGCTTTACAATACTGTGTCTTGTCCTTTTATAATGTCACACACGTCACTCACAGTAACAGAGTATTCCCCCTCTTCAGAGAGTACCTCTCGTACTTCCATATGATATGTTCTTTGCTTCTTCTGGGGGATCCAGGAAGGACAGGAACCAGTATACATCTTTCCTCTGGGCAAACTGCCTCACAGCCCAGTGCATTTTCTTTGTCCTTGCACTTCATTCTCTCATTTTGCCTGTAAGGCCTTATTTTCTTAGTCATCCCAGTTCCTTTACACTATTAAGAGACAGTAACCTTTTACTTCTGTGATACTACACTAGTTTTATTTCTATTTGTAGCACTCCTTTTTTAACCGTCTTCACTTGCATCCCACACACAGACATCTCCTCTCTTGTATTCAGCACAGTGCAAATAATAATTTCCTGTCAAGCATTTTCTACTTGAATGAGGTTTTTTTTCCAGTTTAAGAAATAAAAGGTATATAAATATCTTCATTTTTATTTTAAAAATCTAAAGGACAAAGTTATTTTTAATTGTGTCTGAAAAATACATTACGGTTGGGACTGAGGGCAGTTGATGTAAATTTTTACATCACTGAAGAAAAACATGAGGAATCTGAACAAATATTTTTCTGAAGCTCTAAGATTTTAAACATCAATTTTACACTTGTTTTTTCTACTCCTTACCTTTAAAACACTCACAACACATGGCTACGTGGATGCACTCATGTGGCTGGGAAAGCCAATGGCATCCTGGCCTGTATCAGGAATAGTGTGGCCAGCAGGATCAGGGAAGCGATTCTTCCTCTGTACTTGACACTGGTGTGGCCACACCTTGAGTACTATGTCCAGTTCTGGGCCCCTCAATTTGGGAATGACGTTGAGATTCCAGAGTGTGTCCAGAGAAGGGCAACAAAGCCAATAAAGGATTTGGAACACAAGTTCTGTGAGGAGCAGCTGAGGGAGCTGGAGTTGTTTAGTCTGGAGAAGAGGAGGCTCAGGCATTATCACTCTCTACAGCTGCCTGAAAGGAGGCTGTAGCCAGGTGAGGGTAGGTCTCTTCTCCCAGGCAACTAGCAGTAGGACAAGACGCAGCTTAAGTGTGCCAGGGGAGGTTTAGGTTGGACATTTGGAAGAATTTTTTCACAGAAAGGGTGATTAGACATTGGAATGGGCTGCCCAGGGAGGTGGTAGAGTCGCTGGCAGTGTTTAAGACTGGATGTGGCACTGAGTGCCATGGTCCAGTTGACAAGGTACTGTTCCTATGTTGGACTTGATTATCTCAGAGGTCTTCTCCCACACAGTTGATTCCATTATTCTCTGACTCTGTAACACACTTATTTCTGGAGGTGTCTTTTAGAAACCTCTGCTCTCTTTGGTTTCAGAAGGAGGCAGAAATATTTGCAGCTCCCCTACAAAGATGCTAGTTTTCATGCTAGTTTTCTGTTTTGTATTTTATCAGGTATTACAGGAGTTTTTGGCAATTTAACTGGATAGAAGACATACTATCACATTGTGAGGATAAATAAAGTCCAAAGTAATTTAATATCAGAGGCTACAGGGACAAGTTTTTAAAAGGCCATGGGACATGGCATTGAAGGAAAAGTATCTTTTAAGGAGAATTAGAGATTGCTAAGAAATTTGACTTACATCCATCTTCCTAAAATTCAAATCTAAATTTATATTACCAGTTTAGCAGTTCTCTGGGTAGAATTTAAATGCACAAAACATAGATTAAAAAAATGCACAAAGTCATGATGCACAAAACAAAGATTGCTTACAAGGATACTTTGGGTTTTAGTTTACTCTTTGAAATAACAGAAAATACCAGAATGTAAAAATTATGAAAATATCTAGAGTCTTAGGGAACTATTAAGAAAAAGGATGAAATGCAAAATCATAATTATGACAAGAGAAGAATATTATCTTTTCATGGGAAAAATCCCTTTCCTGACTCTTTACTAACCATATTAAAAAATGGCCATATCTTACTCAGGCTAACAGAAAAAAGAGCATAAAAACTAGAGGGACTTTTTAAAAAAGTAAACTTCTTGATTCATTAGCTGCTTTTAATGGCAGAAATCTCTTATGTGTTTTCCTGAAACTGATTGTTCCAGAGACAGGTTAATAATACGTGATGTAACACACATATATATTTATGTGCTAAACACATGAAAAACATTCTAATGATCATGTCAGTCCATTCTTTTAATCTCCTGTCTCAAAGTTACAGAAGAAGCAAAGAGGGCTCTTTTCCTTCTCTGTACATATGTATGGGAGATAAGTATCAAAGCCGCAGGAACGATATATTAAAACCTATCTTAGATGTGTGGAAAAATATAACTGGATTATTTAAGGTGAAACTCACCAAAACCACAAATTTAGAAGCCTGTACGTGTTAAAGAAACAAAAGATGGCATTTGATGTTTCAACAGTAAAGCATTTTCTGTAGATGTTTCACGAGAAATCTTAGTGACTCAACTGCTTTGTGGAGTATGTTTAGCAGATACAGTTCCAGAATTATGATTCTTCATTTTGCATCAACAACAGCTGATTAAATATCATTAACTTTAAATGCAGATGTGAAGATTTTCTAGATTTCAGGTTTGGTCATACAAAGTCATGATGACTCAACCTCAAAGTGGAACTTCAGTATATGTTACGAGAATACTCAGCTCCTCCAGAGCCAATGTCTTTGCCATTTGCATGTTATTTAGGTTCATTCTTTGTAAATCAACATCATAAGGAGAGTTTTTATGTGGCTATTTAAAATTAAATGCTAGGATACAGAGAGTGGGAAAATTTTTATTGATTTCCATGAAAGAACTGTTAAGTACCATTTGAAAGCAGAGTTTTAGAGAGTGTGAAAAAGCAGAATTAGTAAGGATGGAAGATACAGGAGAATTAACACCATAAATTCAATAGCTCCATCTTAATCATGGCCTATTATCTAAATGTATAATAAAAACTTATTAAACATATATTGTGTGTTACATTTCTGAAAAATATTTTTGAGACCATTTTTGTTACCAGATTAATGTGTCCTTCTAGTCTCTGAAAGAAGTGTTTCTTCTGTGAGTCTAATAAGATACTTAAAGATCTCCAGTTTCATTCATATGCATTCATAGATCTGTGTGATGGACTGACAAAATAAGTGTGTTAAAATATGGATTTTAGCTCCAAAAAAGAAAGCCTGGTAATCTTAATACAAAATTGCTCCACAGCCACAGATTTGTACACCAGGTTTAATTCACAAGCTCATTAAAATTACAGTCTTAGAAGCCCTTCCAGAAAAATTAAAAATAAAAAAAATTGAAAGACAAATCTGCCACTGCTACTGAGACAGCAATAATTACACTATTACATTGGGTTGTGTATTTCTGCATATCAGGAGTATTTGAATTGGCGTGTTTCAAATGCACGAGATCTTCATTGCTCTTATTCCCAATGGGATGTTTTCAAAACGGCACATTAATCTACAACACTGTTTCCTCTGTCTCCTTCAAACAATACTAAAAATTCTCTTATTTTCAATCTGTAGTAACTACTTACCTGAACCACTCAAAAGAATCCTGTATTTTTTTAGCTGTTTATAACATTTCACTGCTAATAATATCACAAAGGTATTGCCAGCTAGGTCTGACAGCCAGACCTCCTGCAGAGCAGGAGTTATGCTTGATTATGTAAAATTATTTTTCTTGCCAATAGGAACTACATGAAAGATTCCAGAATGATACTGCTATCCATTAGAAGTGATGAAACATCTGTTTTCTTGCATTAACTGGGTTTATTTTGCAGCAGAATTTTGATTTACTTTTAAGAACTGAAGGAGAAAATTTATAACCAGTTTCAAGTACTCGAAAAACCATTATTCTGTACAAGTAAAAGTAAATGAGATACCTCACATGAAATTATATATGCCTTAAGTGTTTGACACTTTTGGTAAAAACTGGTGAAAAACAGTCCCCTGAAGCTTTAGTATGTGTAGCCTGTGGGGTAATTTTAAAAAACAAGAATTAAAAACCCACCACACAAAAAACAACCTGACACAACATTAACCAAAACCCACAAGCTCTGTTTGTGCTAAAACGTATGCACGTACTTTGTAAAGTAAAGCATGCAAAATAAGCCTTTATACATTTACTGCAAAGAAAACCTAAACTGAACAGCACAGGCAGACTCACCTTCCTGGAGTACTTAGAAAAGTAGAGACAACAATACTGTTCACATGAGCAAATGTTTCAAATAGAGGTAGTCATTACACATTTTAAGAGACATCGTTGGTTATTTCAGAACACAACCAGAAAGAATTTAACTAAATTATTGCAAAAAAAAATCTATTTGCCTGTAGATTCCCTAAAAATTTTCTTATGGTAGAAATCTGAGCAAGTTGCAAGTGATTATGACACATTATTTATTTATTTATGTATTTAGGTGATAAAAGCAGTAATTACACAAGTATCATTATCTTCCAGTAACAGTGAAAATAATGCAAGATAATCTAAGAAGCTATTTTGTGTTTATTTTCACTCTAGAGATGCTTCTAATCTTTCACTGTTAGTTTTCTGCTCTGCACCTGGTGAAATTGATAAAAGATGCACTGTTGAGCTGGCAGATAAATACATGCTGTATCAAAAGAGAGTAAAAACACATTCAGATTTCCAAGATGTTTGTCTTATGTCTACATTTAAAAATAAATCCATAACCATTCCCTTGGGTACCTATGTGATTTTACATTGCAGTTAAGTAGATTCTTAAATTGTTACACTAGAATTGCAATAAATGCTTTTTTTCCACACGAGCAGGTTTTGATCTCTGCAAAACTGGGTAAAACAAAAATAATCTCAAAGATTTAACCAAATCAGAATTTAGTCCAGAGGATTTCTTACAAATTGGAAAAACATCTATAAATTCCTTGTCACAGCTGTTGCTTTAGAGCAGATGATAAGGGATGCAAACATAAATAAAAACAACGCGCATGGAAAAAACCCACAATTTTTTCACTATTGAATTTATGTTTTAAAGTATGAATTCTGAATACTGTTGTTTGGGCTGTGTTCAACAATTGGGGTATGCAACGCTCAAACCCTCAACCTTCTTACCTGCAGACTCCGCCTGAAGATTCTGATTCCGAGTTCTTCCTGGTTGCAATGAGTATGGATCATGCACATGTCAGATCCAAGCTTACTGTCACAGGCCTCGTTTCCAGCTGAACTGGAAAGGTACACCTGAAGAAGAAGGGCTCTGAGTCTTCAGGGTAAATTCTCACCTGGCGAAAATATCAGAGCCCCATCATGATACTGCCTCAAACTATATTTTGATATGAAGAAAAAGAGAGGGAAAATAAGCAAGCAAACAAAACATAACAAAAAAATCCCAGTTGTTGGCTGGTTACCAGACTTTACTAAAGATGGAATAGTCCATGATAAGGGTAAGAAATCATCTCGGATAAACAACTGATAAAACTTGCATGAGAGCAAAAGCCATTGGGGACGGTAATTGCTGGGAAGTGGGAGTGCCAAAACAGTGAGGTGGATGACTCAAGAGATGAAAAAGGCAAGGGCTCCATTCAGTGAGGAATATTTGCTGGTGATCCTTGTGGGTCCCTTCCAACTCAGAATATTCTATGAATCTGTGAAAGGAGAAAGAGGAAATTACACCAACATAAGTAAAGCCATTGCCTGATTCCAGGACACATATACAATTTCTAATGTTTCAAAAGCATTATTAAGAAACGAGTTGTTTATTTGGGTTTTTTCCTCAGTAGGGTGCACATGAAAGGTATAAAGTGCATTGAAATTTAGAGGATTTTTGCTACTTAATTTAGTCTATAGGACTGCATATATACCTTGATATTCATTAGCTTTACATAAACCACCACAAAGTGTTTGTCTGTCAATGTACTAAAAATGTCCATGTTTAGTTGTTTTGTTTTGTGTTAGCCTCCCCTGTACCTGCTGGAAATAAACATTTATTTATTTATTTAATATGAGTAATTCAGTTGGGATATTGACTAAAAGGCATTCTTGAGAAACTGCTTTTCAACCCAAATGATTGAGCATTACATGATTTCATGATACTTAATAATCATACTCTTTTGAGACCTTCTATGCATGTTCTATATATGTAAAATGGATTTGGGAAACTTCTTATACTTCTAAAAACACTATAAACTCCCCAAAAATATTTAGTGTCAGATTTTCTTATCATTCCTTCTCTCATAAATACATAATTTCTTTGTGTAATGCTGTATT
This sequence comes from Machaerirhynchus nigripectus, assembly GCA_013397975.1. Classification (NCBI taxonomy): domain Eukaryota; kingdom Metazoa; phylum Chordata; class Aves; order Passeriformes; family Dicruridae; genus Machaerirhynchus; species Machaerirhynchus nigripectus. The sequence continues at coordinate 1,455,887 of VZRQ01004009.1, read as the reverse complement.
GCAAACAGAATTTAAATCCCTGCAGCAATCCTGTTTTCTCTTAATATTTTATATTACATTAACTTGGGAAGGGAATGAAATAATTTATATTAAAAGAGATGTAATAGGAAAGGGATTCTCTTTTGCTGTTGTGTTTAGGACCTATGCTCTTATATCACTGTCTTTCAATCTTCTTTGGGCTAAAACAACAATGCTGTTAAATGTTACACAGAGAATTTTGAGTGAGTTTGGGGGAAGTTTTGGTGTTGGGTTCTTTTTGATAGTTGTTGCTGTTATTGAATTGGTTAGCGGATGGTGTGCTCAGTAGCATCATGAACATGAAAGCTGATTTTTCGCCAGCCAGACATTAATAAAATTCTCTAGCATGAATAGACCTGCAGCAATGATTGCAGTCTGCAATAAAATATCTCTCAATTTTTTCACAACCTTGAATGCAGAAAAGTGTCATTTCCAAGGAAAAATGATGTTTTACAATGTGTATTTAATGCATTTTCCAATGTATATTTTTATAACCATTCAATTCAAGACAGTCAACTTTGTCTTTAATTCATAACATGAAAGTGTGAGTCTCATAGCAAAATCTCTCACCATATTAAAAAACCCACATATCTTTATTCTCTTTGTTTTGAAATGCAACTAGAGGCAGGTAGGCATGTCATTTTGCAATTCAATATTTCCATTAAAATGCAAAAAAAATCTAGGATAAAATTACAGTAACAAAGTGACAAGCTAAAATATGTAGCGTTACATTGCAAAGCAAGTCCTCCTGTCATATCTGGCAGAGGGGCCTTGGCATCCATTCTGCTTTCGTCTGCATTTCTCATCCCATCATCAATGAAGCTTACAACAGCCACTGAAATAATAGAGTAGAAGCATTTGTAAATCTGAATTCATAGGTAAACTGCATCCAAAATATTTACAAACAGAAAGATATGTATAAAACTTGTACATATGTTTTGGTCCCCAGGTCCAACCATGACAGATACCTGAGAAATTCTGTTAGTGATTTAACATTACAATATCAAACTGATAGTAGAACCTTATTTTTAAACAAAGTAGAAATATCTCTGTGGTCTCAAAAGGAATAGAGCCACACGCCAAATCACGACATGCAGACAGTACGAACTGGTAGTATCTGAACTGTCAGAGTGGTTTCATGCTATCCAGACCCCTGTGTTACAAAAATGTATAGAAATATTACGGCCTTTGTTCAACAAAGGACTTCAACCTATATCCTGTACTGAACTGTGAGAGGTTTCCCAAACTGTGATGATTCATGTTCGTAAAATGCCACCTGCTTAAATGCTCTGCTGAACAAGATTCTACACAAAAAATTCCACAAGAATTAAATATTAATTGGTAAAACTCACTGGTCCTGAATCTCCATCCAAAGTCTTCAGCAGCTGGTAACCAGGATTTTAAAGCCCACAAGGCAGCAGAATAGAGTCCACTCACTATTTATCCCTTATGTCCACCTTCTCTTTCCATGTCCTTTATTTAAGCATGAAATCTATTTATGCATTATTTTAGAAGACTTTTTGCAATGACTAAAATTCCTTATAGCTTTTGTCCTTTCCAGACAGTACCTGGTGTTCAGTCTGACTTTTCTGAGAAATGCTGATGAAAAGATAATGAGAATACAACATGGGGAAACCTTAGTCTTCTTGGATGACCCTCAGATGTTTTAGAGCAAATCTTGGCAAAAGTAAAGAAAACAACCCAGATGACCATTGATCTTTTGCCAGGACAGATATATTGACGCTTGTGTGTCTTGGCAATGGAACTTGATCTTTGATAACATTTAGATATAAATTTCTGTTGACACCACTGTGAGACCTGGAAAAATGCCACTCACAAATTGATATGGTTCTTTTCTCTCAAGTCAAAACTATAGGACACTGCTAGTCAACCTCCCTTACGTCAAGCAAATTAATACCTGAGAGTCCCACAGGGTTCAATCCTGTAACTTACTCTGTTCCAATGTCTTTTTCTCAATAACTGTAGATCTGAGGAAATTCTGAGGTTGTACATATTTTTATTTGACCCATATAGTGGTTTTTTACTCAGGCTCTTTTCAGTCTGGCAGATTTGAGGCCTGGATGCTACCCAGTTGGCTGAAATTCAACCTAATTAAAGCCCCTATTGAAACAAGTAGTGGAGGGAAACATTTCCTGTTTCACTGGCAGTGCACTAAGCTTCTCAATGAGATCAGGGTTCATGTCCAGTCAGTGTCAAAGTATCCCAGTGTTATGTGGGAGGCCTTGCTGAATGACTACATCTTCCACATTACTGCTTTGACCCTGTAATCCATTAAACATCCTAATTTCTAATGCTTGACTTCCTTCTATTGGTGGCCTGATTCAACTCCTGTAAGTCCTTCAGTTGCTTTCACTGAGGACTGGATCGGGATCTGTCCAGAGAGCTGCTTCTTTCAGCCGATTTAGCTGCTACCTCCTGCATGAGTGTGGGGAGAGAGACAATATTCCAGCTGGGCTATGCAATGCTTGCAGTGTACTAAGGCATGCATGTAAAGTTCAAAATGTTAACCACACTCTAAAGCCTGAGAAAAAAATTGACTTCCTATCATACTGGAGGTGGTTATCTCACAGGAAAAAATCATCAGAGATGGAAAAGCCAGGCACACTCTGGAACTCACTTGAAACAGAAACATACTCAACTCTGACCATGTCTAGACCTAAACAGAGTTCCAAATGACTTCTCTTTGCGCTGGGTTTCTGCTGATGCTGAACTGCAATACCCAAGGCATTTGGCCAACTGCTCACTTCTTTCAGTGTTTTCTCTTTACTTGAAACTTCATACACAGACGAGGGCATGGAAGCTTCCCTTTTCATTATAAAGCATTCTTGCACAATTTCAGACATATAAAAGTACACCCTCCTAACACACATAATAGAATATTTGTCTTCAAGTATATTATTTTTTCAAAGGTTTTAAGAAAACCAATAAAAAAGTTGGATTGCACTAGTTACTGTACTTAATTATGAAGATACTTTTAACCTTGTTTTTTAAAGGAAAATCCTGTTATCACTTTTTTTAACAGTATTATTCCTTTCCCCCACTGTCCTGTACATCATGCACTCACAGGAAAATTAATTCAGCTCACTAAATAAAAGGTATTCAGTGTGATTTGAGATGTTGTAAAATACTGAAGTGTCTACATGAGACTGGAATATATGATTGAGGACTTTTGAGAGGTGTATCAGCTTCTTGAAGGCTGAGGAACAAAATCAGTACTGTGACACTGAAAACATATGACAAAAATTTAAACAATTCAAAAATTAGGCAAATGGATAGTTTATGCCTTCTGATGCCTTTTTTTTAACTTCTAATTATATTAAATTTTAAAGTGGAACAGTTAAAATGGTGATGACTTACAGAATAAGAATCTTCAGACTTGTTTCAAGGATGTTTTTAGGATGAGAAGAATAATTCTTTACATTATACCATGGTATTGTCTTTTTCTATCTTTCCACCCCAAACTGTCCCTTAATCCTATCAAACAGATAACCAGTGCTGGAATATCTGCTATAGTTGTTGTGAACGTGAATTTGAAATTCTGAAAATCAAAGAGATTGAGATATTCAATCCTGTCCTTAGAGTAGAAGAGCAAGTTTTCTCAAAGTAGAGGAAAAAATCAAAACAGAAAGATCCAGAGATCAGTGCTAGGTATATTTTGAAAATACCAACATGTGACCCTTCCTTCTACTTGCATACCTTGCAAAATTTCTGACATTACCTTTTCATGCTGCCCTGGTACTTTGATTCGCTCTTCTTTTTTTCCTTCAGTGTGATTGTTTTTTTAAGAATTCACCAGTGGTGTTACCTAAAATTTTTTTCAGTTCCAAAATGGTGTTTCTTCCTAACCAAAAAAATACTTGAAATGGATTTATGCCGTGTGTTTGAATGGATGAGATCCCTTGAGTAGAAACTGTATATAGTTTTCCCATGTATGTATATGAGCACTGTACCAAAAATATTTAATGGAGAGGTAATAATGGTGGGTTAAAGAATGTTAATCTTTTGTGCTACATGAAGGCAAAAATTCTTCAACTAGGTGAAATTATGATTTATCATATCTTTCTGAAGAAAAACATATTGCCATTTTCATTCCAATTTATGACTATTGAAACTGAAAAAGACATACATGCTACATCTTCTTTATTTCAGGCAGTCAGGATGCAGAGATCACTGCAGAGCTATCAAAGCTTGTCAGTTCGATTTGTTTGAGATTGATTTCGTTTTTCTGATTTTTTAAAAATTTATTTATTTTGTTGTTGTTCCTTTTAATTCTTTTTAATCCTCACATGAAGTGGCCCTAAACATCAGAGCACAGCAGATGAGATTTTTCTCCCGTCCTCTGAGGGAACTGGAAATCTAGAGATACTAATCTTGCTATCTCTTCGATCTATTTTCTGACATGTGAGTTAGAGATCTCTAGAGTCATGTAATACTGTTTCAACTGTAAAACCCAGTTAATTATTATCCTCCACTACACAGTTAGTCCTCAAAGTAGGATGGGTTTGAATAAGCACAAAAGACTCGACAGAAATCTAACACAGAGACACCCTTTGCTACCAAGTTGCATATTGGGAGAATAGGGTGCTGACAAAATACTGCAGTTGGGAACAGCTCAGAGGGAAGACAGCTACAGTGTCTGAAGTGCACCTTTGGCTCTTGGTGACTATTTTTGTCATTTGTTATTGTTGTTTCTCATACTGTTAAGTACTGCTAAACCTCCCAGCTGTTCTATTACGTGATAACTGTGCTAACATCCAATACTGTTGGAAGGCTGTGTTTTCTAAGCTGCCAACTTCAAGTCTGACTGCAGTTCATAGTATGCGGTAAGTGTAGAGAGGTTCTTGGAAGCTCTAAAGGAAATTAACTGCTGCCTCCTTCTTCAGCACATTAGTCAAAAGTAATCTTACAAATATTCCAGGCAGGCCAACATCTAGCTTCTGCTTTTGTGGATGAAACATTGGTGATAGTGTTTCACTTGGTAAGCTTGATGGTGTTTGCTGTCAGAGTTTCCTGCTTATTTCTCTCATAAACCTATTTCATATCTTATCTATCTCCATAACTAATTTTTATAGCAACAAACTCACCACAAAAGTGAAGAAATCACATCTACACCTTAAAGCATGTCACTGCAGTAACATATATAATATTTCTAAGAACAGATAGAAGGCAAGCAAAGACAGGCATGACTGTAGATAAAGGAGGCCCTAATGAGGAAGATGAGACTTGGATTCTGATCTCTGTTTCTTACACAGCTTCCCTGTTTTCTCTAAAAACGGAACTGAACGACATTCAGAATATTACAAAAGTAATTCATGTCACTGACAAAAGTCTTCCAAAAGTAATCATCAAGGTTTGGCTTTCCCATCACACACCTTGATTTCCCTCATGTGCCCATTGTGAGAGAGCTTGCTCCAGGAGTCTTTACAAAGCTAACCACAGCAGGAGTCACAGAATGTGAGATTGAGTGCCAAACTGTTCAGCAGTGTCCCATGTCAGTATGTCTTCTTGGAAAACATTTAATTGTTCACAGGGTTTTGTGATATGCAAGTTACGATTTTTTAAATCTTGGATATGTTTAAAGTTTGGAATTCAAGGTATACACAGAAGTGAACATGAACAGAAATTTTTAGCTCACTGTATATTATCTACTTCTCTCTTTTCTACAAGGAAATCTTGGGGATGGAACCTCTGGTCCACTTGTCTTGCTCGCAACCTCAGTAAAACACAGTTTGGTATCAAAAAGAAGCTGTTTCTGCATTGTTTTGTTATCCTGCCACTCCCTCTTTGCTGATGGCACTCAGCCCTTCCAGTTAGTAATTCTATTACATACCCAACATTGAATGAGAATAAAAAAAGAAGCTCAACTTTAAAAATTAAACTATTCTTTTATCAAGACAGTAATTTCAAAGGTCCTAAATTGATGCACATTCTGAGAGCCAAATCTAGCTTATCTATGTAACTCTGCCATCCCTGAAGTTACAGGACATTCATCTTCAATTTCTCATGTCTTCAAATTATTTAATCTCTTCCATTGTGACCATATAGGTCTCAGAGGGGAAAGCATTCTGTTACTTAATTGTTCCTGCAAAACCTTTTATTCTCCTTGGGAAATATATAATAAATGACAAACTGAGGTACTGGTCCTATCATATCTTGGCAGTCAAAGATATGATAAATTAGTATCCATGAAGAATACTGATAATTTGAAAGACAGAATAAAGTCTTGATCATTGAATCATCAAATATTTAATTATTTTCATTCCATGGAACTGAAAAATTAAGAAGTGTTTACACTACATGTAAGGGCGTTAATGAGTCAACATCCTATTTGTCAACTTATTTAAAATACACTGATCAATGTAAAAACTTAAATCACTGCACAGAAAATAGATATTAGAGCATTTTAGAGCCCCTGTTATTTTTTTATTATTTCCATAAATGACCCACTGATTGCTGTTATTTGTTATGTGCATGTGTTTAAACCAATGATACTTTAGTTTACTTCAGATTTTTTTTAAAGAAAATGAGAAAGCATTATAAGATGCCTGTAAAATTGGTTCAAATTGTTTGACTGGACATAAAATTATGTTAAATGAAATTTTAGCCTACATCTAAGTAGGTTTTTATTTGGCTGTAAACCAAATTGGCTGAAATTGTTAGACATCAAAACAAGTGAAGGTGAAAATAAAAAGCAAATTAGCTGCTTCTGGAGTGTGAATTCACATTTTTAGCTGCTGTTTGTACTGTACTGGTTGGTAATATTAGTACAATGAATTTATGAAAAATATCCTAGATGAGAAAATAGATTTATGACCACAATAATAGAGTGATTTTAGGTACAGTGAAGTATAGGCTTCTTAAGAGTAAGTGTATTAACATCTACGTAATACTGACATTGTAATCTGAAGCCTTGATACTGTTTCTTACACAGTAACTATTACAGATCATGGAAGAGAGGAAGAAAATTTAAGAATTAGTTTCATCTAAATACCCTATCATTAGGATAAATTTGTATTGGTACATAAAACAACACTCTACCAGATTGTTCTGAAATCATACCTGCTGAAAATAGTTTAAAATGTAACTGTTATAGTTAGTTGTTCTCTGCTTTGCATATTCAGTGGTGCTTACACCTGCACAAATTAAGAGTGAGAAGTAAAGGATAGATTAGGAAGACCTGAAACTGTGGAGACAAGAGTGCCTTTTCTTATCCTTGATCAATTGTGCTTTGTTTCTACCATGTGAGAGAACAAGGCCACATCACTGCTAAAAAGCAGCTCTTGCTTTCCCAAGGGGCACACTCTAGCACTTACAAGAACAGTTTCCCACATCCACTACTGTCAAGTATCCTGTCAAGTAGATAACCTGGAGATTCCACTGTTCTTAAAACTCAAAAACCCAAAAAACTGAGAAAGTTCGAATTTTATTCCAAACTGAATATTTAGAAATATGAAAATAATCTGAAAATTATCTCTATACTGTGAAAGGATCACGGGCCTTGTTCATTTCCACTGGTTTTAGTTTTTAGACGATTACCCAAACGCTGGGTTCATAACATTAAAAAAATTTAAATAAAACAAATAAAAAGTGCTTTGGCAGTGTGAATTTTTAAGACTTCTCTTTCTTAGCATAAGAAAAATTTAGACTGCCGTGCCCAATGCAATTTAGCACAGATTCATTAAACAACTTATGAAAAGAGAGCTCAGATTTTTTTCAGCAATAGGCAGTCTTGCCAGAATCTCCCCTGCCGTGCACATGTGGTTCCAAATGCATTCCTGTCTGTAGCACACAAACACACCAGCAGCCTGTTTCTCCTAAGGCCTCTGAGCAGGTAGGCTCTGGCATTCCATGCACTTCGAACCCACACTCTAAACCACACTAAGGTGACCTTATGTAGCTCAGTGAAACACCTCTGTCTCCAGCTACTCACTGGTGCTTGCCAGCACCTTGTGAGAGGAGGTCACACACAGAGGATGGCAACGAAGGCTTTCCAGGAGAATGTAGCATCATGTGCTCTACAGAAAAGTTTTATAATTACCTGAAACATAGATTACATATTAAACTGAGAACAAATTCAGGCTGCCTCTGAGGCTAATTGAGATGTCAGACATCGAATTTAAAGGATCATTCCAGTTCTAAGCTACTCCAAGGACTGGGCACCTTTGTTAAAATCAAGAGCATTCTTTAAAACACATAAACATATTTTTATTGTGTTCTAGGAACTGTATTTGGAGTGTACATTCCATGTATATTAGAAATTCCACTTTTTCAGAATGATACTTGAAAAAACAAGCTTTTTTCAGCTTAGGAAATTTTTGTAATGTGTGTGGTCATTTTATTATTGCAAGACCATTTTATAAATTTGTGAAAAGGTTAAAATTGATGCATTTATGACAGCATAAAAGGAATTGGGTTTTATTAAAGTGCAATTTCATTCAGTAGAAGTGTTTTGTTATTAGAACATGCATTGTAACCCATTTTATAACAATTAATATGCAAAAATGATATGATAATTTATGAAACCACAAAAGTGCATTTCCAAGCTGTAGCAATAATAGTTGCAAATTTTCAAATATTTATTGGAATAGCTCTGCTCATGGTACTTAAATATGTGTTGTATTTCTCTTTCTTCTATAACAACTCTGTAATTTCAGAAGTTTATGAACCAATCATAAAACCTCTGCTTCTGCTTTTCTTGAAGTATGTAGCTCAAATAGAATTAAGGAGAGCAGAGCAAAGAAAACCTTATTAGAACTGGTTTTGTAGCCTTTGATACAAAAGCTTTTTCTTAGCACAATCAATAGCCCTCACTGCTGGAGGAATGATTGAATAAAATGCTACCTGTAATTGTGTATGTACAGGATCTGGCCTTGATGTATGGTGTAGGTTATAAATACAGTCTATAGGGGCAGGGTCAGTTTCTTATTTTTGGTATTACTCTCTGTTATTTGGACAGGTAGATATTATCTGGATTTAAGTAATTTGTGGTTTTGGTCTGAGCAGTAACAAACATTTTTGATTTTTAAATACAAATTCCAAACTGATAATATTTCCTTATCTACAGAAAGCACGTGGAAGTCCAGTGAGCTGGCAGGTGGAATCACAAATGCAGGAGGTAATATTTTTGCCCACAATTGGAAGTCATTCACTTTGGGATTTTTCCAAGATTTTAGTTTGTTTTGTTTCCCTAGGTGTTTATATCACACATAGTATACTATACAAGCTTTTTTCCCCATGTTTCTTACAGCTATTTTAAATTTAATCCTAAATTCTGCTGCATTTTTCTTATTTGATAACCTTTAAAAAAGAGAGACAATTATTAATTTTTTGGCCTGAGCCTGCATCTGGAACCTTCAATATTAAAAATATCTTTTTCTTTTACTTATTTTGTTTTAACATGACATATTTACCAACCTGCCTTTTTTTTTTCCTGAATTGATCATTCTACCTTGTTGTTAACAACTTCATGTTAAACTAAACTCCTATGTGCCTACAGTGAAATGTAAAGGAAAGAGTTCCCATATTCAGAGAAACTAGAGAACATACCCATATCCACTCACACAGCTTTCTGTGATTAAAATTACTGATTTTTCAAATTAAGTTAAATAATGGGTAATAAAATACAAATAACAAAAATTTTACTAAAACCATAATTTCTTAATACAATAATAATTTAAGGAAAAATATGTGTGTCAAACTGTGAGGTTGAATAACTTCAAAAGTAAATTTGATTTTTTAGGCAAAAAATTATTATTCAAATAACAGGTTTGAAATTTTTTTAGAAAAAATGTAAGAAAATCTTTCTATTCTTAAGTGAAACTATTGATTTTATATGATAATGAACAAAAAGAAGCAAGCAGATATAAAGAGTTTTCAATAGCAAAGGATTTGCAAATCAGGTTGTATTTTTCAACTTTGAGTACAAGTTGAGATCTAGACAAACTGATCCATTGTAATAGGTGGCACTTTTTGACCGATGCTTCCCAAAAGCAAACATGTACCACACATATGAAAATCCAGGTAGGACTCGAAAGCCAAGTTTTCTGGCAAATGACCAATTCCATGCAAAGAAAATTACTGCTGTACATGAAATCAGAATGTATTTCTAAGTGAAAGGGTGGAGCAGTTCAGGCTGAAATTTATGTAACAATAAATTATTCAGTGTTGTCACTACCATGTGTACTTAGAAGTTTTTAAGTTTAGTAAGTCCATTCCTGTGCTTTTCAAGCCTAAGTGATAAAAAGAATCTTTACTTTTATGACCAGATGACCACATACACCCCTGGTCATGGTAGTATTGTTGAAATATGGTTGCAAACATCAGTTTCAAATTTGGATTTTGCTTAATCAGTTCCATTCTGTGATATTTGCTTAAAATTTGGCTTTAACAATATTTCACATTGTCAACTTTGTCTGTGTTTAATGTCATAATCTTGCAGTTCTTTTTTCTCTAAATACCACGGAATCAATGCAGGTAGTTTCTTTGGTTTCTGCTCTAAGCTTTACCCTATCTAAAAATTTATTACAGTTTTCAAAATAATAGACACACATTGAACAGTTAAATTTTATTGAATTACATTAAACTGAGATATTTACTACCCTATAAATTACCAAAACCCCACTTTGCTTATTGGTAATAGCTCATTTATAATCACAGCAAGCAAACAGTATTCTAGTGGATAAACCTTCAGAGAACAAGAAATCATTACACTGCCTATTTTCAAGGTCAGCTTCTGGTCACCCACTTCATATTCACCATGACAAAGGTTAGTTCTCTATTCAAAATTACTTATGTGATGGTGCATGGAGTTGGTAGGGGCTTCTGGCTTCCAAGATATTTTTTATGATCCACAGGATGTTTTTTGTAAGCATATTTGCATTTCATGTTGTAAGACATTAGGATGTCTGCTCTTGAGATGCTGTCAGTATGCTACTCTGAAACTTATTAGTTTGATGCTCAGAAATTTTAATAAAAAAGAATCACTCACTATAAAGCTTTGCAATGTCTGCAATAAGAGAATATTTGACAGGAACCATGAATTGGAGGGTACTGTGACATTGACAAGTATTCTAATTTGTATGGGAAAACCTTCCTCAAGCCAAATGTCCCAGGTTTTCTAGTGTACAATTCTAAAAAAAACAGAGGCAACAGAGAGGTGAATTTGAATCCCAAAAGGGCCATCTGTGAAGGCCGCAGCCAGACACACTCATCTCAGAGGGATTTCAGTATATGTAGTTGCTATAAAACTGGATCATTAGATAACTTTGTATGCATCCCAGCCTGGTATTTACTACTTCAGACATTTGAGAAGCTGTATGGATGGAATGCAGCCAGACATATATTTAAGCAGATTTATCTCCTTCCCATTTGTGATGTGATCCTTCTTCCAGTATTCTTTAGGGAAAAGCATCTGAATACACAAGGAGAGAGATACAATTGTCCAAAAGTAGCACAGAAAAGTAGGTAAATGACATTGACATACTATTCTGTCTTGACCAGTAGAGTGAAAAAATGGTCAAAGTTTTTCTTACAGCTGATGTATTTTCTTATTGATAAAGAAACCTACTTATAATCTGTCTTTCAAGTATTACCAAGTTGCTCACCCCTTAATGAGATTCTTAACTTTCAAGGAAGAAAGGGGACATGTTTTACAAACTACCATATAACATGTATGGAAATTGAAGTGCATCGAATCAGTTTGGCTTCTTCCTCATTTATTACCTATATAAATTTAGTTGATTTTTTTCCTGCCCCAAAAGATTTTAATTTGGCTAGCATCATGATAGATATTGCAACTTGCTGAGCAATTTAATACTTAAATTATATAGATATTAAAATACTCCTTCAAGGCATGAATAATAAGTACACATTTTGTGCACCTTAGAACATAAATGTAAATCTAGCATTTCATTATATCTTTAATTAAGAAGTTATTTTTATTTTTCATGCTAATATATTCCACTATTTCAGTTAAAAATACTAGAAAAATATTTTGCCAAATTTTTCCAGTTAACTAGCAAGCAGAAATCTTGATCAACAGCAGGTATTTTTATGTTACCCATTAATAGTTCTGTTTATCATGCATGCTTATTTCTATTATCTTCCAAAAAATCTATGAGCAGAAACCAGAAGCATACTGGGTTATTGACAGGATTAAAGGAAGCACACAGATAAAAGAAAACAATGTGCTTGGGGAAATAAATCTTTTTGCCCACAAAATATAAATAACATATTCATAATTGGAATGTGCTTTGGGATTTCTGTTCTTCCTACACCATATAAATATCTGCAGTGCTACTGGATTTTGTGAATGGAAGAGAGAAGAATAAAGTCTTTTTAAAAGACATGTAAGAATATATTCTTGATTTTTCCTTTACTTTGCCTATGCTATGTGCTACAATATCACAGATATACTGTACTTGCCTCTTTAAGCAAGTTCTGTAATGACAGAATTTCATGAACTTTTCAAAGTATCATCAAAGAGGCAGTAGTGCATCTTGTCAGAGACACGCTGAGCCAAGTTACAGCTGTGCAGATCCCTCTAGAAAAAACAACAAAGCTATTTGTTTCATTTCTCATACAAGTATTGAATCATTTATTTGTTGAAATTTATAACAGCACTCATTAAAAATAAAATTTTCTTCCCTCAGCATCGAGCAATGGAATTACCACTCAAGCTAATATTGACTCAGTAACTTCAAGGAAGTCATTTGAGACAATCATTGGGTAAAATGTGAAGCAAACACACCTAACAGCAGCATCTAGATTCTGCCTCTTCCTGGATGCCTTCTGTAATCTGTGAACAAAGTTGTCACTATTTTCAGTTTCCCTCTTTTACTGGGAAAGTTGTGCATACTTCTCTGCAGAGCTCAACAGCCCTGAAGAGAGCTGCTGACTCACTATACTGGGGTTGTGGGCAGCCTGCTGGGGAGGGCGCTGAGGAATGTTGGGTTCAATTCTTTCAAACAGAAGGGGGAAATGAACTTAGATCTCACCTATTTTGGGATAGTGTTTCAACTGGTAAGGTGTAATGTACAAGCTCTGCAAAGCTATTACTGCCACTCACTGCCTGCTGTGTTTTAGATGGGTAGGTCCATCTGAGGTTTCAGAAAAAAAAGAGAAAGCTCAGCTGCATGCCTTTGAAAGAGGGATCAGAAGGAGATGCAACCACTAGACAAGTAAGCCATAAAGATGGACAACAGTTAAGACTCCATGCTGTTGTCGGCATGCCCCTGCTGGATGGCTGTAAGCAGATCCCCTTTCAGCAGCCTCATTTCTCTGGGGACAGTTCTGTCACCTATAAACTTTTCTGTGTATTGTGCTTGGATCCTGTGACTCTAACTCAGAGCTCTGCATGCCAGACACCTTACATGGAAATAGTAGGCATTTGAATCCCTGATATTATGGCTCTTACCTCCCTCTTTAGAAGTAACACAAAGACCTAACTTTAAGCACTCCTCCCATGTTATTTTTTTCCCTTTTCATCTGTGCCTTTTCTTTCAGGTGTCCATCTTTAGTGTAAGTATTCACTGTGGAAACGTGATTTACTTCCACATTATTAGAAACATATCAGTATTTTCATAAAAAACAAAATATGACTTTGAGTGGCTTACAACATGATTTCTAAAAATTAGTTTTGGTAGAATCATGAGATATATATGGTCTGCTTGGCCCAAGGAGAATACAATATTCAGCAATGCAGCATGAATTTTTTTCCTTCACAGAATGTGTTTAGGTATATATGACAAGTTTTGTGGTTATAAAAAATGGAAGAGTACATGTGACCAGAATGCCTAATAAGTCTATTCACCATCATTTGCTGATACTTTCAACCTTGACCTAAAATAGTTCAGGTCATTTTCCTAACTAAGCTACTCAGTAGTGCAAAATAATCCCAATTTTATGTTGTACTCTGTAATGGATGAATTTAATGAACTGTTCACTGAGCTCGCCAAATATACGTGACCTTGAACAGATTTTATATAAGCAATCCAAAGCAGAAAAATAACTAGATGGAAATAAAATGCAGTATGTTGCCATATCAGACTTTCAAAAATTTTTATACTGATCTGACTTTATTTTCACATGTGATTTGGAAAGTTCACTGACAAGGTGGGTTCCTGTTTAATTCCTGGATTGGTAGAAATGAATCCCTAAAAAGTCTGTCTTGTCTCTGGGGAAATCGTCCCATAAGCAAATGAAGGGAAAAGCAGAAGGTTGCTTTTCTCAGACTCTCCAGAATGTTTGGTTGCATGATAATATTTGCAATATAATAAACTTGTGAAAGTTCTGGTTATTACTGATGAATTTAGAATTCTGCAGGGCAATGGATTCAGGCAATCTGGAAAGTCCATCTTAGGCTAGAATACACCCTCTCCTTTACAACTGATCAAAAAACCGCAGGAGAATACAAAGATGACTTAATCTACCCTTGCCTTGTCTTCCCTGCAGCTGCATACTGCCTGCACTTTGACATCATAGTCTTACTCAATGTGCTTAAATATTGTAAGAAATTACATGAAGGACTGCTTCTTGTTTTAAACCCCAAAGCAAAATCCTCAGATTTATCAGCTCAGATTGATTAAAAAAAATGGTAATTAACATTATTTCATAAACATATCAATATTAATCATTGTGTAATCCCAGTATAACTTTGACTTGTAGTAATTTGGTTTTATTGCAAATGCTATGACAGCTCATGCGTTCATCTGTGCAGTTAGCTGATTCTCCCTCCTTCTGGTTTTGCAGAAATCTTTGCTTACATATTTAACACAATCCTGCTTATGTGATAAAAAATGAAGCTTGGCTGAGTTAATTCTGTTCTTAGTGGTTTAATGTTACCTCCCTGATTCTCACCAGCACCAGTCTTTTGCCATGTCCCCTCTTGTACTTTTCACATTTAGAACCACCCAAAGAGCACTGTAAGGTATCAGCCAGAGGGGATTGAGCAGCAGCAGGCAGAACAAAAATGTCTGTGTAAATATCATTAGATTAAATTATATTATATACTTAGATTATATACTTAGATTAGATATTTGGATTATTATTTATATGTATATTGATGCAATATTTATAAGACTAGGATGACAAAATAATTGATCTTTCAAATTCAGATACTCAGATGAAATCCATGCTTTCTCTCTGACTCCGTAATAACTCTAACTCTTGAAGCCTTCCAGAAAGTAAAGGGACTGCACTGCTGGCATGCTGTTGCTCCTTGCTGCTTTAAAGAGCATATTCTAATTCCTATCTGTTCAAACTAAATGTGGTTATATAATGTAGCATTAAGTGTTGCATTGGTTTTGCACAGCTTGTTTTTTGGTAGTGAGGGGGCCTACAGAGATGGCTTCTGTGAGAAGCTGCTGGAAGTTTCCACCATGTGCAGCAGAGCCAAGGCTGATGGCTCTGAAGATGGACATGCTGCTGGCCAGAACCAGGTCAATGAGAGAGGTTGGGAACGTCTCTGTGAAAACATATTTAAGAAGAAATCAAAACAAAGGTGGTGGCAGAGTTTTAATTCCAGCCAAACAAGAGGAGCAGGTGAGAACATGTGAGGGAAAGAGCATGGAGACCCCACAGTCAGTCACGAAGGAGGGGGAGGAGGTGCTCCAGGCTCCGGAGCTGAGATTCCTCTGCAGGCCATGGTGAAGACCATGGTGAAGAAGTTGTGCCCCTGCAGCCCATGGGTCCACAGAGAATGCAGAGATCCACCCGCAGCCCATGGGGGAGGTGCCCACGCCGGAGTGAGTGGATGCCCGGAGGAGGCTGTGATCCAGTNTGGGTGCCTGGAGGAGGCTGTGATCCAGTGGGAGACCCAGTGGAGAGAGAGGGCCCTTGCTTCCAGGCTGGTGCAACCTGTCCTTGGCGGACTGCACCCTGTGGAAGAGGGACCCATGCCACAGCAGTTTTGGGAGGACTGTCTGCCCCTTGGGGGAACTCATGTTACAGCAGTTTTGGCAGGACTGCTGCTCATGAGATTGGAACTATGCTGGAGAAGCTCGTGGAGAACTGTCTCCTGTGGAAAGGGGCCCCACAGTCTCACAGGAGAATGACATCGCATTTAACATCATTGTCTTTTTTTGGTAGGCATGGGTCTCTTTTCCTCCTCCAAAATGGTGCTTCCTGTCCCTGTTCAGACATCAAAATTACTGTAGCAGGTTGACCTGGGCTGTGTGCAAGCTGCCCACTAAGCCACTCTATCACTCCCTTTCCCAGTGGGACAGGAGAGAGAATAAGATGGAGAACAACCAGTGGGTGAGATAAGGCATTTTTTTGCAGTGAAAGAAAGAAACAAGAGAGAGTTTTGTGCATGCATAAGTGAAGGGAAAGTCAGTCTCTACCTCCCATCAGCAAGCAATGTTCGGGCACTACCTGGGAAGCAGGGCCTCAGCACCTGTAGTGGTTTCTCCAGAAGGCAAATACTGAAAAATCATGAATGCCTCCCCTTCCTCCTCTCTCCCTTAGCTTTTATATCTGAGCTAACATAATATGGTATGGAATATCCCTTTGGTTAATTTGGGTCAGCTGGCCTGGTTGTGTCCCCTCCCAGGATCTTGCCCACTCTGAGCCCCTTGATGGGGGAAAGAGTGTCAGAGGGTCAGCGCTGCTCAGCAGCAGCCAAAACACTGGTGTGTTATCAACACCCTTCCAGCTACCAATACAAAGCACCGTACCGTGAGTGCTGTGAACTACCTCAGTCAGACCCAATAAAAGTGTACAGAAAGAAAAAAATCCTCATTATATTGGTAAAGTGAATTTAGCAAGTGAATTCAATGTTCGAAGCATTTGAACAATGCCCTCAATAAAATAATATTATTAACTACTAATTAGTCACTACTACTAATTAATCAATTATTGCTAATAACTATTAGTCATCCCTGAAGTGGTCAGGCAGTTGGACTAGATAATCACTGTAGGTACCTTCGAAATGAAATCACTGTATTCTGTCAAGTCTGATCTTTTCTGTTTGTTCTTTCCTGTTCTGTACTACTCCTGAAGGTGAATTTCTTCTGTACTTGAAGTACACTAGTAACTGTCATTTGCAAGATGTCCAGACTACTTTAGTGTTTCTAAAAATATATAGGTTTTTTTTCTCAGACAAAATTATTTGCAGAATTTCTCTGAGATTTCTGATGAGTTTCTGGATGACCAAAATTGAATTTCTTGGAAAATGAATTATTAATTAAAAAATATTCATTCAGTCATGCTTATAATGAAGATCTTAACTGGTATATAGTCTTAAATACTCTTGAAAACAATAGTTTTCAAGCTGCATAAAATATTACCCTGAAATAATAAAAATACTACCATTAGTAGTGACAGCTACATTTTTTCTTAGAAGTCACCTTCCACACTTTTAATTGTTTTTAAGAATTGTTTACCAGTGCACAGCTGTGTTCAGTTCATGTTGCTGGAATAATGTGTAACAGGCATTCTGTTGCCAAATGGACTTATGGTTTCATACACTCAATTGTCACTATCAGTAAGTCACAAATTGCCAACTGTTACCACATCATAAAATTCAGGAGAGATATACTATGCTAAGTGCAGTCAAATGGCTCTGGTATCTAAGATACCATTGTGTGGTAACTTTTGGCAGACACTAACTGTTTAATAGCTCTCAAAAGCCCCAGTAATTATTACTTAGCCTGCTATCACAATTGATAACCCTGCTGGCAGGGAAAAAAAGCCAAAAACAAAGTAGTAATGCAATCCAAAGTAGCCCCATATAAAGTCGACCAATTTCATCGGTTTCAAAATAAGCAAGAAAGAAAAACCATCATAGGAAACATGGCATCCAATTGTAGACATCTCTGTCTAAATCTAGTGTGCTGTGCCACTCGGAATGTGTCTCCTTAACAGATGCTATAGGTCTGCATCTGGCAGAAAAGTAAACTATAAAGGAGTATTGGCAATCACAGAGAATCCTTAAAGTTTGTCTATACATGTGACAGTAGATTTAAACAGGACAGCCATTCATCCTACTATTTTTAATGGAGTCAGTTTCCATATCAAGGTTTGCTAAGCATTTTGGATGTCAGCTCTTGGAACTTCACAATATTCAATATGTAATACCAGGGTTAAAAGATTTGACATGGTTCATTTCAGGCTGGCTGAAATGTGGGGTGATGAGGATTTGTTTCACAGGCCATCCAACCAGTCATCCTACAGGGACAGCAGACTGTTGTTGATGCAGTTGGAGGCAGACATGGAGCAGTTATGCTGATGGCATCCCCTTATTGTTTGTGATCACATAAATCTGAGCTTTGCACATTAGAGAGGTTTTGCTGTTCTCTAACAACATCAGCATTGCAGGTGCTTAGGAAAACAATGCTCACATGTGCACCATTATTTCTCATCAAGACAAGCTCATAATTTATGTAACTCCATTGTATCCAAGGGAATCATGCCTGCAAGTAATTTGTCTATTCCATTCAGTTCATTTCAAGGTCTAAAAAGCTACAAAGACAAGCAGGAGATTAGGTATACTGGGGTTCAGTGTTGGCTGGAGTTAAAAACGAAAAAAGGACAAAGATTATAAACCCAAACCAAGATGAATAAAATTTGTTTTTAAGGATAAGTGATGGAAACTGTTCTAGAAAATAAATCTATGTAATCCTTAAAAACTGTTCTAAGAATGAAGACAGTGAAGCAGAAAGAATTATTAGTATTTCAGTCTCCAAGTGTGTTATTTGAAGACAGTTCCAAGACAATGGAGACATACAGAAGTATTTACAGGTGGATTTTGACTAACTTCAGTTTTATGTGTGGAAGTATATAATTAAAAAATATCCCTTACCAAAATGGGAGTGAGCCACTGCAGACCAGCAAACTTCATTACTCTTGGGAGTCACACATCTTGCCTGAGCATTAGCTTGGGGTCTTTAGAGAAGCCACATGGCAGCAATTGAAGACACCAGGGAAGTCCCTTTTACATCACCCTTCCACCCCTGTCTCCAGTATGAACTTGAAAGGGAAAGGAGATCAGTGTTCACCAGCATATTACACCATCGAGAAGTCCCACCAGCAAAGGAATATTTTTTGTTATTTTTTACCCTCCTGACACTTCTCAAGCAATAGATGAAGGGCAAAACTGAATTAGAAACCCTACAGAGTGTGGTCTCACCATGTGAAGACATGGCATATGACTCAGCTCCTCTTATTTAGCATAAAATACCAGTCAAGTAGGGCAGTCTGTTATTTTCCCAGAAGTCAGAAACTGTAGTTAACCTGTGAGCTTTTGTAAATGGCTTTTTCTCTGCTATGGTTTTATCTTGAATCAGTTAGCTGTCAAATATTCAAAAATATGTCAAATTCAAAAATGTCAAATTCGAATATACTGCTGTGTGTTTTATAATTAGACAGTAACATAGACTCCAGCTACATAAAAAAATCTCATGCTCTTAAAAAAAATTGGTTTTTGAATGCAAATGGTCAGTTTTGTATAAAATTCTTGCACTGGAGTGGATATTTTAATAAAGAATATTACCTTGCAAAATGAAGGAAAAATTGTTATTTCCTTCCTACATGATTCTAAAGGTTTTTTCCAAATTTAATTGCATACAACTTCTCCACAAGACCACCTCTGACTTAGCTTTATATCATCACTTGGATAATTACCTTTATTTATGGTATTGTTTGGAGTGCTGCAGAACTGCTGGAGGCTGGCCTTTGGAGATTGCAGGTTTGCCAAGCATTGTGACTATCCTCTATTTTTATTTTTGTTGCTATTCTGTTAAATCATTTCGCTGTGGAATAATTTCATAGTTTCCATGTTATGGTGGCATTTTGCAATGCTGCTAAAATGCTAACACATCCCTCGAATGTTATGTCAGGATAAGACATGTTCACATAGCAGGGTCAGTAGGAATGCTAAGTATATAGCAGATATTTTACTGCTAGGTGATCATTAATTACATTGTTGCAAGTTATTACTTCTTTTAATTGTGCAATTTTATTGTGCATAATCTGAGTCTCACACCCAGTGTTATTTGTTCAGTTTCTAAAAATATTAATATCTGAAAAAGTTTGGACTCTACACAAAGCACTTTGCAGGTGAACAGCTGACTGAAAGAATGTGACAGCAGACCCTGAGGCACCAACAAAACGACATGCATTCATGTATGTGGAATGCTCAGTTGATTTCATATTAATTTCCTACCCTATTAGTGTTAGAAGTTTATGCCACCATTTCACTGGGAGCAGGTGGTTCTTCTATGCCTTCAGAACAAGTGGCTATGCATATGTCAGTCAATGTCTGTGTCCACGGAGAGAAAAAAAATGGTTTGAAAAGCATTTCATTTCAGTCATGCTACTTCTTTCAGTCACAGATTAGATTATATGCTGTAAGACAAGTTTTTGCTGAAATGTCAATGTGCCTTTATGTATCTATCTATCTATTGAACCATAGAACCATAGAATCATTTAGATTATAAAAGCCCTTTAAGATCATCAAGACCAGCCATTAACATGGCACTGCCAAGTCCACCGCTAAACTTTATCCCTAAGTACCACATTCACACATTTTAATTATCTTCAAGAATCACGACTTAACCACTTCCCTGGGCAGCCTCTTCCAAAGCTTAACAGTCCATTCAGTGAAGAAATTTTTTCTAATATCCAGCCTAAATTTCCCCTGTCAGAATTTGAGGCCATTTTCTCTTGTCCTACCTCTTGCTACTTGGCAGAAGAGACCAACCTCCACCTGGCTACAACCTCTTTTCAGGTAGTTGTAGAGAACAATAAGTTCCCCCCTGAGCCTCCTTTTCTTCAGGCTAAACACTCCCAGCTCCCTCAGCTGCTCCTCATGGGACTTGTGCTCCACACTCTTCACTTGCTTCGTTGCCCTTCTCTGGACACACTCCAGCACCTCAATGACTTTCTTGTCGTGAGGGGCTGAAAACTGAACACAGGATTTGGGGTGTGGTTTCACAAGTGCAGAATACAGCGGGCAGTCACTGGCCACACTGTTGCTGGTACAGGCCAGGATGCCATCAGCCCTCTTGGCCACTTGGTCACACACTGGCTCATGTTCAGCCGGCTGTTGACCAGAACCCCCAGGTGCTTTTCCTCCAGCTTTTCAGCCCCTCTTCCCCAGCCTTTGGGTGGATCCTATCTGGCTCCATAGACCTGTGTGTGTTTAAGTAGAATATCATGTCACTGACCTTTTCCCTTTAGGTTATGGAGCTTTTCATTCTGCTCCCCATCTGTTTCTTCCAGCTCAATTAGTTGGGTACATCAAGAACAGTTGGTCTTGCTGTTAAAGCCTGAATCAAAGAAGACATTATGTAGCTTAGCCTTTTCCTCACTCTTCATCACTATGTTTCCCCACACATCCAATAAAGGATGGAGATCCTCCTTTGCCCTCATTTTTTTGCTAAAATATTACTATTACTTTTTTATAGTCTTTTATGACAGTAACCAGAGTAAGTTCTTGTTGTGCTTTGGTACTTTTAATTTCCTCCCTCCAAAACCTCACAACATCCTGCTCATCCTCTGAGTTGCCTTCCCCTTCTTCTAAAGGTGATACGCTCTCCTTTTTTTCCCTGAGTTTGAGCCAAAACTCTTTGTTCACCCAGGCTTCTCTTCTTCCCTGCCAGATCATCTTTCAGCACACAGGTATGGCCTGCTCCTGCACCTTTTAGATTTTCTTCTTGAAAATTTTCAAGGCTTCCTGGATTCCTTTGAGCTTCAGCACTTCTTTCCAAGGCACTCTCTCAACCTAAATAGGCCAAAGTCTCCCACCTCAGAATTCGAAAAGCAGTTCTGCTCAGCTCCCAGCCCTTCCCCAAGGGATTTTGTCAACCGGGCGCTATCTCTCCATCTATCTATGATTCTATCTATCTATCTTGTCTCACAGGCAGAGTTGCTTGCAGCCAAATTCTGCACACCTGTGGAAGCAGAGAACCAGGCAATTCCCATCTCCATAATATTCTGCAAGATTTCTCCAGGAGGAGTATATGTGGTGGTCAATACCTGGCCTGAAGGCCTCACAATAATAATGAATGCCCTTTTATAACTCCCTGTTTTATAACTGAAATAATTAGGACATAACTGAAATGATATAAGTACCTTGACCGGTAGGTTATGCAATCCTACTGGTGTGGACTGCTGGGGAGCAGGCCCAGGCCATCGGGGACGCAAGCAGCTCTTGGCTGGTTGGCTGGGTGGCAACTGGTTCAGCCGATAGGGATTGACCACGCAGACCTTCAACTCTATATAAGTGAAAGGGGACTCAATAAAGTTGTCCGTTGTGCACGATCCTAGGTGTGTCATGTCACATCCCTGCCTCTGACATCAAGGCAACAGAGAGTCTACAGCTTATGCAGCACAGATCTCATGGAAATCCTATTTCTCTACAACGAAACTATTCTTTGAGTTAAAAATACTTACAGTGCCAAAGTATTAAATTATTGTAGCATTTTTAGCAACTAAAACCAAATCAGCTAAGTATTCTGGATCAATTTTTCAAAATTTATCTCACATATAAATTCACTCAACAAGCTCCTACGTTCTGTAAAGCTATAAGCAGAGAGCATAGTCTGTTAAATGAAGACAGGCAGACAACAAATCTTCAGCTATGGATTATATTCAAAAGCTGACAAGTAAAACACCATTTTAAGGGATAAATGCTGTATTTCCTGTATTGAGTTTTAAGCCAGGTCAGACAAATAGACTCAATCTTATTCTATCAAGTATTTCCTTAAATGTGATTATTCTGGCTTTTCAGTGGAATGCAGCAGAATAAGGAGAAGCTTAAATATCATCTCAACACATCATTATCCCTCCTTCTGGCAACTGGTAGATGTATAGACCCAAAATAGTGCCAAACCAGCAAAAACCGCGACAGGATGCTGAGCATCTTCTTTCTTAAAGATGAAAAAAGGAAATGGTCTCAGTGTTCTCATTTTATGCAGGAGATTATTGTAAACAGAAACTTCTATCCCTTCATCAGAAGAATTTTAATGTGGAGACAAAGTTTTAGAAAGTGTTTTTCTCATTTTTATCATTTGGTTTGGATAAATCTTCCCAAACACAGACAAGACCTAATATTGTGTCTTTGAGTGATTTATATTTCTCAAGCTTCACCTGTGTTTTTCAGAACCTTCTATAGTCTTGTGTTTTGCAATAATCCTCCTCTTTCTTGTCTTTTTCCCCATCTAGTTCCTATTTTCCTTCATGACTTCTCTGCAGACTTGTCAGTTCTCTTCTTCCATTTTGTGTGGGAAGTGAAATTCCAAAGAGGTGACACCTGGAAGCCGCCAAAAACTTTATCTATGGATAGACAATACCTCTTTTTTCCCAAGAGTATCATCCATACACAAAACATGAATGTGTGCAATTGGCTGACAGTAAAAAATAGGAGAGCCATATAGAAAACTAAAATATGTTTCCTAATCCAATGCAGATTTATTATTTTATTATTTTATTCATCTATTTGACTAGTTGTTTGTATTCAGCATTAATGGTTATGCTTGAAAGCAGAAAACCATTAGTCTACCATAATTTTCGGTGCTATTTAAGCAAGAAGAGGCAGCTGCAAGTTTTAGCTGAATATATTTTGCCATCAGTTGTGTTAGAATGAATGTGTTTCTGCAGCTACAACGGCCACATAAAATCAACTATCTACATACTCTTCTTATTTAAGCAATATGTCGTCCCAAACACATTTCACAGTAAGAACACACTGTAATGCACAGGTGAAGGCAAGAGATGTTCATAAAATTAAGCCACTAAAACAGCATCAAAAGAGTATTTTCCACACACTGCTCTTTCTAAGGTAATAAATATCTCCATGAATTATTTTATTGTATGAATATTATACCTGTTATCTATCTACCTGTTAGTGTAATATTGCTGTATATATATGTGTACGTGTGTGTGTGTGTTCACACAGGTTAGAGGACGAATGTATTTAGGGTCTTTATTTAAAGGCTAATGAAAATAATGAATCAGTAGAGCATTAGGGCTTTTATAATACATGTTTTAAAAGAAGAAACATCACAAATCTCTTTCTATTCAAATATATTTTTAAAAACCTAGAGGAAAAAAATCCATCTTCAGTGTTATCTCATTAATTAATACCTGAGGATAATCTGGTTTCTAAGAAAGGACAATTATTCAAAAGTCAGAGAAATAATTACTTTTTGAAAGTTCAGGGACTGATGGTATAAATATTTGTAGAGAAATTGCCTGTCCACAGTGTTTATGGATGTGGGGCTAGAAAATCTCCTTCATTTTCCACTTTGCTTTTCTGTTCATGACTCAGTCCTTTAATTAGGATGTTTCTGGCTGCATTAGCTATACTGGGAAGCCAGTGACGCAATAAATCATATGGAACAGAGTGATAGAAGCAAGAGAAAAGATAAATAATTTGTAAAAGAGCATAGCAACCACATATCCAATAAATCATTAGAAGGTAAAAACCTGAGCTTTGAGGGGAAGGAAAGGGCAACAACAAACATAGTCCTTCCCCTTCCTTCACATGGATTCTGGGGATGTTACTATATACCTGGACAAAGATTTTTAAAGACACTATACTACAGAAGCTCCTCTAATACAAAGATTATAATTTTTCATATCCCCAAGTAATTTTGTAAAATCACAGAATCACAGAAATGTTTGTGTTGGAAGGGACCATAAAGATCATCTAGTTGTAACCCCTCTGCCATGGGCAGGGACACCTTCCACTAGGACCAGATTGCTCAAAGCCCCATCCAGTGACCTTGAAAACTTCCAAGGATGGAACATCCTCAGCTCCTTTGGACAGCTTCTTTCTACTGCCTTACTAACCTTTGAGTAAAAGATTTCTGCCAAACATCTGATTTAAGCTTCTCATTCCCCCTTGTCCTATCACTACATGTCCTTGTACAAAGTTGTTCTCGCTCTGTTTATAAGCCCTCTTCAAGTACTGGAAGGCTGAAATGAGGTCTCTCTAAAGTCTTCTCTTTTCCTGTCTGAAGAAACCCATCTCTCTCGTTTTCCTAGAAGAGATGCTCCAGCCCTCTTTTGTCTTCATGACCTTCCTGTAGACTCATTCTACCAGGTCTAAGTCCTTTTTGTGCTAAGCTCTCCAGACGTGGATACAGTTCTCCAGGTGAGGTCTCATGAGAGTGGAGCAGATGACCAGAACCACCTCCCTTGACCTGCTGACCAGTCTGCTTTTGAGGCAGCCCAGGACACTGTTGGCTCATGTCCAGGTTTCATCCACCAGAACCCCCAAGTCCTGCTCCATAGGGCTGCTCTCAGTGAGTTCTTCTCCCAGTTTCCATCATGTCTGGAATTCCCCTGTCCCAGAAGCAGCACTTTGCACTTGGAACTTGTTGAACTTCATTAGTTTCTAATGGATTCAACTCAAGCTTTACCAGCATCCTTTCTTTCTGTCGTGTCAACTTGCAGCAGCTTCATATAGTCTGCAAAATTGTTGAGGGTGCACTTGATCTCATTGTCTGTGTCATTGATAAAGATGTTAAAGAGCACCTAAGACAAAACCCTGAGGGACACCACTCATCACAACCTCCACCTGGACACAGAGCCATTGATCAGAATGGTCTGGCTGTGTCCATCCAGTCAATTCCTTATCCACCCAACAGTTCAACCTTCAAATCCATGTTTCTCCAGTTTGGAGACAAGGATGTCATGTGGGACTGCGTTAAACACCTTACAGAATTCTAGGTAGGGGGCATCAGACAGTCTTCCCTTATCAGCTGTTGCAGTCACTCCATCATAAAAGACCATAATGGTTAATGTGGAGTAACTTAATATCAAGTCAAAATCCTTTCATCCTACAAGACATGAATACACTGTACATCCAGCAATAAGATTGCACGTTGTTGTCAAGTAGGACCTATATTTGCATAAGTTTTCATACTGGTCATGCTCTCTTTAAAACTGGTTGGGTTTGTAATATTTGCCAATTCATACTATTTGTAAAACATGTGACATGCCATCTTGCAACATGAACGAAGATGTTATTATAAATAAATAAAAAGCTTAATTTATTTCCATCTGGACAGCACTTTTGTCTGAGTGAATATCCATTATCTCCTATCCTCTTCAATCAACTTCATCTTCTCTGATTTTAGGCACCTGCAGATATTCCTAAATTAGGCTCTTGGTTGCCATAGGTTCTTTACTTATGATACTGATGAGAAAGAGAGGCATCCCCAGAGGAAAATACCTTGTCTATGATCTGAATCTCTCCCTGGATATTCCTCTCTCTCCTTGCTGAGTACACAGGGAGCATCCATTACCTGTGCTTTTAAGTGCAATGCCTGGAGATAGGCGGAATGAATCAGGACCCCTGAGCCTTTTCTTTCACTGTTAGGATACTTTATCTATTTGCCCTACTTAATCAAAAATCCTCTGCAGAAAGGACTCTATCTTCTGTCTTTTCCTATCAAATAGCCTGGAAAAATGTTTTTAGAAGAAAATATATATTTTTTAAATGCATTTTGGGGTTGTACGAGTTACATACTTCAGAGACACCTTTTCCATTTGCACTTGTCAATAAGTCTGTACTTTGAGAAACACATTCTCCACTTAGTTTATAGTTTTGACTTAAAACCTTTCAATGACTTTACTCAGAACAAGACTGGACACTTTTTCATTACATGAACATTTTATTCAATCAGCTGTGGAATAGTTGTAATTTTGGTTTATTAGATTTGGTGAAGCTGAATTGGAAAAGGATGACAAAGCAATCTGAATTTTATGTGTGTTTTTACACTCATTACTTGCAATAACTTTTGTTGTAGAAACATTATAATATTTGAGGATCTGAGATCTCATTAATCATTTACACCTGGTGTCTTTGTTTGACAATGCTTGATTAAAAAAATACCCAAACCCAAACAAACAGAATGATTACAATATACAGCATTTTAGAAAGAAAAACTATCTAAATTAGAAACTTTTTTTGAAATATATATCCTTTTACTACTATTTACATTCATCAGATTTTGCAACATGATTGCTCAGGTGCAAGCACATCGATCCCAACTGTAGGTCATTGCTGTGTTTATGGCACAGCAAAGCTTTTCCATCCTAATGCAGAGGTGTAAATCTACACTCTTAACATTCAAGAGAGTAATTCAGACACTAAGCTATATCCTACTCTTCTCAACAAGGTGTTGTTTTTGAGAAAAAGTCTTTTTAGATGAAATTTGCATGGAAAGAGTTTTATCTTTATGGAACACTAGGGCATTCACCAGTATATTTTACAAAAATGTCATTAAGGTAGAAATGTTCCAACCACTTGTAGTGATATGCTATATATTTAAATTTTTCTTGAAGCCTGCCATGCAGCCGTGTTAGTGCTGTCATTCATAATTAAAATGTGTGATGAGCTTTGGATTCTAAATTCCACCAAATATGTTATATAAGCCTGAATTCAAAAGGCTCTTTATCATGGTCCAAGAGATAATAATGTATCAGTTCATAGGAAATCTCTTGCTGGAGCAGGCTGGATAATTTTTTAGAGTAATCTCTAAAGGCCATGTAACATTTAAGGCCTCAACAGTCTTGAAGAAAACTGTTTCTTTCTGATAGCAAATACCCGTGATTTTTAAGGCCAGTCAAAAGACTTATTGTTTAACTTGTCTTGATGACATTATTTTAGGCTGCTTTGTTATAAATTCCACAAAGGCCTTACAGACTGATCTACATTTTTAAGGCTATCTTGAAACCAGATGAGAAACTTTTTTAAAACAACTTGGAAATTCTGAATTATGTTTGATAATCTCTCCACCAAGGTTTTAACAATACATCTTTATTGAATCCAGCACGAGTATCTCACCAGTCAAAAAATTTTTAAATTACAAGGGCTAAGGAGATGTTTGGTTGAAACCTACAATGAAAGGTATTAGTCTGCACTTTCTGCATCCAAGACAAAACAAGAGGAGACAGTGAATTCATAACAGGCCTTAGCATATGCACTCCTCTAAAAACACCTAATTCTACACTACCAAAACACAGAAGACCTGAGAGCTTGAAATATGATTTTGTTTTTAACAAAAGCTTGCATTCTGAAGAATGCAGCCATTTCAATCTGAAAAGTTTAAGTCTATCACCTAAAAAGATGTGCACTGCTAGACAATGGCTTTGTGGTTGCTGTGTTGTTTTTTATTACAGCAATATGATCTTCATGCAGATTTCATTATATCCTCTGGAATTTAAGAAGTCAATGAGAATTTTTTGAATGGCCAACCCAGGTGGCTGTAAAATCAGCCTGGAGAATGTAAAAAGGTGTGTGCATCATATTTTTAGGTTGGTAGAAAGTGAGACTTACATAATATAATCACAATGTCACTTGAAAACAGCAGGAAAGTAATAGGAATGAGCTAAAGAAATATGCAGTTGGAAGAAGAATATTAGGGTGGAAGAAACAATCAGTTCACAGCCTCTTGTCTTGGGCTCCCACCCAGAGCTCAATCTGCTTCTCACACTGCAGCTTGTAAATCAAGCTACCTATACCAGGTGTATTCCTCTCAGTGAAAAATTCGGGGAGTATTCACTGACTCTTGGTAGACTACTGTCACTTCACACAAAACCTTATTTTTAAAATGTAATAATGCATTTTGGAGTCAGGATGAGGAGTCAGCACTCAGAATCTTGCATACTAATGCAAAAACACTGCAGTTCAAAGAAGCTTAAGGTGAAAAATTATTATTAACTTAATAGAATATGGCTGATAATTCTGATATCTCATTTGTGCTAGATAATATAGTTTTGCTGCATAAAAATCTCCAACCAGAGATTCAAGATTTTGAAAGGCCAGTCTTTTCTTCTTAAAAAAACCCCTTATTTTTAAAAACTTAGGTTGTCATCGCACTTGACAGTAATTGTATTTCTTACAGCACATTTTATTAAGAAACACATTAGCATTTTAGAAGAATTATTATATATCACATTTGTTCCTTTTTTGTACCTGTTCATATTCTTCCAGAGGAAATGCACTCCGAGAAATTTTGTGGAAACTTCAGGTGAGTCCCACCAATAAATTGTGTCAATTCATACTAGGCAATTAGGTGGTATATTTAATCTGTTTTACCTCTGGAGAAGGCCTGTGTTTCACACCCATTAGTTAATTAACTGGCCCATTAGTTGAACTGACATCAATTTAAGGGGTTGAAAAGACAGCTTTCCTTCCACTTGCAAGTACTTTTCAAAGTCAGACTATGGTGTATATATATAATTAAACAAAAAATTTTGCCATGGATTTTTGGGAACAAGCTTTACCTCTAAGGCAGAGCCTTTGGTTTATTAGGGTCAATGCATAAGTTTCTAATCAACCCCCTTAGTTTTATTCTGTCTGAGAGTAAGACATTGAAGGCTATAAAGTAATGTACTTTTTAATGTTGAAGGCCTAGAGGAGACTGGTGAGTATACAAAGGATTGAGATTTCACCCAACCTCCCTTGGACTTTATAAATTATTTTTCTATTCTCTGAGCTTAAAATCTTCTTAACAAAGATCCTCTAGCTACTCATATTTGCAGGATTAAAATAGGAACATCTTATAATTAGGTGTCAATATTTTTTGTATTTATGCACAATTTAATTCTTTTTGAGATGTGTTTGAAAGTAATTTTAATTCACCAGCTACCTTTTACCTCAATCTACCTCTTTAAACATTTTCTTCCGCAGCACATATTTTAGTCAGCTACTTCCCAGAATTCTGGAAAACTTCTATCAACCTTTGGTAACATCTTTCAGGCTGTACCAGATTGAGGAGAATCACATTTCAGCCAATAAACCTGTAGCAGACATTCAAGATTTCTACAATTCACCTTCTTTCATGATGATGTCTACCAGGTCCTTTAGAACAAACTGGCATCTTGACAATCAGTCCAGATTGTATTCCAAATGAAATGAGAGTAGTTGGCATCCAAATAAATAAGGACAAGGGTGGGTAGATAAATACAGCCTTTGAAACAATTCTGGGTTTTGCAGCCACTGCTAAAATTTCTGTTGATTAACTTCAGCAAAATGACTGTACAGCATTGTGACAGTATCTTGGTCTTCAAATTTCTGAATCTTGTCGTATGAAAAGCTATTTCAGGAAAAAAAGCAGAAACTTATTGCAGAATTTTTCTATTTTTTTAAGTTCATCAAACTCAATTCAAAGCTTATAAATGGAATTTGGCTTGGGTTGCTCCTATGGTATGGCTGTGGTAGATATGTTTTGAAGTTACCACTTTTCTAGTTCACAGCATGTACTGTGCTAATGTTCTAGGTCATAGTTTTAGTGCATTTTCTCTGATATATGCAAATCTGTACAGTGACTGTATACAGACATTTGGAAAATCATTTATGAAAGAAAAAGCTGATCAGTATTCAATATTGTCAAGAGGACATCTGATTGCTCACGTCACATTCTTTCTGCAGTATGTCACCAGAATTTAGTTCTTCAGACTAGATCTGGATTTAGGGCAGTTTATCAGAAAACTGCGGGCTACATTCAGAGGTTAGAGAAATACATATAGCTCTAGCAAAAACTATATAAATTTACACAGTTTTAGAATATTTCTGTGCCTCTATTAGCAAGCTAACATATATGGCACAGTGTGCCATTTTATTTCTTAGTGAAATAACCTTCTCTCCACACTTACCTGATCATATCTTTGTCTGGTTTTTTAATTAATTTAACGATTCTGCAGGATGGAATAAATCCTACCACCCCAAACAGGGAGGCTATTACTTTGGAAATAAATGGTATTGCCTCTAAATACTTCTGGGAAGGTGAGCACTCTAGTGTGTGCTGTAGCACAGAGCTTCAATACTGATAAGACTTGAAGTATGACAAGAGATTGCAATTTCTGTCTAACACCACATTTTCAAAGATGGTGCAACACATTTGAGTGAGAAATAATTTGGTCTTTATGCTATTTCTATCCTGAAGCTCTCTTCAAAAGAGACAAATTGTGATAAATTATGTGGGGTGATGTTCTCCTGTGACTGATGGCAAANAAAAAAAAAAAAAATCAAGCTATTTCACTTAGGTGTTCACTGTGGAATTGAACTAGGCCTACCAGAAATAAGACAAACATTTTACAAGTAGTCATCCAGCCCTGCTGCTCAGTCTAGAAGCTCTGTTTTTAAGTTCCAGCCACCCCCACTACTCAATAGGTTCCACTTTTTTATTTCAGGGGACTGGTAATTAGCACAAGTACAGTTATTGTAAGGTAATTATATGTTCTAAAACTAATGTACTTATGTGAACCAGAGGGTAGCTTACAATGTGAGCATTTGATAAGCAAACAGGTGCTTAAAGCATTTAATGGGTTTGTAGCCATCTGTAGTGATTAATGATGTTTAAGAACCTCACTGCAACTCATCATCATAAATGAACACTGGGGCTTTTCAGTTCAAAAAAGAAGTGTGAATTATTCTTAGATTTTCCTGCTCAAATCCCTTTTGCTTAGTTACAATTTTGTATTCCAAAGGGCAATGAATAATTGAAATTTCCTGAAAACAATTAAGAAAAAATAAAAACCCCTCCCTCTAACTTTTCTCCATCCTTACCTTTTTACCACAAGGTAGAATGAAGTATCTTTTTCCACATACAGAACAGAAAATTAGAGCAGATTTTCCTTCTTTATAAACAATTTTTTGCCTCTCATTTCTCTTACTGATCAGAAGCTTGGACTGAACCATTTCTGTTCCCTACACCCTGTAGAAGTGTTGCTCCTTTTGATATCGGTAACCAAATTCACGCTGTAGCCAGGTACTTCTCCCTGCCTGGAGATGGAGAGCCAAATACAAGTGAAAGAAACTGCCCCTGCCTGTGACTGAGAAGTGGTTATGACTGAATAGCATTAAGTTATGCATTATATTACACAAGCAGATTACTCAGTCCCTATATTTTCAAGGTGATGTCCCAAAAGATTTCATATTCATCAGTGTAACACGGTTTATAATTTTTTTCCCATAAATTGGCATCCAACCGTGCCTAGGTTTGAAAGACAGAGTGTCTACCAAGGAAGGCAGGAATCTCCCTTGGAATGGAGAATGCTACCCCCTTCCCTCCAAATTATTATAAATTTGAGATTGAGGGGCCTTTCAGGCAGAAGATATAAGGAATAGGAATAACAGTTCTTTTACTAACATACATATATATATCTCTATATAACATAGCAATAACAGAGAATCAGCAGTTTAACCTGACACAGTCAGGGTAGGTACGACCTGACACCTGCCGGGCAGGGTGATGGTAGCAGTCCGATTAGGTGTTGGCTGCAGTTCTCTTTGAAGTGGTTCTGTTGAAGCGGTGATCTTGTAGGAAAGAGGTCTTATCCTCCTTGCAGAAATCCAGTAGTGTTTGTGTAGCTCTTGTCCTCTAGGAAAAGGCTGCCCATGCTCTTCCAAGCCCCAGACTATATCCAGGTGGGGATGCTTGGCTCCTTTCCCCTGGGCGGAGCATCTCATAATGGGATGGTGAGTCACGAGGCAAGGCCCTGATGGGCCCATTAACTGGAGAAAGCCCAGGAGCGAGTTATCTATGAGTCATGGGCAGGGCATTGATGGGCCCATTAACAGAAAATATTCCAGAGGGAGGAGGCAGGGAACATTGCTACACCTGGTCTCAACAGCTGATGAAGATCATAATAGAATACCCAAGGACAATCCAGCAATTGAGATGTATAATTTTAACTCAGATTTTTCATGTTTGAGCCACCTTTAACCAACCTAGTTTAAGTGCTCTTGAAAATATGGCAGTACATCTTCCAGATGTGCCACTGTGACTCATGTGGCCTAAAGCCAGTGACTCTGAAGTGTCACCTGCTATATCAGCTAACTGGCAACAGTAGCCAGATAGTCCTGTAATACAGCAGAGCCATTGAGAGTAGCAGGCTGTAAGATTTGGACACCCGAAGGACTGAGACCTGGTAAACTTGCTGTGCCTGAACTTTTCTTGACCTACTTGCATCTTTGTTTCACTTGGTTTAGTTATGATGGCAGTTTGTCTTATTAATCAGGTGGCAGTAGTTGTACTTTTTGTTATGTTATAAAACTCATCTGCACACCCACAAAAGAACACAGAGGCACAGTACAGGTGGGGACGTCTGTCCTAGTGGTTTCCAGTTTGCTCCCAGGTCCATTGCCAGGGATCCTTTAGCCCATCAAAATCTCATCTCCACAAACAGAGAACAAGAACACAATGGCAGAGGACCAAGGAACCCAAATTCAGCACTCAGACAAAGGGACACCATGTACATGCCCCTCCCAGCAGAGCCTCAGCCCCATCGACCCAGTGTGAACCTCATCGTGAGGAGTCATTGGGACCAGATGTTCATCTCACCTTTTGAACTAAAGGAATTGCTGCCGAGGGGTGTGGGAAACAGTGTGGGAAGCAGGGAAAGACAGTGTTGGGATTGCCCAATATTTATGAAGGTATGTTTAGGAGAGGAACCAAAAGTGAGAAAAGGGAGAGGTTTAGGTGATTTGGGGAGAAACAAGTAGAGGGAAATAGAGGGATGAGGGAAGAGTCTATTTGCATGTAAGCAAGGGCTAGTGAGTATACTTTCTAGCCATGTCCTGGGCCGATCACTGCAGTCTGCCTTGTCACCTTGTTAAATTTTTTCAATTATTTTCCAGTAAGAAGCTCTTTACTCCATGAGCAAATGTGTGTATGTGTCTGTGCTGTCAACTGGAGTGAATGCAGGTGTGCTAGTGTGGGATCACTAGTGAAGGTCAAGCTGAACGAGCCAGCAGGGAGTGGTTTGGGGTTAAGAGGGATGTGTGGCTGTCTGAGGGCCAGCTCTGTGTGTGAGAGAGCATCTGTGGCTCCCTAAGGGTAAGAGCACAGAGATGTCATCTAGGGAACCAGAGAATCCTGGACATCTCTGTGTGTGTGTGATGGTCTGCACCAGCAACTGCAATAGGACTATGGTACTGTGACTGTGGGGGTTCACATGTCCAGGTGTTAGCAGTCGGTAAGACTGGGATCTAGGGACAGCAGCTGGTCAGGCTGGATGTAATAGGCCATCTGCTTGAGGGACTCACACTGTACATATACAGAGAGAGGTGATATATACTCCTACTGTCATGTCTTCATCCTGCTCAGCCAGAGACAGGAGCAGGTTGAAACCATAGCTGCTGTGTTTGTGTCAGTGCTCTGAGTGTCTCTCTGTTATTTGTGTGGCCAGATAAATATATGCATGGTGTGTACCTGTGCTCAGCGTGCATTTGCCGAGTGGGAATACATTTTCAGACTCATTGTTTTTTAGACCTGGGGGCATGGAGCTGCAACAGCCTTTCCTCTCTGAGGTTGCTGGATCCAGTATGACATTTTCCTCTAACACTTTTGTTTATCTTTGTGTGGTTCGATCATAGTTTTATATCAATAACAATAATAAGCAATTATTCTGTGTAATATAGAAATGGTGTACGAGATCAGGAGTCTGAGAACTGAAGATATAGGATGTGGCATGAAGCAATGTGGGACTGGGATGGTGAGAGATGGAGAACAGCCTTGGCACTGGGGACCCCACAGCTATAAGCAACTGATCAGCACTGAGTTATGGGGATGCAAACACAGAGCTGGACAAAACTGGTTTTAGGGATGACAAGGAGAACAA
The DNA here is from genome assembly GCA_013397975.1 of Machaerirhynchus nigripectus. Taxonomy (NCBI): domain Eukaryota; kingdom Metazoa; phylum Chordata; class Aves; order Passeriformes; family Dicruridae; genus Machaerirhynchus; species Machaerirhynchus nigripectus. The sequence goes on along the minus strand of VZRQ01004009.1, from coordinate 1,421,270 downwards.
AGAAGTGGAATCAAACATACAGACACATGTAGGAAGTTTGGGGTTAATGTGGTCAGCAAATCAATGAATAAAGAGAAAGACATAAAAACATTTAAGCAAACATATCAAATTGGCTCATAGTGACCACTGAAGGAGGAAGAAACCATTAACATTTCATCACCCCTGGCAAAGAAGCCCAGATGTTACTGGCTTTCTGTAACATCCCCAACCCTAGCAGATTTAACCCACCAATATTAGGACTCAGAGGAGAAGGGGAAGGGTGAGCATAACACCAGGAATAGGGGTAAAAACTGTGTGTAAAACAATTTTTAACTTCATTTTTATTCTTTCTTTAACAATTAGATCTGGGCTAACAATGGCTGAATTGTTAAGAGTTCCATAATATGAAAAATAAATTAATGGCTTTATTCATATAAAAGGTTTGCTTCCTCTGTGCAATTTACAATATTTTGAGCATAACACTACATATGCTGAAAGGCAGCTAACCTTTAGAAATGGATATCACCACAAATCTGGCAAAGTGTGTGGGCACACAAGAAGGATGTACTCTGGAACACTGGAAGCACCGGGCGAAAGAAGGGCAAAGAAAAGGACACAGTGGTATTGCAGTGAAGTAGTCATGGAGGAAATAAAGGGAAGAAGAAAATGCTGTGGATAGAGGGAAATATTGCAGGAACAGTATCACGTACATTAGTTCAGGGACCTTTGTCTAAAAGTTTTAAACAGGAATTTATCAAAAAAACCATTGTATCATTCTATGAATGCCAGTGACAGTATTCTGTTAAGTACTGTCTGAAATCTATGAAAGCTGTTCTGAAATCAATTGGATTAATAATATAGTCTCTAAATATAAAATCCCCTCCTGTTCCTCCCTTTTCAGCTGTGAATTGGAACACTGCTTTATATAGATGATACTTACATACAATAATGCAACTTCTATGGGTTGAAATGGACAATAACCTCAGCACAGAAACTGTCCCTGATCTAGTTTGGATTTTGGAATTTGAAAACTTGCAGTCCTTAAGTTTTAGACACAGAATACAAAATATTCTTTACTTTTTATAAGACTACTTATCATCTTCAACTAGGCTCATGAGTAACTATTTAGGTGAAAATAAATTAATTGAGATCTAAACACCTGTTCAAAGGTTGCTACTGCTCTGACCAAGGTAGCTAGTCATTGGAGTGTGTTTTGTTTTAAAGACCAAAGAAATGTGGCAGCACTTACTTGCTATTGCTCCTAATTCGTGGATAGTGTTAATAAGCACATTCTTAAATCTGCTACTGTATACAGCTATGACCCCAAATTGGTTGGTGCACACAGCTACTGCCACATGTATTCAATATAAACACAAGATGCTTTTCCTTGGCCTAACTACTGTCACACCCAAATGAGCTGATGTCAACTCACCTATCTAAATCATATCAAACCTCGCATTTGCTTATTACCACCCAGTTCTTGATCATCACTGATGGTGATCATGTTATCCATCTGATCACAGCTAACCCTTTTAATAAAAATGGAGCTCCCCAGTCATCTTCACATCATCCATTCTTACTTGATATGTATTAGAACATCCTCTCTTTGGTTTCACTCTGACATATAGTTTAAATAAAGAAATGTTTCTTCCTATAAATCTTTACACACTTTGTTAGCCATACTTTATTTGATGCTCTTCCCAGTTGCCACAGTTCCTGCCCTTTTATTCCTAGTCATTCATCATGGTTTATGGAAAGCATATACTCTTTCTACAAGTTATATGTATGTATATATATAATTTATATATGTGTATATATAAAAAATATATTATATGTTAGGATATGAGCTGATTAACATTGGCAATTCCTAGATACACTGGTTTTGACTGGGAGAGTTAATTTTCTCTATAGGAGCTCATACTGCCAGGTTATGTTTTGGGTTTGTGACCGAGGCAGTGCTGATAACACGGGGTGTTTAAGCTGTTGCTGAGCTGTGCTTGCACATTGCTAAAGCTTTTTCTCTTTCTCACACTACCCAGCACATACACAGGGGATGCACAAGGAATTAGGAGAGGACACAGAAAGACTGTTCAAAAAGAAGAAATCTAGAGAGGATTTGCATCTAGATTTGCATGTAGACTAAGTTAGCTTCTCTGAATTTCTCTCCCGGTATTGCCACAGGAAAGAGCTATGAGATAAAAGAAGGTTTTTCAGTCTAGTAAAACAAATTATATCAGAACCCAGTGTCTGGAAATTGAAGCCACAAATATTTTGCATATTTTAAGTTGAGAAATTAACTACTGGAAAAGTTTGCAAAAGATCACTTGACAGTATATTGCTTAAAATATGAATATAAAGACTAGTTTTTTCCTCATGAGATTTATTCTCACTTAAAGTGAAATCATGAAATTACATTTGTGTAGAAAGTCAGGCAAGGTAATCACAATTTTTCTGATTTTAAGAGTCTGCCAAGTTCCTTTCAGTCTGTTTAAGAGATGGCTACCACTTATCCTGAGCTGGTAAAAATCTGGGATCTAGATGCATACAATTTATAAAATTTCAGACTAACAACAACTAGTTAGTTTTATGAATCTCAAAAAAGTTGAAAAACAGTACTCAAAAAGAAGCTACTTTCCAAATATTTCCAGGTCTAATAAGCCATAATGTAGAGATAATAGTATTGATTTTTAAAAAATAAATAAAAGAACCAAGAAATAAATGCATTTAAAGAATCAGCAGGAGAAGAACATTTTCAGACAGTTTCATAACTGCTGAATAATATTTAAATATAGAGAATGTTAGGCCCAGATGGGCATGCTGTGAACTATCCATAATGTTAAATGCTAATATTCATAAAACAACAGTTTTTCACCCTTTATGGATTGAAATACATGAAAGTGTTACTGGCCTATTATTGTTACTTTCATCAGTAAACCTTGAATAGGTTTAGATTTTAGCAGTTAATTGTTTCTCAGCAGAGAATTTTCCCCAATTGTTCTTCATTTATCATGCAGTAAAGCCATACATGCCTAAGAATTAAGACTAGTGATCTGTGTGGGCTTGAGCTTCAAGATGTGAATATTGTGTCATTGCTCACCCATGCCAAAGGAACGTGACACCCTGTTCCTGCATCTTTATGACACAGAGCGAACATAACCCACACGCAGGCCAAACCTCAGCACATTTGGTATGGTTGCTGCTGCTTCAAAAGACATAATTTCCTCAAAATCTGTGTAAAGTACTGTGAAATATCTATTACTGTGCACAGTTGAGTAGAACAACACCAAAAATAATGCAAGTCACTCTCACATTTTTAAATGAGGAGTGAGCACTGTTGATGTACTCACACTGACTCTCTAAAAGGAAGCAAACCACTGTAAAAATGAATCAGAAAAAGCTGGAAAAGAATTTTCTTGGAAAAGGCAGGTAGGGTGAACCAAAACCGTCTTTACCTGTATATTGCTCAAAACATAATTTTATTTGTTGTGTTAACTGCATGCACAGCTCAGAGGTCACTAATCAATTTATTATAGCAAATAAAAACAAAAATCACTTTGCAAGGGCAGGAGGCACTAATTTTTATTGCAGTGGATGACCTAAATATCTACAGTCTTAGCTGAAAAAAATAAACTCTTTTCATTGTAATGATTTATGGGAGGCATGTCTGATTAGGTTTGTATCTCCATTTTCTCCTGTGGTCTCAGTTCCCAAACAAGCTGCCTGTTCAATGATTCACTGGCATCACAGAACCATAGTGCATCATAAAAAATGCAACCTGGTCAGAAAGCTTAATCCAGTTGATTGTGAAGACTGAGAAAACCAAAATTAGACTACATTACACTACAGTATTTCAGTTGGAAGGGATCTACAGCCATCATCTTGTTCAACTGCCTAAGCAAGTCAGGGCTGACCAAAAGTTAATGCACGGTGTTAAGGGTGTTGTTCAAATGCCTCTTGAGTGCTGGCAGGCTTGAGGTATAAACCACCTTTCTAGGTATCCTCTGTTTGACCACCCTTTCAGTAAAGAAGTGCTTCCTGTTGTTCAGTCCAAAACTCCATTGATGCAGCTTTGAACCATTCCTGTCACTGGATCCCTGGGAGAAGAGTACAGCATCTCCCTCTCCACCTCCCCTCCTCAGGAAACTGTAGAGAGCAATTGAGGTCACCCCTCAACATCCTTTTCTCCATACTAGACAAATCCAGGGTGCTCAGATGCTCCTTAAAGGATATTCCATCCAGCCCTTTCACAGCTCCAATGCCTTCATCCCCTCACAAGTTCAACTGGTACTGTCTCTCTACCTGTTCTCAAAGATACTAGTAGCTGCTTCCACTTTCCTAAGTAAATTTTGCATTTAGTAGCAACTGCTGTATAATTAAGACCTTTAAGGAAACATTCATGAAGAAGATTTTGCAATATGCAAATGAAGCAAACTTCTTACTTACACGTGGAATTGTATTTCTGCTCCCCTTCTTTTAGGCAGAAACACGTAGTTCATATTCCATAGCTCTACATTAAGATTTTTTCAGTTCTTTTTGTATGCCTTTTTTAGATCATTTCCCCAGCATGCAGAAGCACAATGGAAGGCTTGCTAATATGGAGCACTCTGTTCAATCAGGAAGTACTTAATCAGGTCACCCATTTTATCAGGTTATCTTTGCAGGTGTTGGTGTGCATAATGATAATGTCCATGATTATTAGAAAGAGAAGCTGCATCATTAAGTTCTATTTGGCCAGTGTAATATTTTAAAATTTAAAACATTTTATGTATCTTTATGGACTTCATATTGCTAGCAGCCCCAATTAAGATGGTAAGATAAAACAGACCTTCTGCAAGAAATAAAGACACTAGGGATGGTAGTTAATCCCCACTGCTGAAACAGTGTTTTCTTCTTGGGGCTTATATGCATCAGGCTTGATATGCCAGCAGGAAAAAAAAATCAAAGAGGATAATTCTATATGAAAAAAAAAGCTGGATGTGGAAGAAGAACACCATCTAGTCTAACACAAAGGACAAAAGGCCCTGAAAAAGAGAGTACAGGAAATTCAAATACACTAGGATATTCAAGGGGAGGAAGAGTGACTATGTAGGAGGCTCATGCAGACCCAGACATACAAGCAGGTTTTTGTGTTAGGTTTATGGGATCATAGAATATGACCTTATGATAATTTAAAGCAGAAGGTCTCTGTGGATATTCCTAATACAACTTCCTGCCCAAAACAAGGTGACCTCTGTGGTCAGATCGGGTTGCTGAGGATTTTATACCACTGAGTCTTGAAAACCTCCAGGGATGGACCAAGACTGCACAACTTCTCTGGTTAACCTGCTTACAACCAAGCTTCCACCCTTTGTTCTGCAGAAAACGTTTGTCTTACACTCAATATCAATTTATTTTAACTTACACCTCTTACCTCTTATGGACCTTCCATGCACCACTGTGCAGACCTCAACTCTGTCTTTTCTATAACCTCCTCATTGGACCTGGGATCTGTTCAGTTTATCCAGTTCTTTTCAGTCCTTCCAGTTTAGCCTGGAGAAAACAGGACAGGCTCCCAACTTCCACCTACCTTGGTGGGCCTTTGATGAACTTTCTACATCTTGTCAATGTCTATCTCGTATTGTGGGGCCAAAACTGGACACTGTATTCCAGGTGCAGTCTAATAAATGGTGAATGGAGGAGGAAAACCTCTACCTTTGAACAACTAGCTCTGTTTGTGTTAATATAGTCCAGAAGGCTGTTGGATTTATTTTCTGCCAGAACGTAGTGTTGGTTCATTTTCAACCAGCAGTCTGACAAGACCCCAGGGCCATATTTCACAGAGCTGCTCTCCGGCTAATCTGTCCCCAGCCTCTGTCACTGTAGGGTTTCTTCTGTTTCATGTGCAGGTCTGTATATTTGGCCCTATTCAATTTCATAAGGTTCCTGTCAATCCATTCCTCCAGCTCTGCAGTCAAGCCCATGGACTAGTCTCCTAAATTTGACTGCAACTCAAAAGTTGATGAGTGCACACTCCACTGCCTTTTCCAGACCATTGTTAAAGATATTAAGCACAACAGTTCCTAGGTTAGACCTCTCTAGCACTCTATTTTTTATCAGTCTTCAATATGACCACAACATAATAATGTCTGCCTTTTGAGCCTGTTTTTCTACTAGATTTTTACCCACTGGCTGTTTACTCCGCAAGCCTTAGGTGTCCTAAATAATGTGCAAGAACACAGGAGAAGGCAATGTTAAAAGTCTTGCTGAAATTTATATAAATGACATCCCTCATTCTTCCTTCATTTGTAAACCCAGTCATTTTATCACAGCAGCCACCATGTTGGTCAGGCATGAATATCTCCTAACAATCCAGCCACCTTCTTCTCCTTCATATGGCTAGAGATGTGATCCATAGGACTTTCTTATTTTCCCAGAGACAAAATGAAATTCAATGGCCTGTAGTTGGAGATTTTCTTTTGATCGTTTTTGAAGATGAGTGCTTTTCCTCATTTATCAGGAATATCCCCAGTCTCTGTTACCTGGGGAAGGCAACACATAGCAGTTATGCAAGGATATCGGTCAGATCTCTTAGTATCCTGACCTAAGGATGTGTGTAGATGGAGTTTTTTTTCAGGTAACACCAGTTTTGATTCTCATCCACTTCTAATTGTTCTTCCCCTTCTTCCAACTTCATTAATCACAGAGGCCTGGGAAACCCTGTTGATGAATAGTGAGGCAAAAGTGTAAGAAACAAAAATTAGTAACTCAGTCTGGTTTTCATCCATTGCCTCTAAATCACCTTCCCCATTCCACATTTTTCTTTTCAGTGTTTTGCTGCTAATGTAACCACAGAGTATTTTGTTGCTTTTTATGTTCCTTGCAGGCATCGCATCTCAGTGAGGATACTTGCCTGCCTGAAGTCCAAGGCTGCTGTTCTTGCTCTTCTCTTTTGTCACTCCCCTCAGCATTCTGAGCTCTACTGCTTCCAGGTCACTACAGCCAAGATTGCAAGTGATTACCTGTTGCAGTTGTGTAGTTCCTGCGGTGGCAAGGCAAGCCACAGCCTGCCCGGAGAGTGCCGTGGAGGTCTCTTAGGGAGAGCAGCTGTGCTGCGTCCCTTGGCCTCTTCCAGGCTGGCCCTCACTTGCTCCGGCCGGCTGTGGCTCTGCAACACGAATGATGTTAAAGGAGGTGAGAAGGCTCCCGCATGGGGCTGGAGAAGGTCTTTATTCCACGGCCCCCAGGAGCCTACAGCTGGCCCATGCGCTGGCTCCCAAATGCTGAGAGCCAGCACATGGCATGGCCGGCCCAGGCAGAGAGAGTCTGGTGCCCCAGAGTGGAGAGGGGCTGCTGCCCCAAAGCAGAGAGGGCTGCCCCAAAGCAGAGAGGAGGTCACATGGCATGGTGCCTCAGTTTATCTGGGCATGAGGGGGGCAGAGAGAGCACATGGACTAATGGTCTCAGAGCATAGGGGTGGTACATGGACGGAGTTGGGGTAACAGAATCAATGGGAAAAACCCGAGGGAGTGGTTAGGACTAGGAGTGGGGAAGCAGGAGGAGTCACATGGCAAGGGCAGGTAATTTAGTAACAAAGGGGATGGGGAAATACAATGCCACAATTACCATCTCCCCAGCCAGTTACTCCTTGCTTGTGAATAGCAGAACCAGCTGTGTGCCTCACATGGCTAGTCCTCTCTGTGCTTCTCTCCTCAGAAATCTGCTTGAGTGCTTGCATCCCACAGCACTGTCATTCCAGCAAGGAAAAGAGAGATCAAACATCCCATAAGAGCCAGGGCCTGTGATACAGAGACATCCAGGAATTGTTCTCCTTTTATGCCCTTTCTATAATACCATTGATTTGAATAAATTGAGTGAGAGAATCTGACCACAAAATAACCTTGTCATTGCTGCTGAGAGAGCAGATGCTGCACTTCAGTGATGTCCTGCGGTGAACAAAGCAGATGCTCAATGTGGAGTCCCAGGGACCACAATCCTGACAAACACAGGCTTGGAAACTAGGTCTGTCAGCCATTTCAGCATGTGTGAAGGACTGGGAGTGCAGACAGATAGGTGGCTGTAGCCTGCACTGGGAACGACAGCGGTTCAGAGAAACAGCACAAGATCAGAGTCCTGGCAAAGCTGAACCTGGTGGCTTGCATTCATAGTCTCATAGAATACCAGGTTGGAAGGGCACCTCAAGTGTCATCTGGTCTAACTGTTCTTGGAAAAATCACAGTTTAGAGAAGATGGCCCAGCACCCTGTTCAGCTAAATCTTTAGTGTTCGATGCTGGGAAATCCACCAGCTCCCTGGGAAGATTATTCCTATATCTGATTGTTCTCATTGTGAAAAATTTTCCTCTTGTGTGTGACCAGAATTTTCCCAGGCGTAACCTGTACCCATCACCCCTCATGTTTTCCATGTGACTCCATATAAAAAGGGCACTTCCCTCTTTTTAGCTGCTGTTTACCTGCAGGAAAATGGTGGTAAGTTCTTCCCTAATCCTTTTATTCTCAAGGCTGAACAAAACCAGTTCTCAGCCTTTTCCCTCACATTGTCAGGCTTCACAGTCCTTTGATAATCTTTGTGGTCGTTCTCTGGATCCTCGACAGCCTGCCCACTTTTGTTGTTGTTGTTGTTGTTGTTTTTGTTGTTTTGTTTTTGTTTTTGTTTTTTGTTTTTTTTTTATTGTGGGAACCAAAACTGAGCACAGTGGAAAGCACTGAGTAGAGTGGGATAATTACTTCGTTATATCTGGTGGTGATGACCTCATTAAAGCAGCTCAACATACTGTTGGTTGTAGCACCACAATAGTCACTCGTATGGAATCTCTGTGGATTTCTGAAAGATTTAATTTCATTTGAAATTATTAAAAAGCCCAAACCACAAAAGAAACAAAACCCAAATCAAAAACCAAAACAAACAAAAAACAACCCCCTAAACCCTCTATAATCTTGGAGTCTACTTACAGTTTCTATGATATGTTATTGTTAAAATTGGATCAAAAATTTTTTAAAATTGGATCAACCAATTTTAAAAGGAAGAATTTTGAGGAATCAGATCTGTTTCTGATTCAGTCACACTTTCAGTACATTCTAACAAGCAGCTGAATGAGGGTATTCCAGGACTTGCAGGATTTCAGTCCATTCTTCTGAAAGGGCCAGACTCCTTTAGAGATGCTCTTTACATAATCCATCGAAGACCAGAGTCTGCCCTGTCATGTAAGGACAGCAACACCACATCTCATATGGAAGAAAGAACAGGCTTCAGGTAGATGCAGAATGCCAGATAAAACATAACTCTTTCCCCTTTCATGTTTGCCCTGGTATTTCTGCAGAAAGAGGGGAGTAACAAAGAAAGGAATACAGATAACTGAGAATTCAATAAGCTTTACTAAGATTTAAACTTCCTAACTAATAACCTACCCTGCTTTATTTTTATATGTTCTATGAACTAGTATTAGTTTGGCATCCAAAACCTTTCAAATCTTATGTTAGCTATTAACTTTTATGGTTAGGTTCCTATAAATCCATCAGAGGTATTAGTGAGTAAGAATACCTCACAAAAAGAATACCTTGTCAACACACTTGGTTCTTTGTAGATTTTTTTTAGGGGTCTACAGTGTAAAATGTATAGGACTGATCCACATTATTTCTTTTCTTTTGTGAAGAGAAGAACAAAGAAATATTACAGACCTATAGCAAAAACCCAATAGTCTCCCTAACTGCTGTTAGCATTTTCTGAGTGAAGCTTAGAACTCCCTTAGTTTTCTTCCAGCTGAAGAACAAAGTCGAGGAAATTGAATAATTCCAGCTAAACTCATAGAACAGTTAGATTGTACAAAATTTCTGGCAGGCTTTAATTATCTGATCATATGCATGTGGTTGCTTTGTGTCTCAGATTAATTTCTCGGTTTTCACTCACCAAATGATAGAGTGAAGCAAGTTTTTAGCATTTTTCAACCACACCAAGTAATAATATCCAGCGATATTTATCCCAGTCTTCCTAAACTGAGTATTCAGAATCTTTGAATACAGGCAAAAGCATATATTTGTTTTTACTTATATTGCAGGAGGCCAGCAGAGGCAAAATAACATTATGGCACTTATTCTTTTCAGCAATTTTATTATTCTAAGAAGTCAAAACATTTTAAAGCCACTCTTTTAGTCTTGAAATAACTACTGCCTAGCTATTTCTGTTTAAAAGATGGATAAACTGAGACGCTACAAGGTTTTCTGAGCTGCTGAAATCAAGCAATGGGTTAGAGAGAGTTGGTTATAAACTTAAGGGTATTTGTGTGAATAAGAAATTCTGGAACTAAAAAATGTGTCATAGTGGTTAACTGGCAGTCAGAAATTTAGTGTATAAATGGAGCTGGGGATGATTCAAGCTTTGATTCTGTCTTTTCAGTAACTGGGGAGGCTGCAGATGGGCAGCTGTTCTCCAGATGATTTCCTGCACATTCCCCTCTGTCAGTGAACCCATCAGACCTGGATATACACTCTCAGACCCATCACTCAGCACACTGGGACACATGTAGTGGTCATCACCTCACTTTGCTGTGTGGACATACGCAGGGAGTTAACCAAAATTCAGGTGCTAAAGAAACCACAGAAAATGCACTATCGAATATTGAAAGGTAAGAGAAATGTAAAATACCCTTTATATGCTCTAATTTCTGATTATTAGGGTTTTATGCAAAAATCAAAACTAGTTGGGAATCAAAAGAAATGAGAAAAAGCAGAACAAAAAAATCAATTGACTAATTAAAATTTTCTCACTTTTGGCAGCTGAAGGATTTTTTCTTTTAATTCGAGTGTCTTTCCTTGCCAGTTGCATTATTTCCTGAATTTTCCTCCACCTAGCTTTTCCCTTATGATGTATTTATTATACAGTGCAGTGAAAACTAAGCTGGAATTAATTCTGATATGAAAAAAAAAAAGAGGGAAAGAAAGAAAGAAAGAAAGAAAGAAAGAAAGAAAGAAAGAAAGAAAGAAAGAAAGAAAGAAAGAAAGAAAGAAAGAAAGAAAGAGAAAGAAAGAACGAGAAAGAAAGAAAGAAAAGAAGAAGGAAGGAAGGAAAGAAGGAAGGAAGGAAGGAAGGAGGGAGGGAGGGAAGGAGAGAAAGCCTCCCCCAAAGAATTTTCACAATTGATGCCGAAGTTACTTCCAAATTTATTAATTCAAAATTCAGTCTAATCCATGAGGTGACCACTTTCTGAAGACTACTGTGTATCAGTTTGTCAACACATCCCTTTTTTTGTAGCATTGTCTAGCAAGATACAAGGTTTTTTTTCCTGTATCACTATCAGTTTCTTCCCCAGCAGTACCAGTTCACACAAGAATGACAGTAGGAACACAGCTGTCAGACTAATTTGGTTTGTCTAATTTTGACAGCGAGAAACCCAGAGTATTTGCTATTTCATGAACAGTACAAGCATCCCAGCTATTTTTAACTTATGTCATCATGATAAAAAATAAAACTTACATGAAGCACAGCATGAGCCAAGCTGCTTTGGATCCATTTCAAAAATTGCACCCCTTGGGGTTTCTGTTCACATCTCAGCCAACTGGGTAGAGCTTGAAGGCACAGGGACAGAAACAGCTGCCTACAAAATAACTGATCATATTCACCTCATATGCTCAAAGCTAGAATCATCTAAAGGTCTTGTCTACAGTAACCCATGGCTATCGGAGTTTTCTGTTTTCTGACATGCTATTTTAAGCTGTGAAGACAACTTAAGAGACTTAGTGCTGTGCTACATGAAAGCCCAGAAAAACATCCTTGTGCCATAGGGTAGTCTAACAGCTTATATTTATTTTCATACAGTGTTGTCCTGTATCATGGTTCTATAATATATATATACTATAATATATAAAGTATACATAGTTCTATATATTAAAAATTTTTTATTATTGTGTATTTTCTGTTTCCTAAAATAAATGCAATGCCGGGGAAAAAAACAGTAAAAGTTTCCAGAACACAAAATGCAACATACATCACTTAGGATGAATAGACATAAATCTTTTTTTCCTAAAATACTTTCTGAAATAATCTAATCGGTGGTATATTTCTAGTTTATAATGAGGCAGAAAACCTAGTCTTAAATTCAGGGATATATGATCACATCGCCTTTATATTCTACGGTAGTGGCAGTAAATTAAAATAAGACAAAGCTTTTTTCAGGGAGCCTAACATCATGGTTAGAGAGAGCAGAATCAAGTTGAACAGGTTTAAGGCTTTATTGTACAATCACTGCATTTATTTTATTAGATATTTTAGACAGTTTCTTGCTTTTAAATTCTTTTATGAGCAATCTCATTTGCAAGCTACTGTTAGTCCTTTTACATATATATGTATATATATTTATATAAGGCCTTATTCCAAATACCCTTGACAATATGTCAAAATATAATGCTCTTCCTGTGAGTAAGGATACAGTTGTAACCAGTTCTACAGGCATGATAACACTGCTGCAAATATGAACGGAGGAAACATGGAACGTCTATTGTTCCTGAGACTTACATAGATATTGTAAGATATGTATCATCATTGATTTACAGGACAAAGTTGTTGTGTTGCTTCCAATATCCTACCAGTTCTTCCCAGAAAGTGTCAGAGAAGCAGCACTTTCAGAGAGTGATTTAGCAATACAGAAATTTCTCTAACAGAGAATGTATGTTTAATAATGTTTCACCATTTTTTGACAATGACTTTTCATGTTCATTTATTTTAAATATGATGTATATATGTTCAAAGATCATTCCCAGATCCAAAAACAAGACATTTTTAAAATGAATTTGATTACACTAAAAAAAACCAGCACCACTAGTAAATGGTGTAAGTGTAATTTAAGGATAAGCTGAAATACTCTGAAGATACTTTAATAATGGGAAAGGGAACGCCTGTGTGACTCTCCTTTTCTCTGTGAAATGCCTAGACAGGGGCCATAAGTAGACACATGGAGCCATGCTCAGTGTGTAAGGAATTGCTTCCTACTGTACTGCATCTCTTAATTCAGCCAACGACTAGTGAAACTTAAAATATATTCAAGTTCATTGAAGTAATTGAGGGAATTCATCTCATGTTGTTTCACTGTGTCTGATTTTGCCACATCTGAGCTCAGCTGTGAATCATGGCTGCAGTGTTAGAGGAGGTCTGAGCTGTGGAGAAGGGTGAGCAGCTCTGTGTGGCATTCAACTTCTGTTGAGCTGATCAAAACTTCAGGCTGTCCCTGCACTACTCTTAAGCATTCATCTGTAAAAGACCTGGATAGGATAATGAATGTAAAGTGGGAATCTACACATTAGGTCCTCAGTAAAATCATTTTCATCATGCCTTAGCATGGCTGTCTTGAAAGAGACAGCTAAAACTGAAACATGGAGGATGCCTTCAAAAAAATATGAGGTTTTATGGTAGGTTGGCTGACATATGGTAAGTTGACATATTTACTGTAAATGAAATGAAAATTGAAGATATACTAGAAAAAAAATGTTATAAAGTCTTAAAAACAGATGTTCTTTATTCTGCACAGGTTGAAATGTTAACCACAACAGAAGCAGAGAAACTACAGAATGACATTGCTAGGATGATCCTTTCCGTCTTGAATTAAAACCATTTACTTGAAAGATTAACTCAGGGTGTTATAAATGCATTTTTTGATGTAGTAACACTGACTCTGTGTTCTGTCTTTGAGGAAAATACAGTAACATACTAAACTTAAGATAAATAGTGTGTGAAGTGGCTTTAATTTAGGGAATTAAGTTAATTCTTTCCACTAAATTTGATTAAATCAAATACATGGATTCAATATGGTTTAGCCAATGAAGCTTAGATTCGCATCTTTAACTAATTCAGGCTGCAATCCTTGAATGTCCAATATACAAAAGTTGTAACTGATGATGACTGAGGCCTGAGAGGAATTAAACAAAAGCACAAAGTGCCCTTGGTACTCTGAATATTCTTTGCATTTCTTATCATCTTCCAATAATTTCTTAAAGCTAGAAGGTGCTTTCTTTTCATTAGACCTGGACACTTTTTTTTTGTACTTACATGGCTAATAGTACAGACTGAAGGCTGTTCCAGGACTATTTCATAACCTCCCACTTAGGGAGTGTCAGAGGATATTGTCAGTTATTTTGCCTAAGGCTTTAAAACAATCTTGCTGTTAGTCTGGCCAAAAGAAAAATAAAAAAAGATGAACAATGTCTTTACATATGCTATAGAACATACTAAAATCTTCATGTCACTCATACTCCCGTAGGAGTCTAATTATGACATTTACACAGGTCTGTGCACTTTTCTGAAAATTAAGCCCAGATAATAACTGTGCTCCCTTTCATTACTGTATTTAAGGACTATTGTTGCCATATAGATTTCTAAAATCTATGTGGATCAAATTTTTTTTTTGGAGCAGTATTATAGTAGTGTACATAAACTGATGTTAAGTCACTCAGGAAATAGTATAAAAGTTACTTGACCTTATTTTCCTAAGTGTTTATTGATGATAAAGAAGAAGGAGTAAGCATTGTACCAATTGCATTTGCAAAAACCTAAGAGTAGTTGTGAGCTTGGGTGGAGCTTAAAATTACCTATAGAAAAGCACTATGAATAATATAATGAGTTGAAACCAGGAAACAATATTTAAACTGGGATTTTCAATTAGTCTTGGCTCTAAAATCTCTTCAAATTTCAATGTTTGCAGTTTAGCATGGTCCAGGAAAGAAGTCAATACTTCTTGGTTACGACTTCTTTAGTTAATTAAACTGGGCTGAGAACAAACTTTTTTCATTACTGCTTATGTAACCTGGAAAAAATTTGTAAGGGTTAGAAACTGGAGAGAGCTATTGATTAAAGTAATTTTGCTGTAAAAGTTTACATTAATGCCAGTGTACCTCTCCATTATTTCTGGCTACAGAAATTACTACTGTCCTGGATAGTATAAAAAAAACCAAAACAGCTGAAAGAATTAGCCTGTGTTTAAGAACTAAGCTCCGTGTCTGAAATTTCTAAGACACCACAAGCTATGCCAGCTCTCCTCTCATAGCAGACCCTAAAAGCTTCCCAACCCACTTTGATGCCCTGTTCTGCGTAAGTGCATGGGAGCACCTGGAGAGGTGCAGAAAGCACACAAAGTGAGTATTGAATTTCACTAAACCATTAATATTGGCCAGGTGGCAGCTCAGTACACCACTCATATACTTTATTTACGTAAGGTGGGAGGCCTTCTCAGATATGCCAGAACCTCTAAGCTCTACAGGGTGGTCTTCAGTATCCGTGAGGGTCACCACCCATGTTTACTCAACCTACATGAAGTCACAGTGGCTATACAAGTAAATATATCAGTCCAAATAAGAGATCCCTAACACCCAGACCAACTGGTGCAGAGTCTCAGAACCATATGACTGAGATCTATGTCAATCAAGAGCACAATACATGCCATAACGTGCAATTGTCATCTCAATATGTTCTCTGTTCAAAATACTGCAGATAAATACCCTGAAATTATCTATTTTCAAGATAATGTCCAGACTTTTTGTCATACAGAGAGCTAGCTCAAGCCCTAGCAAAAACCAAACAAAGCAAAAAAGATCCAAAGAGCAAAATAATTCTACGATGTGGACAAAAGGAGATCCAGTATGTCTAGTTTTGAAACATACTGCAACATAGACATACACTCTGTGTATGGAATTTGGCTGATTAAAGTGATCACAGGACTCTACTCTGAGCAGACCCTACACATATCTAGATACAGTTGGGATTGTGCATGAATGATGACGTAAGAGCAACATGGACTGTTCTGTAGTCCAGGCTCTGCTGCCCTGAGTGGTATATCCTAATCCCTTTCTAAAGATGCCTATCTTCATCACAAAACTAAGTATTGATGACAAAGTACCTCCTCTTCCAAAAGGTACAGAAAATTAGTATTTTGAAAATGCTAATTATTATTTGGGTTCCTCTCTAAGCTTCAGGGAACACATGTTCAGCTATTGTTTATTTTGCTTAAAAAACATCTTATAAGCATGGTCATAAAATGTGTATGCCCAGTGGCAGTTCAAATGTTATTCAGCTTGTGAGAATTGTCACCAAACTGCTGCAGAGGAATGATATGTTTCCTGCTCACATACATATTTCGTTGAGCGCTTCTTGTTTCAGTGTGTAGTAGTGTCAGACTTGATACTAGTACTGTGCTTTCCATAGGAGGAAATAGGGCTCAGGAAGATTTTTCTGAGGATTATAAAGTTTTGATGGGTGTGGACCCCATGTTTCCAAGGTAGTGGATACAGGTTGCTCTTAAAACATCAGAGTATCACTATAAGAAAAATGAGAAATTCCTTTTATTTGAAAAAAACCAAACCAACCCTATACTGTTTTGTAACATGGATATGAAAGTATGAACAGAATACATGTTTGAAAGAGACAAATTGTATCTGCATCTTCTGTTTGTTGGAATTATAGAACACACAAATTAAGTAGACTACTTACCAGACAGGAAAGTAGAAAGTTCATATGTAACTGTGGCATTTTGAGAATGAAAAAGCTTAGTATGCATAACAGCTCCACATCTACATTGTGCATTCAGTGGCAAGAGGACATATGGAAAAAATAGAAATGTCATTGCATTAGTCATTGAAATAATGTTGTGACTGCCTGTTAGTATCAAGGTTATGACTTTATACAGGACGAACTCTTCAGTCTTTTTGTTTATCAGCACTAGTTATACTATTTACATGTCCTTACTTTAACTTTGTTGATGGCAGAGATGTTTCCTCTAGACTTTTATATTTATCTGCTCAAGCAGAGCTGCAGAAGCCGTCACTTCAAATACTAAACTGCAGCACAACATTTCTATGTGCAACAAACTATATTCACTTCATGTTTGATCTAAAGCATAAGAGATTTGGAGAATACATCCTTTACTATAGAAGATACTGTATGGGTACAGTATATGGGATATACAGGATTTTTAGTAATGGGATCTGATAGAGTAAGCAGTTTCAACTACATATCAAATTAAGAGTTACATTGATAGCAGTATGTTTAAGTTTCAGGAAGCTTCCCAAATTTCATGCAGAATATTAATACATTTTATGACACCTTCTCATGTTTTTCTGCCTTTTGTTAATTGAAAATATACTTCAAAACTTATCTTTTAGATATAGAAACTAAAACTTCCCAGGTCATATGTTTAGCCTTTTAAAATTCAGTACTATCACAGTTCTCTGAAGTAAGTGTTCTTCAGCCACTCTTCCATACAACCAGTATATCTGTGAAACAGAAGACCCACTGCTGATATTTTTATATTCATATTGACTGACAAGTCTAATTGCCTTTCCAAAAAAGTTTGGCAGAAAATTGATCATGTGATGTACAGTACTTATCTGAATTATCACGTATTTAAGTCTAAATAAGGCATATGTGTAAATTTTTTTAAGCAAAATAATGTTAGCACATTTTATTAATTCTACTTTGCAACTTTTGTGTCAAGAATTGGTTTAAGTGACCTCGTCATGTACGCAAGATTCAGGATAGGTAAAAAATGCAAAATCATTTATCACTGGACTTACTTTGTTTCTAAAACTTTGTCACAGTTGCAGAAAAAATATATGGTATTGCTTTGAGAAATACTATTAACAGACTTTTTTATTTATTCCTTTTTACTAGTAAATAAAACTACATCCTTTTCAAAAATGTCAGAAATAAAATAAGTTTTCAAAATTTAGAAAATGTTAGACCTCCAATTTTCACATGACTAAACCCACTAGCAATTTACAGATTAATCCTCAAAACAGCATACAGTCATAAAAGTATTATACCTTCTACACAGCTAAAACACTAATAAAGCTTTGTACTGAGCTGTGTAGAGTCTAGAAGGAATATGAGCAGACAGTATATTAACATCAAATAGGTTCAAAACCATGAGCTCATGCAGTGGATCAGGTAACTAATGATCCCAAAAAAGCAGAGCTTACAAGACTTTGCATTTAGCCATTACTTAATATGGGACCACAAAATCATAGGTCCTGTGCAAGTGCGCCTGGTTTCCAAGCTATAAAGCTCAGCAGCCATAAGCAATCATATGCCCATGGATGGATCCACCTGGATCCAGTTGTAGTGGGTGAAGCTCAATTCACTTGAGGCATCCAGGCTACACCTGGCAGAAACAATTGTCTCTGGAGAGGCTGATCCCTAGTGGAAGGACTGGTGAATCTCAGCCTGGGGAGCAGCCCAGAAGCTTGAGCTCTTCTGGGAAGCAGTTCAAGCCCTGTCAGTCTAAAATCCAGAACCCTCTTTGCTTAGAGGGCTTTGTTGTCTTCCCCTTCTCCATCCTTCTTCTCACTTTTTATCTTTTCTTCTGTTAATTCCATTTGTATTGATTTTCAGCCAATCTCTTGAGTATGCAGGAGCCTTATAAAGTCAGTGGATAGTGACAAACACCTTATTAAAGCCTCCTCAGACACTGTGGGGGCCATGGATCTGTCTCTCCCCATTCCCAAGGAAGGTGCTCCGATTCATCATGCCAAACAGATAGCAGCTCAATAAATACTACCAGACCTAAACTACCCATAATAGAAAATGTGACTGTAAATAACGAAACTAACAAGGTCCCATTTTATACCAGAAATCTGGAACAGAAAACAAAAACAAATTAAGGCCAGCACCATTGTAACTTGCCTTCTCCAGCTCATCAAAACAACTTTGCAGCATTTTCTTATCACACATGCCATGCATTTTCTGCCTGTAAGCTTCCCCACAAACTTTATTTTGTTTCTGCATGTACATAGACCTCGCTACTTTTTAATCTATGCTTATTACTACCTCCAAAAAAAGTGAGCAATTCACTGGAGAAATTAGGCTGTGCAAAAGATTCTGAAAAATTAGCATGAATGTATTACAACACTATGTCTAACCAAAGCTTTGTGCAGTAATTGAAAGGAACAAAATAAATAGTGCAATTCAGTACAAGGAAAATCAGTTTACATTGTTAGGATTTGATTGGGTTTTTTCTAAACTAACAGCATGACATGTTTTATAATTACACTTTAGTCTTTCTGATGTGTTTGTGTTTCAGTTATCTTGCACAACTGCTAAACAATTGCATTATCCTCAGCAACATTTGGAAGGTGCTAGATCTGCTTTGTATTGGGGTAAAAAGGGGATGTGTCTGGCTACAGTACCGTGGTAAGAATGCTATTGTATTGATGCTCACAGTGGTGTCAGAGGAAATTTCAGGGGTTTAAGACAAACTAATACAAGCCTGTAAAATATAAAGAGGTGCTCAAGCTCAGAGCCTGGTTCTTTAGCAAGGAGAGCTGCTGTGGCCAGACTTGAAAAGTGGCTGATCTGGGACCACCTGTGTTAAGGCAGTATGTGGAACTGCAGCATCTCCTTATCCCTGAAAGTCCCTTGTCACAGTGACCGCTTCTCCACTGCGCGGGCTAGCACATGCAGTGTGCGGCAGGTGTGGGGAGCAGTTACGGCAAGGTGCCTCATCCCGCTCCTCTGAGGCCACAGCTCCCTGGAGCTGAAGCCCCAAGGTCAGTGGTGCGTCGCAGCAGCAGCAGCGAGGGACGAGGCAATGCGTCGCAGAGAGGCTCGCTCCTTGGATGCAGATCCAAGAGTTGATTGCTCAAAGGAAACCCGAAGGAACAGAGCATGAACAAAGGGCTGACCGGCGATTTTATAGGGGGAGGTTTTCTGGGCATTGCCCACCTGAGGGCCAATAGGGGACCTGGGAGGGAGGAGAAATCGGGGGATAGACACATACAACAGCCACTGGCCTCGGAGGGCGGAGGATCACATGCCCCAATGGGGCATCAAAGGTTAGGAGACTTCCAAGAGAGGAGGGACTTAAGGTGGGCAGGGTTTCAAGGGATTGACAGGGAGCTGAGGGGAGCGGCCAGAAACTACTGGAACTTGGGACATACCATTAGGGAAACAGGGAGGGAACAGGGATAAACCAACTGGGATACAGAACATTATAGAATCAGTAAAATTTATAACACAGCGTTGCCACAGTCCCTCAGAGGTTAAGATGAAAAAAACATCAACCATTTCTACAAATGAGGCAGGGAGGGTAGAAGGCTGAGTCCACGAAGAGGCAAAGTAGTCCAGTGCCTGATCAGAGGTGGAGCACTCCACCAGGAGAGGCATGAAAGGCAGAGTCCTTCAGAGACAGACACCTGCAGTGGGGAGCAGGATGCGACAGAAAAAAACTAAACCAGCTGGGGTGGGGGCTTTACCTCTAATAATTCATATAGTCTGCCAAACCAGCCCTCAACAAGGTTCTCTCCTAAATTCATAATCAGACAAGTCAGTGGTAATCAGAAATGCATGCTTGGGAATGAAATATTCAGCCTACCAATTGGAACACATTGGGGATAACAATACAAACACACGGAAAAAACTCCACTGGTACTAAAATCACTGGACTTCTGAATTATCCATGAAATGAAAAATGGCTCCAGAACTTTTCTTTTGAGGCAACTACCAATTACATTTCTATATGGAAGAGAAGGGTTAAAACCTTTGGGCAGTAAAAGTTTTAACTACCAGAAGTTATAACAGACAAACATTTATGTACCAGAGACTGCATACAATTTCCTGTGCAACAAGAGCTAAACATAAATTGTTATGTGCTGCTTATGCATAGTTGTACATAAATAACACAAGGTTCTTGCAGAGTTTCATAATATGAAGTTTATGTGCAAAATCTTTTCATCTCACTAACTTTTCATGCTTACATTTGTAGTAAATTGAGCCACCAATTTGAAGGCAATCCAAAAAGAAAAGCAAATGAAAACCCATGATACATTTATGTAATCCAATTCAGAAGAGTAAAATTTTGCAAAATGTCACATCACAAGGTATCTAGCTTTTATTGAAAGTCTTCTCTGTGCAGTTTTAATCACAGCTTGTAGCAATTCCTGATTACACAGTCACCAAAAGGGGACCTCCATTCTGTGGTTTTCTAGGGAATCTCAAAAAAGAATTATTGAAAATTCTTGTACAGGGAGATGGGAGTTTATTTTTTCCACCTTAGGATCACCTCTTCTGTTGTGAGAGAGTGGAAGGATTGCTGGCTGGAAACGTGTCATGTGTGTGCAGGAAGGGGCAGGTTGGGCCTTCCCTTGGTGAGGCAGTGCCCTACCCTGTACACCCCACCCCCAGAGCCAGTATCCCAGCCTGGCAGGGGCTGCCAATCCCTGGCATACCAGAGCCAATACTCCACACCTGCCCCTGGAGCCTCTAACACAGCTCGTGAATGGCCAAATGACTGGAAGTCCCACCCGAAGGAAGGGCCCAGGAAGGCCAAGGGTATTTAAAGCAGAAAAGAAGGCAAGCACATCTTGATCTTACCTCCTCATGGAATTTTTGCTAGCTGAATAATATTGGAAACAAGAATGGTAGCTCTGTTTGTTTCTTTCTTTTTTTATTCCTCTACTGCTTTCTTCTCTGAATTTTTAAGTGATTTAAAATTCCATGGGCTTGGAGTTTGTGAGGTTGAATGGGTTAATTTAATGCTTTGTGGAATGTTTTATGTTGATTGAATGTTGTGCTAAACCTTTTTCCAAAGTGCTCTGATTTTCTAAAGTTGCTGATGAAATATTTTTTGTTTGTTTTGACCTCTTGAGAATATCTTGTTGATATTTCTCCTATGCATCTTACTCAGAGTACATGAACAACTGTCAGCCCTCTTAGAAGTCTCATTGAGAGAGTGTTGGGGTCTTACATCCATCATCTAGGTTAATTCTCCAGATTCACATCTACATTTGATAAATGTTATTTATAAACTAACAAAAATGCGAAATTCAACCATACTAACTCAGTTTTCTATCTGACCTTCACTCTGTATAGATTCTTATGTGTTCAAGTTGCTACACCTTTCATTTCCCTTCATATGTATAAAGCATTATAACTGTAAAAAATTTATTGAAGAAGAAGTATTGTGCTTTCCAATAGGGCACCCTAACAGATTTTGGAAAAGAGGCCAACTATGTTGATGTATCCTCCGTTACACTCTTTCAAGGTACCCCAGAGGTAAGCTGTGGTGCTATTTATAACTTCAGAATCTTTTAGCATATTGTTTTACAACTCCCAAAGGTTTCCTTTCACACTTCATGTTTTCTGTTGTGGTCTCTACAGACTTCAGCATTGTGCCACAGGTATTGTATTTCAGCTAAGACATTTGCATAGGTCTTATCTTCTGTAGTTGGTTTCCCTTAAATTATCAAGTTCTCGAGGAATTTATAACTTGCTATATTGTGCTACAGTTTATTCACAAATGAACTCATCTGTTTCATAACTAAAAATAGGCAAGTAGTTTTTCTCTTTATGACTTGGGACTTGTGTATTAAGTTAGATTTCTGAACTGTTTAACAGAAAGAAAAGAGAAGAAATGCAAGGATGCTAAATATCACTTTTAACACAAGTAATATCTAGTCATCCCAGATCTTAGCTTATAATACATTTTATTATTCTCGAGGCTCAAAAGGACTTTCAGGCATTTTTTAATGCTCCTTTTTTGTATGGTCTTATTATATTTAATATATAAATAAATGTTCCTCTTAATCAGAGACCAAGAAGTCTTATGTTTGCTTGGAGGCCTCCTTACTCCAGAACTGTTTTCTATCTCTCATTACTAATGCCCTGCATTGCAACAGTAGTGTTATTATTTAGTGATTGCTGTTTATCTTTTGAAAACTTTAAGTGTGATGAGTTCCCTAACTAAACTGTCATAAATGTGGTTACTTTTGAGTAATAATTCATGCTTTTCTGGGAATGAAAACCAAACAAGACTGAATTTTCAGGGATTCTTTCCTGTTCTGCCTGACAAAAAAAAGGGATATGTCAACATATCAAGCACCAGAGCCAACTTTTGTGTCCCTACTCATGCCCATGATCACTCTGCGCTGTAAGATCAGAAGTATCAAGGTTGCTTTTTGGTTGGTTGGGGTTTGTTTGGTTTGTTTGTTTTTTTAAATGATCACAGTGCCAAACTCTTTGCAGCAATATCCAACAACGTAATTGTTACAGTGGTAACAAACTGCAGCTTGAAAAGGTACAATTGGATATTGCAGGGGGAAAAAGTCACAAGGTAGATAGTACTTCACTGCAATAAGTTGCACAGAGAGGCTGTGAAGTCTCTCTCCTGGGCATCCTGAACACTGCCAGATACAGACAGAGCTGCCCCTGTGTACTGCTGGCAGTAGCCCAGGTTTAAGCAGGAGGCTCCAGCTGACACTTCTATTATGCTATGAAATAATATCAGTCCCTTACTACATCCCAGAAGTAGTAATAGCTACTGTCTGGCACAGCAAATAACTCATTGTGTGCCTAAAGACTGCATTACCTTTAAACCTTAGTGTGTTAAGAATAATGCAGAAAAAAAAAACCCCACTAATTCATTGGGTTTTGCTGATTGTATTTTTACCCTTAATATTTTAACAATGCTCTTTTGTGATTTAATAAATGCTATCATGTTGATCAAAGTGTAAAAAGCCCTTTATAATGGGACCTGATCTTTGAAAGCTGTAAATGTTGTACAGTGTGTACTTTTGATCAGCAAGTAAAAGTAATGCATAGCAGCAGCTTTTGAGAATTACAGATGTCTTGCAAGAAAATAAAAGGCCACTGTGTAGACAATGGCACAGGAGTTCAGCTCATTATTGATTTGACAGGAATGATCTTCATGGTTTGATTTTCCAGAAGAACTGAATGATTTGAACTCTTTCATATTCTCGATAATTACCTTTACTCAGACATAAAGTCAGGTTGGAACTGCAATCAAAAGTATAAAATCAGAATGTCTGTGTTGCAGGTATCTTTGCTCATTCATGGTTGATCAAACTGATTACTTAATAAATCCTTATTGCTCTAATTTTTTAAAGGTCTTTCTTTTTCAAGATCTGCTGACAAATGAAAACAAACCCATGTTCCTCCACAGACCAGAGTAAGTAGGTGGAAACACTGATGGAATTTGTACGGAAGCACGTTGACAGGAGATGGCTTATAATGAGGAGTGTTATGCCCCACTGTGGAGCAAGGGGCAGTGACTCAGAGCTGACCGTGCCTCTGACTCTGTCTCATTAGTCACAAATTCTGTCCCTGGTTTACTCAGTTGTTTCTGGTACTCCAGCAGATGTTCTGCAATAAGGCAAATAATCTATATAATACCTTTTAGTTTGTTTCAGTCAACAGAGTAAATACAGAAACTATTATTATTATTAAATGTGGTTAATTACTGTATCTATAAAAATGTTGCAACATTTTCTGATAAACATACATTTCAGTTGCAGAACAGCTTTAGTTCTATTGACCTTTTTCCTCATTTAATCACTTCCCAGAAATAATTTAGAAAAGGAGTTCACAGGCAAATGTATTCATAGAAACAACATATTTCCATAGGGTGTTTCAAATCTTTGGAAAAGAAGAATCAGGTTGGAAGTAATCTCAAATGGAACCACTTCCAAATTATGTATTTGGCCAACAAGGGAATAGGAATACAGAGCAAAGCAGACTTACTGAAATGATTTCCAGGTTGTCAGTAGTCACTATCATTTTCTGTAAGGTCATGCACTGCAGCAAAATTGACTATCCCATCCCAAAAAAAAGATAATAAAAATTTCACAAGTAAGTTTTAGGATTAATTTTTCATTCTCATAAATTACAGGTGTCATAAGCAATGAAGCAAAAAAGCATTACATGAACAAAGCTCCAGCTTCTTCCTGAAGATATTTTTAATCAGTGAGTATGGCACATCTAGCAACAATAAAAAATACTTTAGGCCACAGTGAAGAAAGGTATCTGTTTACTGCACAGAGATTTCTGTACGGAAATTGAGTCAGTTTGCCTTTTGAAAATTTACTAGGGATTGAGCTGAAAAACTTTCTTGCAATCAATGGCTAAGAAAGCTATGTATTAAAATTATCTTGTTTAAATGGTAGACAAGCATTGGATGAATGATAGGTTGACAAATACAGATTTTGGATGTAGAATGTTTTTCTAAATAATGAAAATACTGATAATGAATACTGATGATAAATTTTGTACACAGACTTTTCCACAGTTCCCATCCTAGTTAACCATAAGGCTTTCTAGAATGAATGACTAGTCATTAACTGATCAGCATTTTAACTTTCCAGCATTTTAACTATTGGAATAGGTGAAGTTTTCTGGAGCTACTGTACAAAAATAGATGAGAATGAATGTAGTGAAGCACAAATAGAGATGGAGAAGTTTTTGTTAAAAATTTCAAATTGATAAGAGCAGCTGCTAATTAACTTTACGGCATTTTGCACCTTCTTAGATGTCCAGTTCCATTCACCACCGAAGATATTTTAGTGCTTGAATACTCTTGTGCATCTAGGCCTAAGATAATTGGCAGAGAGCAGATGAGGGTCTGAACTGAGCAGAGAATGGCCTAAGAATAGGGACTTTGTGAGGAGGTGATGGTAGACTTGAGGGTCTGCTCTCAGAATAGACTGTTAAGAAAAAAAACCCTGTTATTTTCACTATACAGGGAAAGGTATATTCCTTTAAAATATTTAATGTCCTTGTTCTTAAAAGAGCTGTAAGAGTTCTGAGTCATGCAATGATTATTTTATATAGGAAAAAAGAGATTGGTTTAAACAACTGCTGATGTCTTTAAACCAATAGGATTATAACTAGTGAAGGCTAAAAAGCTGTTTCTTTTATGCAACATGAGAAGATAGTTAAGAAGTGGAGAAGAATGTGGCAACCTGGCAACTTGGTTATCATCAGGATAAAGAGCCCTGTATTCACCAAAGATATGGCTGCAGCATTTATTAACATCACTGCATCTGCCTCCTTGCTCATATACATTTACTGTAACTTAAAGAATCTGTGGACACAGATTCCCATTGCTTCTCCTCTCCTCTTGCCTTACTGTGGGTGTAAAAGTTTTATTGCTTACCCCCCTCCTTTGCCTCTTATTTATAGAAATGGCAGCCTTCAAAAACTGAAGTGCTGCCTTTTGTTCTGGGAAAATGTTGCCCATATCAAGGGCACATTTAAACAGACTATGTTCTTGGAGATTTTCATCTGAGTATTTTCTGAACAGCAGCTTTTCTTTCCTTCTTGTCCTTGGAAAATCTTGTATAAAAAAATTTATAGCACTTGATGTTACTTGGGGGGGGAGGGGAGGAAAAGCATCATTAAAAAAGAAGAAAAATGTGTCAAAACATTATTGTGCCTTTGAATTTCAATTAAACAATCACAAAAAATATCCTACTTCAGATCTGTGGCATTTTCTGTATCTGAAATGGACTTCATTTATAAAAGCTCTCACCTTCTGAGAGGCCTGCTTGAATTACTTGTGTCTCTGTGCCCTTCCTGCTGAAGTGCTCATGGAATATTAGTAGATAGAAAAGCAGACCTTAGGAATGTGACAGACAGGTCACCCTGTAGCCTGTATTCTTGTTACATACAGAATCACTTTGCCCAAACCAGTAAGATGTGTTCTGAAAGGTGCCTCCCTATCACCAACAGCTGATACGCTCTTTACAGATGTAAATTTATTGGCGCAGTTATAACATCCAAGCCCCTGTTCATGTTCAGCAGGTAGAACACTAATTGCAGGAACCGTCAAGACACCTCTAATTAGGATAAAATCCATAGAATGCATATAACATTTTTGTAAGAGTTGCTGAAGCAGGTTAATTGGGAATTCCCCGGTGACAGGGGATGTGTCTCATGGTTGCATTGAAATACTCCTCGGTGCAGTAAAGCAGGCTGTGGCGCTCAGGAGGCAGGGATCAGTAGGGTGTAACACATTGCAGCGAGGTGAAGGTTTCAGAAGCGATTCTCTCTTCTCTGCTTCCAGCATTAACTCTGTTTGAGGAAAACAGTGACAGAGGTGGCAATAGCAGTCTATTTGCAAATCATCAGATGCAGAACTGTTTGTCAGGAGGACTGATTGCTAAGGTAACATGTAGCAGCAACACCAGCTAGTCTAGACTACCATGAGCAGCTTATAATGATTTCAGTAGTCCCTTCAGTTTACATTTAAATTCAATCAGGAAGAGCATGATGGCACAGCTGGAATAGCCAACAAGCCAATACTGAAATGTCCACTCCACTTTCAGAAGAATTAAATTCATTGCTAATTCGTTATGCTTGAGGTACTCATCATATAAAACAGGATATGGAGACAAAATACAGAGCTGCTGCAGGCGTGCTGTTTTTCAGACAGTGAAGGCAGACCAGCTCCTTTTTTCTGGGCAGAGATCTCAAGAGCACTGCTGGTTCCATCTGGTGTGGGGCAGGGAAGGAGATTGATACAGGTCTTTAGTGAGGAGGGATTAGGTCATCTTGCCTTCATACATAGATTTGCCAATACAGCCGTTTACTTCTGAACAGTGAGTCTCCCCTGGGTTTATATTACTGTGTCTGTTCTGTATTGTTAACCCCATCTGAATATGATACTCTCTGGAAGATAAGATAGTTGCTTTTTTAAACTCTCCAAAGATTTTTCTTGAAAGACAATCTTAGGCAAACCTGCTATGGAAAAACCTTTTCCCCTCAGACTAAAACTTGTCTGACAGAAGAGCAGCTAGTTGCATATCACCTTGGAGACACAAAGGATCGAGGGCACATTGCTGCCTGGAATGTGACTTTAGACCCAAGTGACACGTAAACATGAGCATGATGGCTTTGGTTATGGGAGCAGTGTCAATTTTGTCTCTGTTTGGATAAATAGGTCTAAAATGTTCAGACTCCTTAAAGATTCCCAGTTCCTTGGCACATCATTACAGCCACCTTCAGAGAGTGCCTGGAGGACAGGATAGAATGACAGTACGGGTAACACAAAGTAGGGTAGGCCTTATGAAAGATACATTCTGGGCAGTCTGCCACAGAGTGGGTTTTTGTTGTTGTTTTGTTGTTTGTTTGAATAAGAGGAGAACTTCCTTGCCATAAGAGTTACCCTGGTAGGCATGCCTGACACTAGAGCTTGGGAGACCACATGCTCTTACAGTGGGGCCTTCAATCTTGTTTAGTGGGTCCTTAAAGGATGGAATAATGCATGGAATAGCAAAAGGGAGCATTGTTTCTAACTGTGACCAGAAACATGAGTATAAAGGTATTTTCTAGCCAATGGTTTATCATCCCATCACAGAAGACAGACTTCACGCCTGTCATAATGTTAGGCAAGGTGAAAGTGATCTGCAGTTAGGATTGCCTCTTGTCAGCACTGCACAACACCCTTCTGCAGGCTACAACATGACACAATGATTCAAAAGGCATTTGGGATACTGTAGTTGAGGCTTTATCTGAGAATGCAGTAGCTCATAGGTAATTGAAGGCATTATTATTTGGACTTATTTGCCACATGACAGGAATTAAGCTTCAATTCCATTTTTCCTTAAAAATAGCCTAAAAAAATGTCTTCCGTTCAGACGTTTGAAAATGCCATTCTCACATATAAAATGTTAATTTTTGATTGAACTCCCTTAGTGGCCTGGATTTCTAGGTGGAGAACTGTGAGACTAATGGCAGCGAGGCACGCAGATCATTACTTATGCAAAGGTAATTCATGTCCTGTCCACAGACCAAACTGCTTGACTGCAGTTTAGGACTGGGAAATTTTGTAACATGTAGGTGGCATATGTTTTACACTTATGGTAGGTAGTCACTGTTCATGATACAACGTGCATGATTCAGGAGGGTCTGGGGAGTCGGAGAGTCATTCCCTGCTGACAGAGCTGCTGAGCAGAGTGTGGCCATCTGTTTGGGGAACCCTTCTTAAAAAAAACCACAGACCCATATCTACTCTTGCACAGACAACAACAGAGTGCTCCTCCCGAAGGAATTATTACTCTGATGTTGGAAAAGAGTAGTTATTGGAAGAGTAATCAGGTCTCTCAGTGGTCAGTTGGTTTTGGGACAGTCGTGGTAGCCTCCATTGCAAGGGTTCTTGCGACATCTTCAGCTGGATTGATTGAGACTCTGCAAACTATTATTCTACTCAATTTTTATAAACCAGCTGTTCTACTGTGCAACTGCCCCAGCACATGTGATCTGTCTCTATCAGATGTTTTGACTGCAGACAAAACATCTCTCAAACATCTTTGCAACTTAAAAATGAAAATTTCTTCATCTTTTGGTTTGGTTTCTGTTTACAATTGTCCTATGTATGTACAATCTGATACCTTCTGCAGCAGCAACTACCTGGGAATCTCTGGGAGCTCCTACCCAGGGTGTTTAATCAACACATAAATTAGATTAGTCATAGCAGGAGCTGTCTGGGTGAATCTTGAGAACTGTCCAAAATCCCATGGCAAGAGTTCCTGTAAGCATCAGTCAAATACTTATTTGTGAATGTGGCTAGAAGCTGGTCAATCTCCAAGTCACATCCATTTACTCAAACCAGACATTTGCATTACATCTGTGCCAATAACTTGCTGTCGAATTCTTGGACCAGTGACGGATTTCATGTTTTCAGAGTGCTGGGTGTGCATAAAGGCACAGCCTTCATCATCATTTACACCAGAATTACAACTACTGAAAAAATTCATTTTCACACATACAACTTGGAATTTTAGTTCCATATCTGTTGCCACACTATGATCATATAGAAAAATTTAGATCTTAAGTATTATAACACTCTGTTTGCTAGTCAATAAAATCCTAAAAAACCCAAAAAGTTTCAGTTATTTCTATTCAGCGTTTAGAATCTCTTTGTTTATGGTAAAGTTAACCAAAAAAAAGGGAACCAGTGAGGGAGAGTTACACAGGTTTGCAAGCTCTGAAGAAGGTCACCTGTTGAAACTCATTTTTCACATGCATCTCTCTTAACACCAGCTTGAGGGAGACAGCCTACAATGATCCCTCAATGCTGGTTTTCTCAACTAAGGGGAGACTGGCCTAAACAAAAGATGTAATCTAGGCCATCTCCTGAGAGGAAGAGAGAAGCAGCTTTGCTATTAGGGTGGTCTATGTTTCCATCATTGTCAAGGGTATAATAAAAACCTATTCTATTTATTTTCTATTTATTTCTTGTGATAGATACAGATGAATGAATTCTGCTAACAGACCTAATTTGAAGTCTCTGGTGCAGCAATAGGCAGCATTGCTGTGTAGGAATTTTTGTAGAGACAAAAGACTTTTTCATATCGAAATGTGCTGGGTGGGTCCTTGGGTGTGTGTGAAGGGATTTTGGCCACACATTTGATATGGCCACTCTCATTAACATGTAAAACGTGTAATCTAGTTATCACCACCCAGTGAGGCCATACCAAAATGCTGCATAGATGTAGGTAGTGAGTGCTAGTCACAGTAGCATTTACAGGAGCAGTAAATGCTCTCTGACCCATAAAAGTAAACATATACTCGGGCCCTGCTATCAAAGGCAATGTCAGGGTAAGGAGAACTTTGTTACCATCATCCCTTTGTAACCTGCAACACAGAGAATAATTACTTATCTCTTAATATTAACGGCTGATTAATTTGAGTTTTAAGGGCCATAAACATGGTTCCAAATCAATCTTGAGTGCAGCTCTACTAGAGAGGAATCAGGGATTTACAAGCATGGCATAAGTCTAATTTCTCATAATTTATTACAAATATTGACTCGAGACCAGGAGGCGACAGCTGATCATTGAGTTATGTCTCTTTTGTAAAAACATGTTTGCTTATTTTAGCCATGAACAAACATTGAAATTACTCCATAGCTATTCTTGTTTCAGTCCAGGAGCTGTCATCAGTGTAAATTGGTTACTCCATATTTACACAAGCACACCTGAAATCAGAAAGAGTTTCCTAGCAACCTCGTCGTCATCAAAACTTGAAGGAAAAATAATTATATTTAATAGAATAAAAATTTACTAAACGAGAGGATATGACACTTCAGTTTCAATTTCCTAAGAAGACTCATAGGGCTTTCCTTGTTCTTGTTCCTACATTCCCTGTCAGTTACATAACTCCTTTTTTTAGTTCATAGGCACCACCATCAACTATGTTAAAAGTGCTCTTTATTTCTGTTGAAATTCGAGGTCTCTGTGCCATGGTATATGTTCTGTACATTTTCTTGAGAGGTGTTTTAAAGACAGAATTAAGACAAACGTGCACTTCAGCGCTCAAAATATATTCAGTGGATTCAAGCTTAAAAGTTGATGCAGACACATCATTGTAAGAATTAGATATCTTCTTACTATATTATTTAGAATGCTTATCTTTATAATGCAGAACCTCAACAACTTTTTTTTTTTAATATTTTAGTAAAGTTTGCTAGGAGAAATATTTTGGGTTTATGCTTCACCCTGATGTACAGGATGGCACTTTAACAAGGAGCTCTAAAGGAAAATTTCTTTAATGTGTCCATCAACAGCTTCTGTCAATCTCCAGGCATGGAGGAGTGAGCAGACCATTCCAGACCTGGGGCTGGATCTTGGTTATCTGTCCACTAGGGTATAGGAGCCTGCATAAAATAAACCCAAACTTTAATGAGCACGGAAAAACAGAAATTAAAGGTAAGGAGAGCTTTCTTAACCAAGGACCTGACATGGATGACTGAATAAAACAAGCACAGTACTGAGTCAATTTATGGGACTGAAACAAAAGATCAGTTAGTCAAGTCTTTTGACATAGAGCAGCACAGTACTCTGAGCTTAAGCATGAACTGAAAGCCAGAAAATGAAATCAGAAGTACAAAAGAACCTCACAAATAGGAAGTGTTATTTCCATCTTACTTGTCAGCCCCCTTTAATTACCGAGTCAGCTCTGTACATCACTAAAATATCTTCTGTGATCATCCTTAGTAAACTGGCCATCTCAGTTAAAATATGCTGAAATTTGCACAGCTTTTCAGTATAAAGAGGTACACACAAACATAATAAATGTATTAGCAGACAGGCAGATAACTTTTGAAATTTTTTTTAAACAAATTGAAGATCCTATTCCTAATTTGGGAGGGACTAGATCTAAATTTGATCTAGATTTAATTAGAATTTTTTAAAAACCAGGTCTTTTCCCTTTTGATTGGAAAATTTTATTCCATGGGGCATATCTCTGGATACCTTGGACTGTTCTGACAGTGAAATTAGTTTATTACAATTACTGTGGAAATAAATAGTGTGAACAAACAATTCTGCTCACAGTAGGAGCTTCATATTGGAATGAAATGTGACTTTGTGAAGAACACTTCACAGCTTTAATATAATACTGCTTACAAAATAACTCTGTGAACATCATAGGCCATTATTTAAGATAGAAATTGACAGCACTTACTTTAAGTAGTCAGGTTTTCAAGTTACTACTTAATGCTTATAATTTGAAAGAATTCAAATAACTTTGGCTAAGACTCTGACCTAGCAAAGAATCCCCATAGGGCACTGAGGATCATGTATAAAAAGTTTATTACTAGATGTGAATCTGAAGGATCTCCTTAACAAGCATTTGCTGAATGTCACTGGAAATATTCCTAGAAGCCTATTTGAAAAATTCAGTCCTTAAGAACTTAATCTGACACTAGCTATATATATTTGGAAATCACGCTCTCCTGAGAACACAGAAAGGTCTTTGTGAAACTTAAATTTCATTTAAGAGCTTGAGGCTTAATGGGATTTTAAACATTCTACTCGCACAAAAAATTGCTTTGGCACAGCTATTCCATGGGTGGGGGTCTTTTCTATTCACACTCAAGGTTTTTTTAATAATTCAAATTACTTTTTCCTTGTACTACCAAGTAAAATAGAGATTCAAGGCAGATGAATTTTCCATAAAATTTTATACTCAGTCAGAAAAGTAGTGAATAAATACTTTAAAAATCAATAACATGGAAAAAGTTCTAAAAAAATTAATTAGTCTCTATTAATTAAAACACTATAAACATAAGATTGGAATGCTAAAAAGCAATAGACATTTTAAAGGGAACAGATACTTCCCTAGAAAATGATATATTTATTTTCCACAGTATATATAGTTCTTCTCACATTTTTATAGAAAGGTATGAAAAAAACAAAGGAAATAAAACCCATGCGTGACCAATGTTCTTTTCTAAACACAGTATTTTTCAGATTCCTATAATTTATTATTTATTTACAATAACAGCAATAACTTAATACCCTGTAAAACACCGATGCTGGAATGAGACCTTTCATCTGAACATTCAATGTTTCTTAATACCTCTCTTTTTGTATACCTTAAATATAGTGCTTTCTTCCTCTTTAGGTATCGTTGTATTGGAAAATGCAGTAAATGAAAGAAGAATGAATGATTGTGTAAGCGTTGCTGGCTAGTCTTAAATGATTGGTTCATCAGTGTTTTAAAAAGATTAAAAATTTAATATTAAATTACATTTGCTATTTGATTTATAGCAGCATAAAGAGAAATTAGTTTTAATGTGGTCCATCCCAGCACTACGTGTTATGGAAATGATCTGTGAGAGGCTCCCTAAATCCCCAAGTTAATATTCTAACAAGACATGAGAGAACGAAAGAAATGAGTTTTAGCTAGTTAAAATATTGAGGGACCAATCCTGGTGAGATTACCACTGAGAAGTAAGAAAATGATCACTAAATAAGGTGGAGGAAGGCTGCCTGCCACAGGTAATTTGGCAGTGGCTGTGACTTTGAGGGTTTTTCAGTAATTGTTCAGTTTTCTCTAGTGCAGCCTTTTGTAGGAAGCTGGGTGTATTTGTCTTTGGCAATGTCCAAGACTCAACACGTTTTGGTAGTGTTCCTGTTCTGGTCTCTTGTTCCTCTGTCTGGGCTCCTCCGGGATTCACTGGTTACAGCCCTCTCCCCTTCTG
Source organism: Machaerirhynchus nigripectus (assembly GCA_013397975.1). Classification (NCBI taxonomy): domain Eukaryota; kingdom Metazoa; phylum Chordata; class Aves; order Passeriformes; family Dicruridae; genus Machaerirhynchus; species Machaerirhynchus nigripectus. The sequence goes on along the minus strand of VZRQ01004009.1, from coordinate 1,387,544 downwards.
GGGGACAGGGGTTCAGCTTGTTCCTTCTTGGTGGCCATGATATCTAGGAGTTCACAACAACTCAGAAAGATGCTCTTTCAAAACACGTGGAGGAAGTGTATGTTAACCTAGAATTCCTGTGGGTTTTTTCTTTTGTTTCTGCTTTGTTATGGATTTTTGAAAAAAAAAAATTTTACAGATGTTCCCTTATTTATAGTTATACATGGCAAAGCATACCAGAGCTGTCATGACAGTCAAGTGCTTTTAATGTAAGACTTAATGATCACTAATGACAGCCAAACCATGCTATTTCTATTGCATTTTCAGTGTACTGTTTTCTTTTCAGTGTACACTATATCATTTACTTAAATGATGAATATATATTTCAGAATATATCTATACCAGAAGTCAGAATCTGGTTTAAGCTTTTCAAAATGTGATTTGAGGAAAATATGTTTGTACTAGTTTGAAAACAAACCAGTGGGAGGTCGCAAGTCAGAATTATAATTTAATAGGAAATTAAAATAAATGTAATAGTAGAAGAACACTGGCAGAGTCAGGATACAACCTGGCACCCTGTTAGTCAGGGTGGTTGTAGCAGTCCAGCTGAAGTGGTCCTATTGAAATGATAATCCTGTAGAAGGGTCTGGTCTTTACCTGAAGGTCCAGTGGTAGCTCTTGTCTGGGAATCCAGTAGGTAGGGCCAAGTGATTATATCAGATTATATCCAGGTGGGAATGCTTGGTTCCTCCCCCTGGGTGGAGCATTTCACAATGGGATGATGTAATTTTATGAGTCATGCAGTGAGGCTTGATAGCCCATTAACAGAAAAAATATCTCTCTGGAGGGAGTTGTCAGGGATGTGTTATGGAAGACATAAAGAGCACTACCCCACCTGGTTTTTACAGATGGTGATAGAATACATACTTTTGGTTACGTCTTACATCGTAACCTAAGACAATGTTCTATTTTTCCTTCAAACTACTACTTTTGCCAGTTCTTACAGTGCATGTTGAATGCATTTACACAAATCTTTACACTTCAAAACAGAATGACTTCAGAATTCATCAGAATTATGATACAATTTAGCATTTTGGAAAACCTGTGAAAATATATCCGGAAGGAACCCAGTAACGCAAAGGCAAGCTGTTTTGACCCGTCTCTGTAGCCATCTTAATAAACCTGCATTCTGTAGAGGCTGACAGGTAGGGAACTGGAAGAAAAAAGTGGCAAAGCATCACTGCAGGAGCAAAAGTAAAATTATGTATTTTGTTCAAGTAGCCCTGTAAGAGATGCTCAGTAAAAATAATACAGCCTGGGTGTAGGAGTTTTGGACTCTGCACAAGTCCAGGTTTTTTATCTCTCTCGCCTCTGTGAAGCTTTACCTTCGAGCCCGAACAGATGAGAAACGCCTGCAGATGTTGTTTCAAGTTGTTTATTTCTTCTTATCTCTAGCTGGCTCTCAGCTCTGGCCACAAGTCTGATGCCAACCGTGTCCAAGCAGGAACTGCCCAGTTCTGGGCTGTCCCGTCCCTTTTGTACCCTTTCCATGATCCAACCATTCTTCACAACGTATTTATTATTTACCATTTTATACCAATTAGTTTGTACCTATTCTAGACACGTAATTTCTACCTCTTTTTCGTTCTACCAATCATTTTGTGCCACCATCACCAGAGAAGATGGAGGAGAAGAAGAAGAAGAAGAAGAAGAAGGAGAAGGAGAAGAAGAAGAAGAAGGAGAAGAAGAAGAAGAAGAAGAAGAAGAAGAAGAAGAAGAAGAAGAAGAACAGGGTAATGCCCAAAATCCTCCATCTTAAGTCTTTTATCTTTACTCTAAAAATCCTAAAATCTACCTTTTTACCTTGCAACACACTAAACCACTACTTATTTTTAAACTCTAACGTTTTGCAATGTTTCTCGCAGTGTTGGTAACTTTTCCCATGGATTAAGATCAAAAACACCTTCATTCTTGGCTTTTAGCCAGGGTCTGGGACCCCCTCGCTGGGGCTCTGGGGCTCCCTGACTTGCCAGGGCTGCCAGAGGCATGCCTTGGACTCCAACACCTGGGAAAGGAATTTTATTCTGATTGGATTTTGGTTTTGTTTTCTGTTCTGTTCTATTTTGGGGTCTCAGTTTCTTTTGGGGAAGATTTTTGCTGTCAAATTATTTCAGCTTTATCAGGGTTTCCAGCTGTGTCCAGAAGGAGACTAGAGTGGATGCTGCCCTTATAGTCAAATAGGCTGGTCATTGTAAGAAATTTAGAAAAATTAAAAGTTTTCAAATGAATTCAGGAACTCACTTTTTGGGCTTGTGGGCCCAGAGACTGTAAGTACGTTTGGAGGTGACTATCTGCCCACAGATGACTGTCATTTAAACCATGTTTTAACTCAAGTTCTTATGCATTCATTTAAAGTTATTAGCAAAAATTTATTATTTAATTATAAAATGTGTAATAGGCAGACCAGTATCATCTCTCTATCATACAAGCCAAGCAATGGGCAAAGTATGTGTGACCTAATGAGTTAATCAAGGGAGTATAAATTTTTAGGATCGTCTAGTGTCTTGCTTGTACTCTTCAGACATTTTCAAAGTGCTTGCTCAGAGTCAAAATACAGTAAGGTATTTAAGAAAAATTTGAACACATTTATGTGAGATTATTATGTGGTGTATATGAGTGGTATCAGTGTTCAAATCTGCCTATTAAGATCTCCAGTAAGGACATTGTAAAGTTATTTTCTCTGCTAAATATTTCCCAGTAATAAGCATTCCCTTTACCTCTCTTCCTCCCCCACCGTGACTCCACCTCCCAAATGCCAAGGACAGTTGAGAAATGCAGTTTTTATAAACACTTAGTAGTCCTAAGTTTTTAGAAGAAGTGTCACGATTTCTCATATCTGACTCAGGACTCTTCATCATTTGGGTGTAGCAGAACTGCAGATATATTGGTGCATCAAGCCTCAGAATTCTCTCAGCCTTATCTTGCTTCGGCTTGTAGAAGATAAACATTTTCCATCTCCATACAGATAGAGAGAGATCTTCACACAGAATCTAAACTAAACATCATTTGTCAGGAAGAGGTATCCAGACTTCTATGTATCCAGACAATATCCTTTCATGGAAATGTAGCTTAAGACAGGGACATTTTTACTCAGCACTTAAGGCTGAGTAACAACCAGACAGACCTATTTATAGTGAACCAAAAAAGGAAATATTTTTCTACTAGTCTGGAAAAATAAATCTGCAACATAGTCAAGAATCCAAGAGTGTTATCAAATAAGGAAAAGAGTGACAATCATAAAGTCAGGCAAACCAATCAACAATTGCAAAAATGCACTAAAGGAAAGAGATTCAGAGATCAGGATTGAAGAGCAAGAGCCTAGAACACATCTGTAAGTAAGAGGCATATCATACAGAAATCACTGTGGATTTTCTAAGTGGATGCATCCCACAGGGCAGCCCTTCATTTTTTTTGCAGATTAATTACAGCCAGATGTAGCTTGATTGCCCAGGTGGAACTGACTGAGACACACAGAGGCTGAACTTCCAATTCCTTTTTGGAACAGGGGTTTCACAGAACATTTAACCTAGTGTTTCTTTATCTCTGGGGATTGCTTTTATTTCCCCTCAGAAAATTAAAAAAAAAAATCTGAGGTGGTTTGAAGGATAGCTCCTTTTTTTTTGTTGCCATTCAGAATCAGCAGATGGAAACAGCAGGCTGCAGGAACTGAGCTCTCAGTTGGTGTCTGAGCAATTGTCTCATGCCAAGAGAATTGAGAAGGCCACAGAGGAACCAGCTCCCAGTCAGCATTTGGACAAAAGCCATGCCAAGGTGGTTAAGCAGCCTGCAGGGAAATCTAGCTTCTGCCAGAGTGTAGATGAAGTGCAAGGCACAGTGAAATGTGACTCCCAGCTGGCAAAAAGGCAAAAATCCATGCCAAGATAGTTGATCCAGTCACAGAAAGACGGCCTTCATTGGTACCGGGCCAGATATCAATAGCAGTGAGTTGGGAACAGCTTTCAAAGCTCTCTTGTCTCTTGCTTCATATATGAGTCCCTCAGAGCAAGCAGAAAGGGTTCATTAGCATTTCCCGAATCTCAGGGGAAAGCAGAGTTCCAACATTGTTTTTATAGCAACCACAAGGAAGAACTCTGTTTCCAGACAGAAAATGCATAAGGCCAGTGATGACATGCATAGCGAGAGGAGAAAAGTCCATACTGTACATGCACATCCTTAGCTTCCTTGAAACATTCTTGGATCTTTCTGACACCAATGAGTCATTTCCATCCAATGGATATAATTCAACTGTCATTCTGTGAGGTTTTTTCTACTCCACTGCCATCTCAAGAAGAATGGGACGGTGGTTTGTGTTTCCTGTATGTGGAGATAGACCTCGTTCCTTTCTTCCTCATCTCAGAGGGATTTATGGGATGGCTATTTTTTCCTTAAAATATACTCACACATGTTTAGAAACTGCTTGCAATTTCCCTGGTAAAAATACTCTTAAGAAAGGGTGCCTTCCTTAAACTTTCAGAAGTTTTAGAGGGTGACCAGTGAATGGCTCTTTTCAAAGACAGCTTCTAAAGTTGGAGCAAAAAGTCTCATAAACAAGGATCTCCAGAACCCTGTGAAGCAAAAAAAGATACTTTTCTGTATCAAATGTATTCTGGGACATTACTGATGCTATCAAATATGTAGCTAAGATTTTCATTCAGGAGAACAAATAGAATTTAATTTCATGTGTGTTTTCAGAAAATAACTTTCCCATCTTCCAAAAAAAAATATATATTTGTCTTTGATTCTTACCATCCAAATTTATTTTATTTGTCAATAAAGTAAATTAATTTTACCCAAGTTAAATGCATGATGACAATCAGTAAGTGATCTCTCTGCGTCAACCCATTAACTTTCCCATCTTATTTTCTCTCCCATCCTCGTTGAGAAGGATAAGAGTCTGAGTGTGGTCTGGCAGCTAACCAAGACCAGCCCATGAACATTTACTAGCTTTCTATCCTGATTTTCTAGAGGAAAGGAAGTTGAGCCAGGACATATCCAGGAGCAAATCCAAGGACAATTTTCCTCTACTTTGCTATTCTCATGTGTAGGAATTTTTCTCAAGAAATAAGACTTTTTTTTCCACTTTGTCAGTCAGTCATAATGATCATATATACTGTTAGGCAGACAAACCTATCACTTTGATATACCAACATGGAGTAACGTTTATGATGAGCAAGTTTGGGTTTATGAATTGAGATTCTTAAACAATTGTTTTGTATTTGTAGAATTACTACAATGAATCCTCTGTAAACTCTTTAGTTCAAAAACAACTTCAAATTTTGTGATTATCAACACTTCAATACATTTTAGAGTGCCAGAAAAAATAGTTTGACTGAAGTAACTGGTTCTCAAACTAATTGTTTGTTACAGATGATATTCTTACAGTAGGTTCTTAAATACTGCTTCCTAAAATCCTTTTTTTCCCTCCAATTCATACTTCCTTAAAATCTTTGCCTTGGAGATTAAAATTTTTCAAGCCTAGCCTAAACCTGCAGGTTTTATTATTTTTCTGCAGTGTTTGGATTAATATTGTTCTCTGGAATACAAGTTGACTGAAATTGACTTCTGTTATGAATTGCCTTATGACTACTTGCTGAAGAAATGTACTGATGAATCAGTTGAACCTAGAAAATTAAAAATTGGCAGATATTTATTCATTATTGAGAGCAGTGCATTTGAGTGTTCCAGGAAAAATTGGTTTTGATTTGGCTGAGCTGTGGAGGTTTGAAATAATGCCTCTAAAATATGCCTTATGCATGGAAACTGAGTTCTTTTTACATGTCTCACTATTTCTTAGTAAATCAGGTTGCACTGACACCCAGCAGACAGCCCAGAGTGCAAGAGAAACTCAAGAGTACCTCTGAAAACAAGATGTTTCCAAGGATCCTTCCTTATTCAATCTGTATTGGCACACACACTGAACAAGTACATGCTCCGTGTTCTCAAAGGCTTCCCAGATACTGACTGCATCCTCCTTTGTTTTATGGCTGCTAACCAACAAAGAAAGGTATCTTCTAGGGTTTTGGTTTTGTGATAGTGCCAGGTGATCTACTTCATTATGCATTTATAATTATGTTTCTGTTACCTTAATAAAGCAGCTAAAAAGAGCCTACTGGGAGGAGAAAGGGAGACTTTTCTTTCCCCGAGGGACTTAATGAGCATACCCAATGCAGAGGATCTTGGAGAGTCAGTTAGAGTCACAAATAAGAGCTTGACACTCAGGAAATGACATTTTACAGTGAAGAAAAGGTAGCAAAAATACTTCAGAGGGGTCTAGAAGGGTCTGAGATTGGTGCTACTCAGAAGGTGATTGAGTAGGGAAAAGCAAGGATAATAGACAAAGGATATGAAGCAAATTTCCCTTATTTGAATATTCTTTACTTAAATAATTAAATATTTGCTTTTATTAAAAGAAATTATGTCCTTTGAGGGTTTTAAAATATTTTGGTTTTACGGTGGACTTATCAGATGTGAAAGACAAGTGACATCCACCTTGAAACTTTGGTTTTGAGGACACCAGATCACAGTTAGAGTAGAACAAAAACGGTTGGCATTTTGTGGAAGCCAAAACATTTTAGGATTTCATTCACAGAATAAAAAGGAATACAGTGAATAATGGGGCCAAAACTCTCTGTTTGAACAAAGGTAACACTTATATTTATCAGTGTTTTAAGTGTAGGAAGTCAACATTTCATTAAATAATATTGGTTAAAAAACAGCAGAAAAATTTTTGCAAAATTCTTTCACCAATGTTACAGGATCACAATAAGGAAAAGCTCACCAAGTTTGACACAACTTAGATTGCAGCTGGTTTCACTCTAGCTTACATGACCTCAAGGTAATTGTTCACAGTAACAGAAATTCCTGAAGGTTGTGCTGAAATTTTCAACCACTAATTTTTTTTTAGATTGATGTCTTCCAAAAATAAGTTTTAAATCCTTGAAGTAAATATTGATAGAGTGCATGATGTCTTTAGATCAAATGCACAATGCTTAAAGAGTTTGGAAAATCGCAGGATATTTAGGGTTGGAAGGGCCCCCTGGAGATCATCCAGTCCAACCCCCCTGCCAAAGCATGGTCACCTAAAGCAGGTTACACCCCTGGAGGGTTTTGAATGTCTCCAGACAGGGAGACTCCACAACCTCCCTGGGCAGCCTGTTCACTGCTCTGCCACCCTCTGTGTAAATAAATTCTCCCTCATATTGAGGTGAAGCTTCTTGTGTTTCAGTTTATTGCCATTGCTCCTCATCCTGTCACTGGCATCATGAAAAAGAGTCTGGCACATCCTCTTGGCACCCACCTTTGAGATATTTGTATGTATTGATGAGATCCCCTCTCAGTCTTCTTTTCTCTAGACTAAACAGGCCCAGCTCCCACAGTCTGTCCTCATAACAGAGCTGCTCCAGACCTTTCATCACCTTTGTGGCCTCTGCTGGACCCTCTCTGGTAGTTCCTTGTCTTTTACTGAGGAGATCAGAGCTAGAGGAGTTTATGTTATATATTAATAGGTAGTAAAATTAATTTAAAAAAAGCTCAATGAAATATTGGCAAGGTAAGGGAAAAATGTATTTTCTTTTTTTTTTTTCTTACAGTTTGTGAGTTACAAGTGAAGTAGACATTTTTAGTTGATAATAAAGAGCGGAACAAGGTTTATTATAGCAACTTTAATATAGCAATTGTGCAGGAAAGCCTACAAATGGACTCTCAGAACTATAATTTCCGTGGTCATGGGGTTCATTTCTGTAGTCGTAGATCTCATTTTGCAGCACAAATGCTTCTGCAAGGTCTAAGCATGATGTCTATCCGTCATGAAGCTTATTAAAACATCTTTAAAGAAATGCAGTTTATTTATGGATTTGGGGAAAGTTCTTGAAATGAGGATAACATTTGTGATCACACAAATACAATGCTAGTTAAATCTCCTGACAGCTACAAAGTTAAAAAAAAAAAATCTTTTCAAATTTATTCCTCATCAAAAAATCAGGGAAAAAAATAAAAGAGTAGTAGTTACTGTAGAGAAAAATTCAAGGGAACTGATCTGGATTGCTTTTCTATCTGCCTCTCATTTGACTGTATCTTTCTGTTAGACAGACACTCCTTAATCATGTGACCCACTGGCAATGAAAGTGCCCAAATCCAGTGTGTCAAGAGTTATAACAATTTTGCTGGGATGTGTACATATTTTCCAAGATCCATTTATTCATTCTTGTGTTGACCTCACAAATAACTTGATCTCTTAATTTTCCCAAATAACTTCTGGCAGTGTAACTATTAGATTTGTGTTGCAAAAATCTGAAAGTATTAAGATTTTTCTCATTTTTAGTCATAATAATTCACTTTTACCTAAAAAGTTTATCAGGTCACTAAATTATCTTCCATTTCCCTTATCTGTCATAAATACACTTTATAATTGATATCTGTAAGCTTTCTACTTTTACTAAGAATATGCTGGACATACAGCATACTTTGCTTCTATTGTCTTTTTTCTGGTTTCTGATACACCACTTTTCTGAAAACTTCATCAAATCTTAATGAAAACATATGTGTATGTATTCTCTTCTGCTTGGAAATTTCCTGTAGTGCTGGCTAGATAAATTCTCTGAATGGTTCTTCAGAACAGGCACATCAGAGAAGTGGAGACTAATGCATGCTGACCTGCCATATGGGCAGGATTTCACTGAAACCCTTTTTTTCTTCTTATGAGACATACATACAAATCCCAGAAGCTATGTACACAGTTTTGTGTTTAATAACATAGTGCAGCATACTGTTCACAAAAGTATGTAGGCACAGATGAATCATGAACATAAACAGAGGGAGACAGATTGTATACATTGAGCCTCTGTGTCTAACTCTCACACCGAGCGCAGTGGATGCCAGTCCTTATGCCTGAGGCAGCAACTACCCACAGAACCTCTACCCTGGTCCTCAGAATCATCTTATTAACCCCAGAAGAGCCACAGATTCTGTATGACCTGCTGTAAGTCTCTGCTCTGTAAACACCTGCAGTTGCCCTGTCTGCTGGGTCTTCAGCCGGGAAATATTTGCAGCAACCCTGAGCAGCTTTATCAGCTTCCCTTGAGTTGCACTCACGGGCTCTGCTCCTCACCTTGTCACTCACAGCAGGGTGACGGTATCAAAGCTGGTAAATTTTGTTGTGGAATCAGCTGCTGTGTTGCAGACAGGCACAACAACTTGTCTGTAGAAGAAGTTTGAACATGGGGCCAAAAACTATAATTAGTAAAAGAAGACAGATTTTTTAAAGATTGAAAGAGTGAAAAGGACACTACAGAGACAATGGAGGAGCAATGTGCAGAAACATAATAGCCAGAAGACACCAATGACAGAAGTAGTCTTTAGACTGTAAAAGGATGAGACAAGAAGGGCTTGAGGGGGATATATTTTTTAGAAAGAGTAAACAAACAAAATCCCAAAGAACTGGAGCACAGCCGTCCATCCTGTATGTTGTGGAAAAAAAGCAGTACAACACTCCCTCTTTCTGCTAACATCTGGTCACAAAAGGAAGCCAAGAACCAGTCAAAGAAGAGCAGTTCTCTGGCAAACACATGCCAGCATTCTTGCTATCACTACCACACAGCTCTGGTCCGTGTGTCAGGCACAGAGATTTAATGACTATGTGACTTAAAGAAAATAAATGTACATGAGACTGCTTATTTTTCCCCCAAAATTATGGGGTTTGAGGTGAAACAAAGAATTCCAATTGAGAAAGAAGAAAAACAGTCAATGCTGTGTAGTCAAATTCAAAATGTTTCTCAACATGGGGCCTTTGGCTGAAGACTTCAAGAAGAGCTGGAGATCCCAAGATGCTGTGCAGGAATTGCCTCCCCTCAGCACACACATGACATGTTTAAATATCCAGCCAGCCACAAGATGTCAGCACACTCAACGGGAATTCCTACAAAAGCCAAAAATCTGTATAAATGGGGTATTTCTGTGCCATGCATCTCTCCTCCTGCTATTAGTGGAAAAAAAAAAAGATGTTTCTGACGAGTTACATGAAACTTCACATTCAGGCTGTACCTTCAGAGTGGAAATACCTGATGTATCATGGTCTGGCCACAGTATCTTTGTGAAAGTAAAATGCTGAAACAGAATGGAGAACATGGTTTTCTCTTCCCATTCTGAAACCAATGGATGTTGGACAAGGATTGAAAGTAGCTCATAAACACATGAATAATATTCCATAACAGATTCTAAGCCCTGGCCAGCTGCTTAGATGTTTTAGACTGCACACTTAACCTTGAAATCCTGCTTCAGTGCCTCTCCAAAAAGTATTTCAACTCAGTAAAGTGTCCAGATACCTGTTTCATAGCCTTTATAATCACAGTATCTATAGACCCTTAAATACAAATTGTACAGGTGTGCTATAGCTTGTGTGTTAAGTACCATAAGTGGAGACCATATGGGATGTGGGCATAGCACAAAACAAATTAATCATGTCCACTTTCTTTAAAAAATAGCTCAGACTCAAGATGTCATGATATCAGCAGTCTTTTGCAATTTGCATACTGACCAAAATATTCAGTGAGTTGTTCCTGTTACTGCATTCCAATCTACAACTATTCAAATTTCACCTTAGGCAGGAAAATGCCTGGAATCTTCCAGTAAAATATAGTCAGAATTCCCTCTATGTTATTTGAATTCTTTCAGCATGTCAAAATATCCGCAGCAGATGGTATATGAGAGATTTTCTGGGGAGACTGCGGTAGCTAGATTCTCTAAGCCTGACTTCTATATTAGGAAAATTAGTAGTCAAAATGTACAACAATATTAGTGGGTATCTGGATAAATACAAGTTTCTTGGAAAGACCACCATGCCTTCTGTAGAGGAAAGTTCTGTAATGTGGATGTTTCAGTACTTCTTTTTGACAAAGTCATCAAACGTGAAAATAGGAATGATTTACTTTGTATAGTCCATCTCTATTTTCAAAATATTTGACAATTCCATCTCTCAAGCCTTTTAAAGAAAGTCATAGACTCTTAGAATAACAGCATATGCTGATTTGGAAGGAACCCATCAGGATCATCGAGTCCAACCCCGGGCCCTGTGCAGGACATCCCAAGGATCACACCATTTTGCTATGGACTGAGGGGGCTGAGGTGAGACTTGTGCTTTACAGTGACTTCATGCAAGTCCTAGAAAAGGCATTTTGTAGGGAACTTGGAAAGTTTGCTGTTAATACTAAATTATTCAGAATAGGAAAAATGCAGACTGACTGTGGAGAATTGCTGAAGAAACTTTTGAGGCTGATTGGGCAATAAAATGGCAAATGAAATGCAGTGCAGAAAAATGTAAAGTGATGCACAAGAGGAAAAAAACCCACAAATTCACATATGAAATGATGAACTCCAAGCTAAGCGTTACCTCTCAGAAGAAAAATCTTGAGATAATGAGAGTTAGCTCCACAAATATGTCAGTCCTATGCTTAATAACCGACAAAAAACCAAATCGAATGCTAGTAAGTGTCAGGAAAAAAATAAAACAGAGAACAAGATAATTGTCAGTTGAATAAATCATTACTCACCTTTAAAACACAGTTCTGACCTCTCTCCCATTATCCTCCCATATTCAAAAGGATATAGCAGAATTTGAAATTATTAGCAAAATAATTGAAGAAACAATAATTATTAAAGATGAGGATCTATTTCCAAATGTGACAAAACTGAGGCATATAAAGTGAGCTAAGACTCTTCTATCTAGAGAAGAAACAAATTAGAAGGAAGACAAAACAGGTCTGTAAGCTCAGAAAAAGACTGAGCAGAGAGATGACCCCCAGCTGCATGACCCTTTCTGACTGACCTAGTACAGCCATCCCACTGTGCTGACCACATTCTGGCCAAGAGGTAGTATGAATTTATAAGGAGCACTTTGGCTATTATTTAGCTGCTGGCTAGTATCCCTTCCAGAGCTTTTATTACCTGTGATGCTGCCATTTATCATGCACATTTTGATTAGTAAATTCACTTTTTTTGAAGAAAATAAGCAGAAAGCATTTGAGAACAAAGTTTAGGAATAACATAATAATGGTATTACTCTTATAATGAAATAGAATAATAATATCTATAATCTGGTAATCTGCCCGTATTAATCATTACCCAGGTAAAATCTAATTGAAATTAATGAACATTTTCTCAGAGGAATGGTTTCAGGATTCTCTTCAATATAGATTATTTATATCATGCTCATCACCATAGTTTCTGAATGTGTTCCAGTAGTACATTAAGCAATGTGACTAACATCTGTCACATGTTTTTTCTTCAGTCTCTCTCCAGGGAGATAAATATATGCAGTAGAGTTTCTTGTATGCAAAAGGAATTTTACCAGGTGAAGAGAGAAAGAGAAGATAAAAAAACCAAGGTGGGGAAAATATTTTTTTTCTATTAATATACAATTTTTTCATTTTTATATCAGTGAAATCATGGGAAAAAATACATACTGCATTTAGACCTTGCTATTTCAATTTGCAGCCTTGCTTTTGAGTGTGACCTTGATGCTGGGTTAAGCTTCAAGTAAAATAAAGCTATATCCATTAATTTGACTCACTTTCTTTTCTGAACTAATAGTGGTAATCAGAAGACAAAAGAAAACTACGAATCATGTTTTTTTAATGCAGAAGAAAAGACAAAATGTCACCAATCATGAAGTATTAACAATTTTTCAAGGATGATAATTGAATGGTATCTAGTTACTAAGAAACTATGTTAACATTTTAAAATATTTAATTACTTTAAATTGCAACTGATTTTTAAAATAAAATATTTCATATACATGGACTAATTAATAAAAATTTGCAGTGAAGTTTAGCAAAACAGTACCATTCAGTGTTTGACTTGGAATATATCTGCATAATTTTTGAGCCATACAAATTCCTAACAAAGATTGATACATCATTTTCTTTTCAAACCACCTCAAGATATTTTTTTCAAGAAGCAGTTACTATGACCAAAATCTGCATTTTACAGATGTAGTATGTGAAAGAGAAAATTACTCATATAGTGAAAAAGTGAACTAATGCTCCGTTCTTGGTTGCCTGTGGACCATACTGCTTCCCCAAACAAAAGAACAAAACTAAAGTAATTAATAATAGACTATCATGGTTTGAAAACCCTCCATTATCTTTTTTTCAGAGTTCACTCTAAAAGTGGCTTCTCCTGCTTTATTTAGAGAAGAATGGGGATTGTAATTTTACAAGCAGATGAGAAGTGGAGTAGAGTGCAAATAACCATCCCATCTTGGATGTGACCTTGGCTGCCTCCTTCCAGTTAAGTCAGTCAAAACTGAAGGAGGATTTCCAGGAACTCTGTATGGCCTATCCACTGGTAGTATTCCACAGCCCATAAAATGATGAATGTCATGTGTATTACTGTGCTGAAGAGTTTGGGGAAGTATCTTAAGAACGTACCCCAGTAGCACACAGACAAAAACAGTCCTACACTGGGTTGCCAGGCTTTTATTAAAGACCTTGATGAAATATGAAATTGCTTAGTTCCATAATATTAAAGGAAGCTTGGCCCTGCTGTTATTAAATACGTCTTCCTTTTCTCAGTGACAGACTTACCATTCTAGATAATGACAGCAAACACATCTGAATATTTATTATGTGTTGAAAGCACAAATGTTGGATAGAGACAGAATATAATAATGCCTTTTATTTTTCTTGAGGCGATCTGTCTTGGCATTCTAAGTGCCACAGATAAAAGCAGCAAAAAAAAAAAAAAGAAAAAGAAAAAATTAATATCTCAAAATAACAAAGCATTACTGAATAAAGGCTAAAATCATCTTAATGCATCAGGCTGAAAGCCATCCAAAAATGACCTATGAGAGCATCCTGTAAAATTACAAACCTATGCCTTTGCCAGAAGCAAGCCTTCCTTAAGCCTTAGGCCGCAAAGGTGAATTTTTTCAGAGCTTGGATCCAGAAATAGTTCATATCTCCTAAGAGGGTTAAAAGGTATAGAGAGTGCCAGAATTTCTGCAAGAGGTGGAAGTTGCATAATAAAATCACTGACTATGGATCTGAGACTATACCTCATTTTCTTTATGTCATTTAGTATGGCTATGTGCTAAACGAGATCAGAATTATTCATGCTGATGAATACCTAAGGAATTGCCCTATGGCAGATCTGCATATTGTGTGTGTCACATACACAAGACTTAGACATGCCGTTTAGCTGGGTCTAGTGACCTTTAAAATCATGCCTGTTTTTCACTCATGAATCATCACTTTGTTTAGCAGGCAGTTAATGTTCATTCACATTTCTAGCCTTTGCTGACCTCCTTCCAGCCTATGTCCCTTATTGCAGAAGATGAATGTTCTGAGGTAAGCGTAAGCCAGGGTACAAAGCAGCAAGTTGTAGCTATTCAGTGACTATTTTATTTAAATATTCACAATGAGCTTAAACACCACACACACACTCGAATCGTAATCACAGACCTATCTGTATGAGGAACAGGGAAAATCTTTTCCTGCAAGTTTTGGTAGTGTCTCCAAAATGTAATTGATTTATTTTAAATAAAAATGGACTATGAAAGATCAAATGTCTCCCTAGTCCGTTTCCCTGGTGAAGAGAGTGCTCTGGTCAAAATCTAATTGTGAGGATTTGATATTTCTTCCAAAGGACAATTCTTGCTAGACAAATTGTCTGATGATTTTGGCCTTCTGGCATTACTTTTTTCTAAACCAGACAAAAATTATTTTGAGCAAAAAAGAAGCACCAAGTACAAATATCTTTGCCATTTCTTTGCTTATTTCCCCTTCAGCTTGGAATCTTTCATTCCTTTCCCATTCTGTATGCCCATATCATGTCTTCCCACTCTCTCTTCCTCTTTCTTGCTGTTGTCATTCTTTTACTTTGCTTGTACAAACAGCATTTATTTTGTTTTCATTTTGCACTTAAACTTTTGTTTTCATTTTGCACTTAACTTCTTGTTTGTGTTCACTGCATTCCTTCGACAGAAGGCATCATGCTCTCTGTCTTGCTTCCAATTGACCTCCCTCCCTCCCTCTTTTTAAGTTTCTTATCCCTCTACTTTTAGTGTGACTATCTCTCTGTATACTCCCCAGTATATCCTTTGAGTGTATGTATGCATATAGAACAGACAATCCCATCTTTTATCACATCTTTTAAACTGCACAGAGCTTCCAGCTCTTGATCTCCTTATCTCACACATTCTGTCCCATATTTTTATGCTGTGATTAATAAAAAGTCTGTGTTGGAAGCTTTTAGCTATATAACAGCAAATAAACTGACGCTTTGGTTTCTTGGGGTTTGTTGATGGACCATTAAAAAGTTAACAATCTATCAACTCCCATATGGCTTTTATTCAATAACTGACTGAAACCTTAGACTTTCTGAAGGTATCTTGGCCCTTTGAGTAGCAGCCGTCTTTGTGGCAACCCATCCAAACTTCTTGCCTAACATGTGTTCTTGTTGAATTGCAGAGTCCCTTCCTTTCCACCTTCCTCCAAGGACACTAGCTCCTGGTATGAGTGATCCAGTATGATGAGGCTGAAGTCAGTCAGGGAGCTGAGCTGAGCTCCCCTGAGCTGCCATATCACTGTGCTTGGGGGATGAGACAACCTTATAGCAATCCCCTTTGGGCAGTCAATATATAGTGGGCAGGGAGTTCTAACACCTGTACTGGCATTAGGCCGAAACACAGGATGTTTATGGCAGTGTTCTAGTCGGGGTCTTCCCCAAAATACCTAGATCTGAGGAAGATGGTAAAGCATTACACTTCCCAGTGACTTTCATCTCTAGTATTTGTTTACTGCCTTAGCAACAGGGCATGAGAATTTATTTTTGAAAGCTGAGGTAAACACTGGCAATAATAAGACTGAATTTTTTAAAGCTTTTTCAAACAAAATCCATCATATCTGTCTTTGCTTAGAATCCAGTTAGACCTCTGTATGTATACTTATTGATGACCTGCATGGAATAATAGCATTAAGATGACAAACATAATTCTCTGTGCTCAACCAGTAAAAAAAAACCCAAAATGCTTTCATCCAAACGTCAAATACATAATTTGGATAAATCCATGAGGGTAATGTTCACTCTCTGCAATAGACCATCTGGCACAGAAGACACTGTGCCAATTAATATAGATGGAATGACTGTTAGCACTACAGATAGTAAATATTTCAGACTAATCTTTTTTGTCATTTATCAGCTACACTCATCCTTCAAAATTTGCGGTCAGAGTCTCCAGCATGTTGAAACAGATTGATCACATTTTACTATCCTGCAAAACCTTTGCTTTCTTTTAAATTCTTTTGTAGTGCTTCTTTCCACTATTTGTATAAAGGGTGAAAGATTATTACAAAGCAACAGCACAGTTAGCAGCATTATTTGTCTGAGCTGCCAGCCTTTCTCATTAATGTATATGTGTTGCCTTACTAATGTTATGCTTAATCCAAAGATTGTGATTCACCTCTTTTTGTCTAAGGAAAAGGTAAATCCAGTTTGAGCATGGCTGTTTCAGAAGAGAGAATAATACTATGTTTGCAATATTAACTAACAAGTTGATCCTGAGGAGGCTTGGTCAACTTTTCACCTCACCTAAAATCATTTACCGTGGCTGTATTTCAGTTACATTTCAGAGAGACCTGGGAAGAGACCTGGGAAGTTCTTTTATAATACCCAGGAACTATTATTTTAATGGTACTCTAAGAAAGTTTTTGAATGTTAATTTGTTTTCCAGAGCTTTTGACAAAGCTCTAAACAAAGCTGTACAGGAGACGAGTCAAATGTTCTCCAAACAGCGTTCAAAGGGCTTCAGAAACACCGTAGTTTGGAATCTTACCCTTTAATGTTGGAAACTTAGTAATGAAGCATTCAAAACCTTTCTCATTATAACACAATACCAGCAGTAAAATAAATTGTGTGATGGTGGAAGTAGCAGATCAGGATTTTTTTTATTTTTCAGGCCATCAGCTTGCAGTCTAAAAGAAAAAGTGGGAAAAGAAGAAAATTATCAAAACACAGCTGGTTTTGTTTATTTTCTAGTTGCCTTTAAAGGTGTTGAGAAACAGGCAGAAACTTTGCATATTACTCATACGGAAACTTGGGGTATGCATGCAGAGCAGTGCAGATTGAGCCTTTGCAATGTGATCAGAGAAGGGAATTTTGAAGATGGCTTCAGCACTTCTCACATCTGACCATATACTGCACTGCATCACAGGAAGCATTCAAGGCATTATGAAAAAAGTATATCTTTTTAAATATCAGGATTGAAACATACCTTCATGAATGTGAATAGCACAGGATCATAGATTCAGAATCATAATATGGTTTGGGTTAACGATCACCTGGATCCAACCCCTCTACTGTGGGCAGGAACACCTTCCACGAGACCAGGTTTCTCAAAGCCCCATCCAATTCTGCCTTGAAGACTTTCACAGCTGGGGTTTCAGCACCTTTTCTGGGCAACCTATGCCAGTGCCTCACCATTCTCACACTAATGAATTTCTTTCTAGTATCAAATCTAAACCTACCCTCATTCAATATAAAGCCATTACTCTTTGTCAAATTAACAAAAATATTACAAAACGTCTGATTTAAAAGTTTTTTGAAAATTTTATTGTAACTGAAATTATGTACTAATTTCACCAATCTGACTCCCACTGTTATCTGAGGCCAACAGTTTCAGTAATGCAACAGGAGTTCTCAGTAAATGCACAGATAAATGTGTTTGGCTATTTCTGGAATCTGTAATGCAGACATTCATGCTAAGCAAATTGGTTTGATTTTGCAACAAGTGCACCGCAATGCTCTGTGAGTATTCAGAAATTTCTTGGGATTTGAGACATACACATACACTAAGAGGCTTTATGAAACACTAACTTGCACCAGTTTTGTTTATATTGCCCTTGATAAGGTGTTAACTTCCCAGAAATGAACCCACTCTATCATTTCTAGGGCAGTTAGTCCTTTATGTATTTGGTAGAATTGAAAGAAAATGAATTTTAAGAACAAGTGGGAATTTAGGACAAAAATATCCCATGTCTTTTTAATCTCAGTCTCAAATATGTGGCATTGTTTTCTTTTAGAGAGAAGAGGTGGATGCAAAACGATAGCTATTTTAAAAAGTGACACATTATAGATTTTTATATCTGCATTATAGCACACATGCATTCCTATAGAAGTTGCAATTCCTGTTGCCATAAGTAAATTTGTGTTTAAACACCTAAAAACATAGCTCAGGGAGTGATTAAATTCTGTCTGAAGAACTTTACATTGCTAGAACATAGTCCCCTATGCTGACTTTCTAATTCAACCATGTCCTTGCTTGTCCTGGGTGACCTGCAGGCCAACTGAAGTTTCTAATTATGTGTTTATAAATGCTCATACTGCAGGCATAGTCACTCACTGTTTTCCTGAGTGAAACTTTGCTTTCTGGTTTATCTTCATCTTTCTCCTTCATGTCAGGGTTTGGTTTTTTTTACTTTCAGCATACTCATTTCTTGTTTGCAAGTTCCTGGTTTTGAGCTATGGGAGAAAAAAAAAAGAATCCAAATCTCTGAGACTAACCTATTTTTAATATTACTTATTTAATAACCTACTGTGATGGGTACCTAAAAAAGGCCAGGAAATCTCAGTTATAGGGTTCACTATCAAGACTAAGATATTCTCTGAAATATGTAATTACTGTGAGTAATATATATTACTACCTTCAACCCCTGCATTCTAGTGAATAATAGTTTTTTAAGATGTGAACTAAAGTCTGCTGTTGGTGAATGAATAAAAACTGAGGACAATTTTTACTGTCTGCCCAAAGCATAAAGGAATTCCCCTATGCTGATAGGTATTAAATTCTTGAAGATGTTTACTGTCTTTTGACAGCCACTCTTTGCATTTGTCTTAATAAAATGATTGTTTCCAATTTCTACTGTTCTTTACCATGTACTAGTACTTGATGTTAAGGACATACATTTTTTTATAGTGCAAGGGAACTGTGTTCATTCAAGTGACCTTGTAGGCACTATTACATTATAAAGAACAAAGAGCAGATGTGAGACATTAAATATGAATTTATGAATTCCAATATATTTGGTAAAAAACATTTTCATTGCAACCTTCACTTGCATTATAAGCTCCATCATGATTAAGATGTTTAAGGCCATGATTCCACAAACACTTTTCTCAGTGGTAGAATGGCTTATATAGTTCTTATCTTCTTCCTCTCTTCCACTGTTTACGCCTATCCTTTCTCTCCCTTTCAACTGTGCTATAATTTTCACAGAAGGGAACAGGCTAGCCTGAAGTTACTGCTGGGACCAGCCTCTCAACCAAACCTCACAGGAGCGTGTCACAGAGGTGTAAAAGGAGACTTTTTCCAACCAGAAGTGATTTATGAATAATCAGATCAGGCTGAAAAGAAGAGATGCTATGAGATATTACACAACTTGTAAATGAGAATCATATGCAAGAGTGGCAGGATACAGGCAGAAATTTATTCAGAGATGGATTTTTTTTTCACAGTCTACACAGGCTTAAAAAACTTATGTATTTCTCGTTCTCTCACCATGTACCCATATTTACCTCTAACTGGGAAAGCAGAGCTCCCACAGACCGGTGGTCTCCATGCAGAGCATATGTTAAGAGAAAATCCTTGGAAGAACTGTGACAGATGTCCCAAAAGTATATACCTGAAATTCTCAGTGCTGTGAACAGCAACCATCTCTACTCTCAACTCGAGACCCCAGGAGGGTATGAAACGGAGTGATGGGATCCGTACACAACAAACTGGGGCCCAGAGAGTGGACACGTGCCTGGGCAAAACAAAATTTCTGCATTACTACTCTTAAAGACTTACCTGTTCATTTTGAGCATCTCTAGTTTCATAATAGTGCAGTTTTATCATAAAATCATAAATACAAAAGCAGAGTAAGGAGCAAGGAGCTAGGCACAAATGAAAAATATGAGTGTTTGTGTCCCAGGGCATGTTTTCCCAATCACTTTAATCTGTTCAAAGAATTACCCCTTTGATGCAGGAATAAGTAAAAATAAGAAACAGAAATAGTTTTAAAACAAGAATTGAAATAGAAGTTATCTCTCAGTGTACATTGTCTTCTCTATATCCTGACTTTTCTGAAAATTTAGCCCAGGGTGGTTAGACCGTGAAGAAGGAAAGAGAAGATGGGTTCTTGTGCATGAGCTACAAGGCGTTTTGAGAACATGGGGCTGACTGGAGGGAGAAAATGTAAAATCAAGGGCAGAAAAGAAAACCACTAAGAGCAGTTAAGAAAAGGGAAAGAAGGCATGAGGTGGTGAAGAGCGTGAGGGTGTGTAACATTATTTTAGCAGTATGATGAAATGTAAGGAGGGGTGGGGCTGTGCTAATAATTGAAATGAAATTAGAACACTGTATTAGCCCTCCTGGAAGACTTAATATGTTCTGTTCTTACCAGCAGCAGATTAACATGAGAATATTTAAAAAAAAAAAAATCCAGACACCACCAACAACAAAAATACAACTTTTTGGTACAATTAAAATGTCACTAGAGGCTTTTTACTAGAAGAGCAACAACATCTTGCAAAAACACTGTGATTCTTCCAAGTCAAAGGTAAGAGAAACCTTGGGTGAACTTGCTTCCTTCTCCCTTCTCTCAGAAGTACAAGCCTCAGAGTGGGATGGTCCTTGCTGCCTGCCAGCTCTAATATGAGAAAGTTCTGTCTGCAATTCAGTAGCTGCATGATATTTAGAGGCTTTTATGAAGAGAGGTGCCAGATCTTTTATAGTTCAACCAGGTATCAAGATCTTTGTTTAGAGCTAGCAAACCCCAACTGTTTTCACTGCTCTGGGAATCCAGCTAGAAAAACCTTTGTAGAAAAGATGTACACAACAAAGTCCAGCAGGTTCCTTGAAGTGTGGGTTTAAGCAACTGAAAATGAGAGAGGAAATTTCTCCAAGGGCTGAGGCAGAGTTTGCCTTTCCTCTTTGGCTCTCTGATTCTGGTTTTCAAAGACCACTGTCACAGCAGCTCTTCTAAGAAGAGAGA
The DNA here is from genome assembly GCA_013397975.1 of Machaerirhynchus nigripectus. Lineage (NCBI taxonomy): Eukaryota > Metazoa > Chordata > Aves > Passeriformes > Dicruridae > Machaerirhynchus > Machaerirhynchus nigripectus. The sequence goes on along the minus strand of VZRQ01004009.1, from coordinate 1,366,482 downwards.
TCATTCAGTGTACGTCCTCTGCCTTAGAGGATTTTCTGATTGTCCATTTATGTTTCTCCCTCTGGTGTATAAATGCACACCCCAGGGGGTAGATAATGTTTGGGATATTTGGTTTTTTTCTGGCTTTGATGTGTTTTTAGACATGTGGGCTTAATATTCTGGTAACAAGCACACTGACATAAACAGTTCTGCACATGCACAAAGAGGTTCAAAATGCTCTTTGTCTGGAGAAAGTCCCTTTCAAGGACAGATGCAACATATGGGAAGTAGGGAGGTGGGACTAGACTGCTAAGTAGCTGCCACAGTCTTATTTAGGATCTGTGTAGAACCATGGTACCCCAGGGAAATCATCACTGAACTCTGTTCTTGGAGGTATTACTTTTTCGGCACAGGGAACACAAACACTGTTCTGGCCTCTCAATCTCCACCTGACACGTTCACCACTTATCCAGTATTACAGCTTATTTCTGTGGTTTCAAGAAAAGGACCTAATATTTTGAGTGGCCTCCAAGAGTCTGGAAAAGGTAAGAGTGTGTCCTGATGAAACAGACCAGATCCCATAAGATGATACTGTGCAGAGTGTCTGACTGTACTGGTGAAATGGGAATGAAAGCTATTAACTGTCTGTCACGAGAAGTTTGGGACAGGCCAGGACACAAGTTAAAACAATAGCTGACAAATGCAGAGTGTATGGGAATGGGATGACTGAGCTTTATGTTCATGCTAAGGCAGACAGCTAAAGAAAGCAGTTTGGTACATTTTTTAAAACAGTTTCTCCCAGTTAAATTAATCAAAAAGATTAAACTAACAATCAATTTCATTTTTAAAAATTATTTTACTTTTAATTTTAAATAAGTTAATTTAAAAGCAAAGTTATATTTCTCAATATCCACAATCCATGTATTTCCCCAAGTGCAAATATCAGAGCCACATAACTTTGATATGGGGAGATTCTGATAGCCTGAAAAAGGGAACAGACTCAGAATGAGAAGAAAAATAATAGAATTAATCACTGAAATGACTCAGCCATATTATGGCAAGACAAAAAAGTGCACTCCAGGGCAGACCAGAGTAAAGAAGTAAAAGCAAACTATTCAAATGACAGTGGAATTACGAGCTTAATGCCCTTTATTCCTTATGTCATTTTATTCAAGCAGACTCAAACTATGACATGTATTTAGCTACAAAACCTACCTCTTTTTTTGAGATTACCATGGGGTAAGTGAAAAGAGATGGGGTTCTCCCCAAACTCAGTCCAGAACAGAAGCACTGTACAGGCTTATATAGGTTTGTAATCCTGCCCTGCAATATTCCTTTCCTCACTCCTCGTCTGGCTGTAATTGTCCTTACTGCAGGTGGTGTGATTGATACCTATGGTTCCCTTCTGAAGTTAATTGCCCTCTGAGAGCAGCCCTGGAGCAATGGGAAGGAGAATCTCCTTGTCTTGTGCAGCTCCATCACTGGCACCGATGGCCAGGGACAACCCTTGGGGCTGGCATAATATCAGTGTGAGCAGAGCCTTCAGTCCTTTCCCCTCATCTTTCATCAATAGATTGGAAGCTAAGTTGGGTGATGTGAAGATCCATAACAACATCTTGATAAAACATTGATGATGATTTTTTGAATTGTTCAGAAGGGTTTTACAGAACTGATCTCTGTTTTCCTCTAAACAAAGATAAATAATTGATATCTGGCTGTAGGTACAGGCTGAATATTCTGATTTTTAATTTTCAGAAAAAGATGGTTATAGTACTTTGTTTTATAAGCCTGTGACAAAGAAAAACAGAGGAGGGTAGAAAGTGAAGCCATAAATATCAGTGCAAAAATCAGATTTTTCAAGATCAGCAATCAAAGAAAATGATAGAAAGATAAAAACCCAAAAATGATTGAACTAGAAAGGCTGAAATCTTCAGATATGATGTTCAACTAAAACAAGGTTTGATGTGGTCTAGCTATCCTATTTGACACTGTTACTGGTATTTAATGAAATGTGTCAGATTACACTTCATTTACATTTCTGAGAGTTGCCCTGAAAAAAAAAGAGATACCACTTGTTAAAAATTAAATATTATGTTTTGGAAACCAATTCTTAAGCAAGGAATCAGTTTTGAAATTAATTCTCCCACTACAGAATCACACAAATCACCTTATTGAAATTGTTGCTCATGTAATGTGTTCATGCCCTATTTGTTAGTATCTATTTATAAATATGAGGAAAAATATACAACATTCCTGAAATTTATACACTTTCACTTCAACCAATATTATTTACTATGGTGTATGTTCTGGATCGTATTACGGTATCATGTGAAAGCTCTGCTTCTGCATATTTCATCCTTCCATCCACATCATGGATGTGCATCTCTCTTGCCATTTGCAGTTCATTCTCCTCTATTCTTAAGGTTAAAAGGAGCTTACATGTTTTGGAAGTAACCACTAATGGAAATTAGAGCTCAGGGGGCTGACTCATCACAAACCAGAACAATTGAACTGCCAATCCTGAACACAAGGAACAAAGCAGAAAATGGATAGATAGGCACCTCTAAGGAATGTTGTTGACATAATCTTTTTTCTTATGTCAATAGATGGAGGAAGAGTCTATATGCACTAAGAACTTAAACTAATAAAATATAACTTGATTTATTGCTTCTGAATATTCAGTATTTTAAAGGAAGATTACCATTCCTCTGAGACCTAATACCAGCTTCTTCAGCAAGGGAATACCTGCAGCCAGCACAAAATATTTGATAATCTTTTCTTCCTTTCTTCCTTTATAATATCTTTAATATTTACTGAGATAATACAGAAGCATTTATGTCTTCTGCAATATTTTGTCTTGTTCTGAAGAACACTTTTGTAAATCTGCTTGCTAAACCCATGTGGTTTAAACCCATGTGCTGAGATGAATAATTTAAACTATACATATGTTAGTAATTTGACCCAAGGAGTGTATGAAATCTAACAAAAATGCTCGTATCATGCATGAAAGAAACTGTGGACTAAAAAATCTATTGTTCTCTTACAGGTAAAAAGATTATCTTTTCATCATGGATGACTTGCTGTAACATAGTTTTTCTCAGGCAAGACCTTTGCAAAGATTTTTTTAAGGTAGAAAAATATACTTTTTCTCCTCTTAAGACTGAATTCTAAAATTTCCCAACAAAGCTTTCTATGATATAGAAGATTTAAAAAATTGAAATAAGAGAATTTGAAAGGATACTAACGTAAAAGACAAAAAAATTTTGAGACTTTTTAAGGTATTTTTAATATGCGATGTCATCTCAGGCGTTACATTTGGCACAGCAGGACAGCTGATGCCATTAAAACTATTCTAGTCACTGAAACTTATTTTCGTCCTTTTAGTCTGTGACTCACCCACAAATAGACAGAACCACTGAAGCATTCAGGTCAGCAGTGACCTCTGGACTAGGCCAGCACCCCTACTCAGAGAAGGGTGAGCTAGAGTGGGTTGTTATGGATGGTGTACAGTCAAGGTTTTAAGTATCTCCAAGGATGTGGATTCCAAAACCACTTTGGGCAACCTCTACAAGGTTTTGGCCATATTCACTGAAACCCTTCCCCAGGTTTTGGTCTCAAGTTTAGGTGAAGTTAAACTTGCCTCTTATCCTTGGATCATCAGATACCAGACTGGTTCCACTTTATTTAACGTCCTCAAAGATATTTTTAAACACATAAGCCAGAGGAGGCTACTCCTCTTCAGTTTGAACAGGCCCAGCTCTCCAAAACTCTCTTCTTAGAACAGATGCTTCAGATTCTTAATCATCTTTGTGGTCTTTGGCTGAAGTCGATCCAGTATGTTCATGTCTCTTCTCCTGGAAGCTCAGGACTCCAGATGTATCTCACCAGTGCCGAGTAGAGGAGAAGGACTGCCTACCTCACCCTGCTGGCAATGCCTTGCCTACTGCTCCTCAGGAGGCTGTTGGCCTGCTTTGCTGCAAGGGTGCATCCTTGGCTCATGTTCAACTTATTGTCCATCAAGGAAATAAACATAACAAAGGTATTTGTATATTTTTATATCAAGTTGAAATGAATGTGCAGCCATCATGAATTGTAGGACTTCAGATTAGTTTAAAGGTAGTGTAAGCACAAAGGTCTTCCTATTAATAGTTTAAGCTCAGGCTCTTAACTATATCATCAGCTTTTTGAACTCAGTTTAGCTCAGGGAGAACTCAACCATTTCACAAAGCTGAGTGTTCAATCAAACCATTCTTATTTCAAAACTCAGCTCCAATCTGGAGAAAAAGAATAACGTTTAATTACATACTTCAGTGCACTTCAGAATAGAAATGGGCTTTTGTTAATCACCACTGCAAGCTCTCAAACACCGCTGAGACTCATGATCATCATTTTAAGATGAACTAAATCCATGATAACAGGGAAGTGTCTAGATGGAGAAAAAAGAAACCTGAATTCTACTTTGGATAATGTTGGTGGTAATGCAAAATACCATGCATCAAAAATTTGGGAGCTTCATTCATTGTTTGCAGAATATTTTAGTACTCATGTTGTGAACTATATACAGTCATGTTTGCTTCCCTTCTCAGAAGAAATACCTAGCCCAAAGTAATATCTCTTTAAATGAATTCTTAAGTTGAGATAGTAGGATCGAATCTTTATTTCTTAACAGTCACAGTAATGGTTGTTGGATTTATTTGTACAGAGCTAAAGTAAACCTCAAAGTACATTTAGAAGATATTTTTTTAAAAACAAATTGACAAGCAGTGAGCTTTTTGGAGCACGATGTTAGTTTGTTATCCTTTACAGGAACATGCTTGGAAATGAACAGAGTCTGGGCTCAAAATTCCTAAACAAAATTGAGTTGTTTGACATCTGAGATCCCAACAATGACTAGCTGTGAGAAAGTGTTTGAAATACAGTTTACATATACCAGGAAAAGAGTAAACTAAAACAGAGGAGATTTGCAAGGAGGAGCAGCAAGCAAAGTTAGCAGCATTTAAATGTCTGTTAATAGTTTGTCAGAATCATTGTGTACGTTATTCTGTGTGAGTAAAAAATAAGCAATGTAAGAAGACTGTTGAGCACTGAATGAGTCTGTGCAGAGCAGGAGAAAGTCCAAAATCCGACAGAGAGGACTGACAGATATAAAAAAATCCTTGATATATACCTTAAAATGCAGGAATATGGAGATAAGATCCGGAAAACAGTAGCATTTGCTGTTGTTCCTGAAGTGAAAAATAACATGTACATTGCCTTACTAAGTAATATGCATCTCTTATTTTCATAGTTCAGTGTCCTACCAATTTTTTACAACTTAAAAACAAAAATAAAAACCAAAGACATGGGTTTACTACACTGAACTGTAATTTTTCATGGGATGAAAAAAGCCACGCACAAACCTTCAGGTTATAAGCTGTTGCAGGCAAGGGTTACTCTCCAAGCATTCAGCTGAGACTGAGACTGCTGTTTCTTGGCTGGCTCTAAGTTGCCCCTTGCTCAGGACATCGTAACACTGGAGTAGGTTTGTAAGCTCCAAGGAGTCAAGGGAGAGAAATAGTTTGCTCACCAAAGTACGTACTCATAGACCCTGAGCAGGGTTTACTTCTCTCCACTGTCTACTTACAGAGTCTAGACTGCTGATATAGGTGGTTTGGATTATGCTGCTGAGGCCCACTAACGACACTTTAAGTGTTGCTTTGGTCAAATGAAGTTCCTAACGTAGTCTGAATACTGCAGACAGGCACAGCTCAAAAACTTTTCTGGATCTGCACCCAAAAGTCTCATCAAAACTGTGGAAGAACCTTAGTACTGACAGTAAGCTGAATGAAAGGGTCCCTTACACCCAGCTGAAATTGCTGCCTTCCTGTATCTGTCAGCAAAAGTCTGAAGTAAAGCTGGGGTCTCTGAGTGCTGTATCCACATATAAATAAATTAGCATACATCGTAGAATTAAGCTTTGGTTTATTTAGTTCAGTTTCCTAGTCAGGTTTAATATTTTGATCATAAATCTTTCAGATGACAAAGAAAATTACCCATAAATTCCTCTGGGGAGGATGGTCTATTATCATTGCTTGCAGGACCTCCCACTAGAGAGACAAACCAAATGAAGCCACAAAGAATATGCAATCAAGCAAACATTGAGTGGGAACTGTGAGGCAGCAGGGAAATTTAAATATATATTCCTAAGGAATAAAGAACAACAATAATCAGCACATGCACACGCATTAAAAAAAGACATCAGCAGAACTGGCTTTAAAACTACTAGAATAATTTTGGAGCTATTTTGGCAGAGCTAAAGATGTGCAAAATTATAAAGACAGTTCTAATGTGAATGTTGTGCGATTAGAGTGGAATCAAATCTTCTCAATTTATGCATTGTCTCACAAACTGGTTTAGAAAAAGCACAACCTATATCTATGTCCAACTTCACATTCCAAAATGTAGAGAAACTACTCCCAGCTTGGAGAGTCGCAGACCTGAAAATCTGCAAAAGTTAAAATAGTTTGCTCACTTTGTATGCCTACAGACCAGTGAACTGACAGGGATGTTACTGGGATCTTTAAAAGGTGTAATGGCAGATGAGAAAGAGAAATATGGTGTAGGATTCAGCTCTGATTCAAGCATCTGCTTCTAGGCAGTCATGATGGAAAGGTTCTGCAAATGAACCAGGGGTCTAAGCTCCAGTACGGGCAGAGACAATGCAGTCAGCACAGCCAAGGAATCGTGGAGAATAATTCAACTCATCCTAAGGAAAGCAGATAGCTGTGGTCAGCTCTAGGCTACACTGACTGTTAAGGATACCAGTGAGGATAATAGGAGCTTGAACTTTTAAGCCATAGACACGTGGAGTCTTCCATTTAGGTATCATTACCTATGAGCCGATTCCCTGTCAAAGTGTCTCCCAAGCCAAATACTTACATTCCAGATTCTGTTATTCCTAAAAGGAATTGAACCTGGATCTACTATATTCAAAACCACAGGCAGGAAAGCAAGCAGGGTCTGCAACAGAATTGTGGGATGAATCAATCTCATTTTACACTTCAGCAGCCCCCAATTGCTTTGTGAGAGTGATAATCACATAGAGTAAAGAACTAAGGAAACCAGCCTCAAAGGACTTTGCAATCAGCTCCCGCCTGAATACGATGTGCTTATCAAATACATTCATGTCTGTGGATACCACCAGCTCCTCAGCCTGCGGAGAGGGAACGTGCGCGTTTGCATCTGTGCTGCAGGCACAGGAGGCACAGTTGCTATGCAAAGCCTTACACAAATTGTTTGATCAACAATTTGAGCAAGGTGTGGGGGGAAGTGAGATGAGAAGGAGGAAAACTAACCTTCTTTATTTTAAGACCGTTTGGAATAACTGAGAAGTAGAACAGAACAAATATTTTCACCTAAAATATACACAAGGCTGAAAATACAAACTGAGCAAAGCTGAGCATTTTCTGAAGTTAATTGAGGTCGACTGGGTAGCTAAAAGTGAAGTTTTTCCTTTAAAATAAAAATTTTTTGAATTTTCATGTTGAAATTTCCTTTAAGGACAGAAATTATTTTTTTTTTCCTAAAATGAATTTTTGTGAAAATTATATTATCCAGGGCAAACTGTGTAAAAAATATTTAATCTATTGAATGTGGTTTTTTTAGGACTGGCAGAAAAATGTAAAAAATAATTCTAGTTCTGCTAAAGAGCATAGAAAAACTTGAATTGACATCAACAGGTTCCACTGACTGTTTGGAAGAATTAACAAACAAAAAAAGTTCTCCTTGTGATCCTATAACCATATTAAATTACTGAAAAACATATCAAATCTTAAAGAAAAAAATCTTGAGAAAACAATATAACTTGTATCAACATTCAGCCCCATTTCAACAAGATTTTACTTCAAAATGAGAGGAACTAAATCACCCCTAAATACGTTCACTCTCTTAAGGTTTTTATTTATATATTGGGCACAATTGTTTTTATAGAGAAGTACCAATATGTGAGTAAAATTTTCAGAGGAAAAGCAAGAAATAAATCAGCATTACCTTCTAAGTTTTAGGTTCATAAGGCACACTTCAGTGAGAAAGAGATATTCTATTTGAATTTTATATTTAATTTCACTTCGATGCTACAACTTGATATTTTGTGTTATAGGGATTTTATCACATGGGAATGCAAAGACATGAAAATGGAATGCAGTAATATTTAACTATGTATTTTTTTCAAGTTTCTCTACATTAAGAAATATCTACACTTTCATTTTTCAATCCAAATAATAAAAATAAGTTTTACAGTGTCAGAATTTCCTGTGGGATGGAAATAAAGTTCATGAACCAATTATACTAATAAGAGAGTAAAGATATTTTATTCACTCTCCATTTTCCCATGATTCTAAAAATATATCTGCTTATTTGAAACTGTTGAATGCTTCATTAAAATTTTGTCAATAAAAAAAATCTATAGTTGATATATCTTTTTAATTCTTTTAATATTGAACAAATGAAGGAACCAATAACAGTTATTATATCCAGTGGTTTTAACCTCTTTGGATGGAAGATAGATTTCCTAACAGTTATTGAATTCTTTAAAAAGCTATTGAAATTTTCTTCCCTTTCCACTGGAAAATGTAATTTTAAGTATTCTTACCGACAGCATGTGTTAAAAAACAAAAGTGATATAGCATGGACTATCTTGATTTAGCTGCTTCAGAGTACAAGACAATTTTTCTTCTAGATTCTCTTGTAACCACACTGTTTATTTTAATAAGACTATTTTCCAGATAGGAAATCTTCTAATTTTATTTCACAACCATCTAGTGACAAGAAAGTCTTATTCAAATTTGGTGTACTTGATATTTCTGAGAAAATATATTTGCATGTCACATCTGTGATGGTTTAGAAGGTTAGTATTACCAGACGTTTGACTGTGTCATATTGTTGGGGGATTTTAATTTGATATAAAGATATATTGCCTGTATTGCAATAAAGTGGTAAGAGTATGTGCTCTGAATTACATTGATCAACTATAGTCACTTAGTTATACTGAAAAAACAAAAAGAACTTGGAATTTGAGATCAATAACCTGTAGCCATCACCAGAAAACAAAGCAATAAGTTCTATATTGCATACTTTTCTATGGAATTAAGATTGTCACTATAATTCTCTTACACCTCAAAGGGTATAGAATATGAGATAAAGGAACTTAAAATTCCATAAAACACATATTCTCCCCAGAATATGGAATCAGATTGAAGATATTCAGGTTTTGGGATAAAACCTTTTGGTCTTAATCATGGTCATCAATTACTCCAAAAAATTCAGAACTGCTGACTGTGACACAGAATTTTACATGGAGAATAAATCCAGACTATCCAAATGATCTGAAAGAGGCAAAGAGGTTCTTAGTGTAGGTGGAGAGAATTCTGCTTATAACACTAAATATACATGAACATTTCTGAACTAGAAAACACTGTGAAATGAAAAAGGTTCTGTGACAGACTTGCAGTTTTCAAGATTGAGCTGTGAAAGATACATATTTAATTTAAAAATCAAACCTGATAAACCTATGAAACACACTTTAGGTAAAATATGCAGAAAAGAGCAAAAATAACACCTCACATTAAAACCACAATTCTTTATTATCCAACTTAGTTTGCTCAAGAAAAGCTGGTTTTCTTGCTCACTTTAATACAATAATTTTGATAGATTAAAATTGTGAAGCTGTTGGATCCCTCATATATTTGATCAGTGTAATTACATCATTTCTTCCAAAATTTGTTATTTGTCTGTAACAAGATTAAAGCACCTGCTGTTACAAGTTTTTTATTTCCAATTAGACTGATGGGAAGTTCACATTCTTCAGCTACTCAACACAAATCTGTTTAACACAGAAAAAACCAAAATACCTGACTGACGTCTGGGAATGCCACTATGTTCTGATTAATAAATTAATTGTGTTGTAATGTCATTACAGACATTAAACAAAAATCTTTGAAAGAGGCATTACCACACACACAAATGGAGCACAAATCTATAGTAGAAAAAAAGATTGGGGGAATTACTCTGGCAGTTCAACCATTGATGAAGCTTTAGATAAAAACACTCAGACATAGCTCTATAAAAACACACCATTAACTTGTGAACTCTTGGTTACAGAGTACTTTAGGTGGAAAAATGAAAATTTATATACTCACCAGTTCACATTAGAAAGCTAAGTTAGGTTTGGTTTTGGGTTGTTTTTTGGTTTTTTGGGGAATTTTTTTCTAACATACAATTGATTCAACTCGTTATAATGGTTAAGGAATGTGCTGATGTCAAAAGGTGCCCAAAAATTGCTTATGCATTGGATCTTTGAAATCTGAGCAACGATGATTGGTTTTGGAGCTAGTAGATACACTTGTAATTTGGAATTGGTAGAAAATTCCAGCAATGTTCTACTCATTCTCCATATGTACTCTAAGTGTTGTCACAGATCTTAGCTAAGAACGAAAACAGCCATGTTTGTAAAAATAAAAGATTTGGTGTTTTTGGTGTGATACAGCCTTTTGGCATTGTCATACCCAAAATGAAGCAGACTAAAAAATGTATTTTCAAACTCATACGACAATCACATGTTCAGAGTCCCATCTAGAGAGCAAACTGATACCTAAAGAACTCTCTCATGTGTTTACATCCTGTGAATATACAGTGGAAGTTTTCCAGAACTTTTACCACAGAACTTACTTGCAAGTAGATTCATATTAAGAAAATTCCTACATCCATCTCAACCCAAAATCTGTCTTTTCCCACACTGTTGGAAGGTGTGTCTGTATACAACAGAGTTCTGCAACCATAGGTTCTTACATATAAATAAAACCCTTCTGCCACATGCAAAGGAGCAAGATTTAAGTAAAATAATTCTCAATAAAAGTAGAAAAAACATTACTATACAGAAATCAAGGATAATTTTTAGTCGATATTCCCAAAAGAGTACTTTTGTCTGAGACACTTGTGTCTGCCTTCTATGACTCAAAGGCAGCTATTGAAGAAAATTCTCAATAAAGACAGCATGCTCTATACCTCTTGTATTCAAGAGCTAGAATTCTGGAGGACAGAAAAGGAGAAAAGAGTATCCTAATGCCTCAGTGATCTTGAAAACATAGGGCAGGGAACTGAACCTTCAACAAGTGTATGAAATATGTGACAGGTCTGCAGCAATGATGTATTGGGTAGGATGTGTTCACCTCAATATTCCAGGATAAATTATTACCTGGATGATTAGGTATTACTGGCAGAAAGAACTTATGATCTGTAACATTGCTACAGGTGAAAACATAAGGAGTGAGAGTAAATATGGATGTTAATTTATTATAATTTCAAAGCCACACATACATTTGCCCTTTTAAAGTCGAAGATTAGAATACAGCAGTGCTACACTAAATATTACAAAAACATGTCTTATAACAGAAACACACAAAAAAAATTGACATTATTTAAACACAAAGAGTTCTGCAGACACATCTTAATATCTATTACAGTTTTCAGCTAAACATTTTAAAAAGGATTTCCGTTAAAAGTACTCAGCAGAAACATTACTGTACTGTTGAATAAACTGTTTCTTGTGATCTTCTCCTGACTTTCATCTACTAATTGTGGACTCATTCCTCAAAATAGTAAAAATAATGGCCTTGTCAAAGTATTGTTCCTAAGCAATTGAACATAAAGATATATGCAATTATTCTTTGCCTTCCCAACTATTTCACCTCTGCAGGGAAGGACACAATGTCGTTGTCAGCAGGTGTAATTATTACATGTTCTGCTTCCCAAGGTGCATCACGGTAACTTATGATAAGCTAAACTTATAAAATATCAGCAACAAAAAGAGTTAACCTGTGGTAATGTAAGTCTTATGTGCTCTAAAAATCAAAATAGAAATGTTGAGTGCAGTTTGAAACAGTATAAGATGTTGAGACAATTGTTTCCATCTATACTGTTTTGTTGACATTCAGTAATAGAAATGCTTATCTCTCCTCTACTTTCCTGAATAAGATTTGTTCAAAAATAGTTACACTGACAGGAGTATTACAGAAGGGTCACTACACCATCCTCTGACATCTGAAATAGCAGCTTTTCTCAAGAAATATTGACCATATGTTCCCATATGAAAGCCAAAGGTCGGGTTGGAATTGCGGAGATGAAAGTAAATAAGGTTTTTTTTCAACTTCCTGTCCTCCTTTTTAATTTCATCTTTAGTTTCAACTGGATATAGCTTGGGGTATGGGGTATGATAAAATATGGTTGCCTCACCTGATAGTTCTATGTCCCTTCAGAGCACTTTTTTTCCTTTGAAATACATTTCAGTTTTCTAAAACACATTTGGGAATTGTTGGGAAATAGAATACAACAGCAGTGATATCTGTGATAATCCATTATAACACAGTGTCTCTGATAATTTCTTCTGGAGTCAGGGGAAGAACAAGCACCACATAAATACCACAGTCACTGAAATCTACTGAATTAGTCAGCCATTCAACTAAACAGCTAATTTTAAACAGCTAACTAAACACTAACAGACTGTTAGTGTTTAGGTAAAGACTATGAAACATGTTCAAGCTCTCTTCTCATTTGGAAAGAGATTTAAAAGCTAACTTAAACTGTCTAAACTAATAATCTATGCTCCCTCAACTGTGTACCTGGAGAAATTGTGCACTGCTGGTGGATGGTTTACCCTGCTCCAAAACAGCATCTGAGAGATGCGATGAGGAACACTGTGCCCCTTTTGCTTTCTGCTCCTGTCTTGCACAGGGAGCTTAGGCAGTTAGCTTAGACTAGTTGCGCTAGATTTGGATGACTGAAATTAAGTAAAATGAATCCCATTCCTGATCATCTTCTGTCAAAATCATTGCTCACATCCCTGGGGATGGCCAGGGAGGAACATGACAAACTAGAAGTTTCTTTCTGTAGCAAAGATACAATAGCAAACATTTTTAACAGAAACATTTCTGAAAAGTTTTTATAAAGTTGCTTCTCTAACACCCTGGGGGGGAGGGAAGAGAGTGCAATTTTTTTGATACTAAGACCAAAGACAGTTTCTATCTGAAAAGTTTTTGTGTTTGTATGTATTGCCATGTACCTAAAAGACTATTTCACAAAAACCTATCTTTCCTGTAATTTGTAACTGGCCGAGAAACTTTCTCAGGCTCAGCAGAAAAAAGCCTGCAGAGTTTAAATAGTTGTATACAGTGAGTTACCCACTCCAGAGGAAAGTTTCTTGTACAGGCCTATTGGACCACTGTTTGACTGACTGTGATAATACACGCAGTGCACACACTAGAAATCCTAATAGTTACGTGGTGTGTTGGACCACCAAAACTCGTCTGTCACTCCCTTCCTCATCTGGACAGGGCTAGATAATATAGAGAAAGGCTCATGAGTTGAGAAAAGGACAGAGAGAGATCAAACACCAGTTGCCATCACAGTCAAAACCAGACTCAGCTTGGGGGAAACTAAATTAACTTATTGCCAATTAAATCAGGTGACTTGTGTGGGTGTCCCAGAAAAGGGGCAGTTCTCAGCCTGGCAGCCGAGTGACAGGCTCTCTATTGAGAGCAGCCTGCTCCTGGCTACAGTGAAGGGCTGGCAGCAGCCTGATGATACTGTCCCAGGCGGAGGCTAAGGACGAGGAAGGGACTCTCTGCACCTGTGACCAACTCTTTATTTCCCGGCGGGGGGGCCGAGAGAACAGGGAGGCGAGGGATACAAGCAGCAAAAAGCCCCAAGGGGCGGACACAGAGGGCTTTTAAACGGAGGGAGGAGCAAGGGAGGTACAAGGGAAGAACCAATAGGAAGGGATTACATAATGAAGGGTAACCAACCAGAGGGATCCAGAGGAGGAACTTACTTAAACAGACAAATGGGGATTAAGATAGAAATGAACTTTCTGGAACTTAATTGAATATGTAACATGAAATATTAGTAAATATGAACATAGGAACCAATGGTCAACTGAGGGAAACAGAACTTTCTAGCCTGGGGGAGGAGTGGTGAGTTGGAGTGACACCCAGGGGGTGGTGGCCTTATACCTCGGTTCCACCCATGGCACCGCCTTCATGCCCACCCTCCGAGTCGCTCTCGTAGGCGGGGAAATTCACCCACTGGATGTCTTCATTAATTCTCAGCCCAAAGGTGGGCTGGGCCACTGCAACAACAGGGAATGGGGGTTGTGATCAGTTTGTCACACATTGCCTCTGATGGTCCTTCCTCCTCACACTCTTCCCCTGCTACACCATGGGGTAACTCCCACAAGAGACAATCCTTCATGAACGTCTCCACCAGGAGTCCTTCTCAATGGCTGCAGTTCTTCATGAACTGCTCCAGCCTGGGTCCCTTCCATGGGGTGAAGTCCTCCAGGAACAGACTGTTCTAGCATGGGGGTTCCCCCACAAGGTCACAGCCTCTTTTGGATATCCACCTGCTCTGGTGTGGGGTCCTCCACAGGCTGCAGGTAGATCTCCATTCCACCATGTACCATGAGCTGCAGGGGCACACCCAGTCTTACAATGTTCTTTACCACAGACTGCAAGAGAATTTCCGCTCCAGCATCTAGAGCACTTCCTCCCCTCCTTCACTGACCTGGGTGTCTGCCAGACTGTTTCTCTGGCATGTTCTCACTCATCTCTTCCAGCTGCTGTTGCACAGAAGTTTTTTGCCCTTTTAAAATACATTATCCCAGAGGTGCTAACGTTGTCACTGATTGTATCAGCCTTGGCTGAGACATAGGGGAAGCATCTAGCAGCTTCTCAGAGAAGTTACCCTTGTAGCTCTTCCCTTGCTTTTCCACATAAAGCCAATACAAACTCTTGTAAAAATACTGGCCTATTCAGCACACATTACACAATACTGTTTATTATCTGCATTTGTTCTTTAAAATACATATATTCTAATAACATTGATATTTTGCCAGACAGGAAGACTAAATGCTAAAGTTCTTATGGTACAGGAGTGAGGTTCTGTAAGGCTTTGGCAGAGCTGAAGAATCTGAGAGATTTAAGGTATTGTCTTTTAAATTCTAAACAATTTTGGAGCTAAAAGGTCTTGGTATAAATCAATGTCTTCTAGTGATCTTCACCGGTCATGATAATCTCATTGGACTGTTTGATGCAATATTAGGCTTCCTTAAAATTCTTTAAGCTATAAACCCATACCAAGGAACATTTTTGTCTGGCCCCAGGCAGCTGTACTGTGCATAAGCTACCCCTTACAATGGCATTTGAAAGGAAGTTGTCTTCCACCATTCTTTTTGTATCCTGGGATGGCTCTTCAAATATTCCCAGTGACATGAAGATGGGTGCAGTGACTTCAGTCAGGCCACAGAGAAGTACTACAGATTTTATCCATCCATCCATCTATCCATCCATCCATCCATCCACCCATCCATCCATCCACCCATCCATCCACCCATCCATCCATCCATCCAATCATAGAATAGTTTAGGTTGGAAGGGACCTAGTCCATCTAGTCCAGCCTTCACTGCAATAAGCAGGAACATGTTCAACTAGATCACCTATCTATCCATTTACATACTAATTGAAGATTTTAGTATTTGAGGCTAAATTAATCTAAATCTTTCAGCAGTAAAATAGTAACATATTTGGAATATGTTCCAGATGCTCATTCCTTATGTACCTTGTACAGGTATTTTAATTAGGACAAAAATCATCTGAGTTGAAATTGCACATAAATTCCAGCTGATGCTCTTGTTTAAATGGCTTAAATATAGCTTTAAGAATTAATAAATTCTCTCTCTGCTGGACAACGATGATTCCTTTAGCAGGCTGGCTAATAATGCAGTACTGTTCTGAACTTGATAAGCTTTGTAGCAGATGGTAGAATGAGGGAGTTTCTTTATGTGTTAGGAATGCTGAGCGTTATATCATGACACAGGCAGGATTAGTTCCCAATGTCCTAATCAGAAATGCATCAAGCTTAATCTTTTTCTTATTTTAAAAGAAGACCAAGATTGTACTTTCTTTCCTGTGGTTTCAGAAAATTATTGCTCAAAATGCTTCCTTAGTCTTTAAAAATGTATTTGCAGTTTTACCTAACATGCGTCCCAAAAGTGTTGCTTGTTTTTCATGTTCAGCCACCCTCTTGTGGAATAATCTGACCCTAACTTTCAAAATTGCTTTTATGCTACACTTTTCAAGCTGCGTGTTATTGGCTATGCTGTTCAAGAGATGCTTGTGTCTCATCTATGTGCTGTTGGGTAGAGGACTGATATTGTGATTATTTTCTGTGTTCCAGGCAGTTACCGCTTGGGAGTTCTTGTAAATGAGAGGCTTATTCTCTTGATATTTATTCACATAAATAACTGAGATGTATCAATCTGCTCTAAAACAATTTAAGTGGTCAATAAGCAGGTTTTTCTGTTCAATTTACAAGTACTGAAGGCAATTTGCTGCTCATCATCTGCTCTGATGGAAGAAATCAGACTTTAATCACATTTAGTGGTAACAGCCTTTAAAAGGCTCTCTTTTGTTGAGAATTTTCTTTCATGTAACTTCACACAATGCCGTCTCATTTAGTACACTTTAATTATTATAATGGAGGGTAAAAGAGGGATATATGAAGCTTTAAAAATTAATATGTCTCAGACTTTTAAAATGGGTTTGATTTCTATGTTTCTCCTTGTGAGTAGGCTGAGAATCTTCTTAAAACTAATCCCAACATTTATTCTGGTCTCTTCATTTTATTCAGAGTCTGCCAAAATGTTTTATTTGGAGTCTTACATGCTATTTAAAGTACCGAATGATGTCTGATATACTCTGGGATTTTAAGATCTAAGGGACAGCAATTCCAGTGTCTCTGTATAAGTGTCTGGATTTATTTTTGCTGCCATAAGATAGTGTGCCTGCCTTCAAGCTGCTTCTCCATCACAAATCCTTATTTTTGCAAACCAGGAGGATTCCTTGAGAACTCCTTGATTGCATCTGTGCAGTTTGGCTGTCTTCAGTCAGATTCTCCTCATAGCATATCTCTGCTCTTTTTCTGGTTTTCATGTTTTGTGTTGCCCAGGATTTTATTCTTTTTACATTTTATGGTCCAAGTTCCATCACTTTACACCACCAAGCTAAGTCATGGGGAGTGTTCAGTGTCTAGGGGAACACTTTCTAGGCACATCTCACTCTAAACATTGAAATGAATTTTCTGGCAGAAGAAAACTACCATGTTCCATCAAGAGTACATTGCTTATGTCTGTGGGAGCATTTTCTTCACCTCTACATGGAATTGACTGATTCTCTTCCTCGAGAGTCCTCATTACATATCAGTCAACCAGTTTCATGATTCCTTCCAACTCCAAAAAGCCAGTATTCTTTATGAGTTTTATAATTATTGAAAGTAAAACTTGAGTTAATTCCTTCAACCAATTCCTTCAGTGAACTCTTGGTATCTCATCAGCATCTTTCATTGACCTCGATGGGTGCTGAATAGTCATATCTGGGTCTCTCTGTCAAGGGTCTGAGCAAATTCAGTAAGGGTTTATAATGCTTCATGTCATTTAAAGGATTATTTCTTTTAACTGAGTGAACATTTTTTACAATTCTCAGGTATTTTCTTTATTCTTGTTCTCTGAAAACTTGTGGGGTTTTTTATTTCTTCATTTTATTAGATTTAAGCACCAGTGCTCTAATGTTAAAGCTCACAAAAGAAAAATGCTCAGAAGGTAATTGAAGTAGTTTTCTATCCAAGATACCCTTGCACATATTCTAATAATTTGTCTGACTGCCCTGTTCTTCCATGTTTCAGTTTATAAAGGCTTTAGAGACAGCAATGAAAGCTTTTAAAATTTCATTTAGTCCATTTCAATATATATGTTTATGGTTAGCACTTCTGCATTTTTTCATCTTCTGTGTATTAAATATTTAATATTTCATTTAGTTGTGTACTTTGATATTGAAATTTTTTCCTATCTATCAAACAAATCTGTCTATGAACCACAATTGCCAAAAGTCAACATAAGTTTTTCTTGAATGGCTCTTCCTAAAGGTTTATCTTACTTCATGAAATGAAAATTTTTTTAATGTATTTGTGCTAAGCAGATCTTCATTTAGCACTAAAAAACTCATTTAATGAATGAGGTTGTAGAAATATGAATCTGGAGGCCTTAGGATACCTTTTACTTATAGATATTAGAACCTGTAAAAAAATTTAACTTTTTTTTTTTCTCAAGGCAAACCCTCAACTTCATTAGTCTAGGCTTCCACTGTGTTTCTTTACCTCTCTTATTCATTTATGAACAATTTTCAGGTCTTGCAGTGATCATGTATCAGTCACAAGCACTCAGCTTTCATGTAGAGCTTTCTAAATACTCACTAAGATATTTATATCCAACCCAACGATATTATGTTATAATCTGAGTTCATTTAATTTCTTCATGTGTAGAACTACTCTTTAGAACTGTAAGATACACTTGAGGTCACAGATTTCCTTCTGTTGTTCTGTCATTACTGCTAAGCATGGGGTTGCATTAATTGAAACAAATTACAAGTTCTACAAATTGTACAGCATGTGTCATGTATCACGTAGACAATTCAAATATCTGTGATGAAAACAGCTTTAGGTAAATACAAGCAAATTTGTTTTCCAGACACTGTATTTCTATCCATCAGCTGTATTCACAGGTCTGCTGTGCTGTATGAGAGAAGAGACATACGCTCCCTCCTTCAGGGAGTCTTTGCTTGATTTATTTCTTGTTTTCGTGTTTCTCTAACCCTGTAATAAAAGTCATACAGAATGACAGTGTTGTCTACAGGTGCCCTTCAGGTGTGGAAAAACATAACGACTCTGGTTACAGATACGGGATTGTGAACAAAAGCAAGGGACTCAAAGAAAGTAAAACGATTTCTACGAAAGAGTTCTAAGAAATCCACAGCATTTGGTTGAAAAATGCAAGAGTTTAAATTGTGTTTTCTATATTAGCTATATAAAGTAGCTTACAAGGCTTGAAGAGAGTTTTGTATCACATCCAATCTTTCTGTCTTTCCTGGATGTATTCTTTCAGAGACCCAAATCAAATGGCTACATAGGAAGTGGTGCTGCTGTAAAACATGCTCACCTTCTTCAATAATTTTACAGTGGAAGGACAGAAAGTCCAGCACACTTCCACAGTCCAACTGTGTCTCAGCAGGCAGGATGAAGTTAGAGCTGCTTTCGGCCTGTCTGAAGTACACCAGTGCTGACCTTGTACCCAGACAGGACGCTGACCTCTGTCGAGCACACACTGGGAAGACAGAAGTATTTGGTTCTAAATCTATGACTTTTCAGCAGTACATTAAAGCTTTTTTTACTTCTTTCAGCTTAAAGAGATTTGACAAAGGGCTTTCGTACAAGTGAAAGACCTTTTGCATATTTAACTGTATTACTCAGTGTTGCACAAACTACACAAAACAGCAAACCATATAAACTCTGATTACTCACTAGATATGTGGAGATTCCTACCAACAAACAAGTCTTTCTCAATCCCCTTTTCTAATTTTTTTTTCTTCTCTGACATTAAGATTTTCTATTTATTCTCTTCAGGGAGAAAATTAAGAAGTAAGATTTAACCTTATTTTTTTTCCATATTTTTATTCCAGAATAAGGTAATAGATTAAAGAGAAAATAAATCCTGAAATACTGCGAAAAAAAAAACAAAAACAAACTTTGGTTAAGTTTAAGTTCTGACTTAAGATAGTATTTTAAGCACAATTCATATAAAAAAGAATTATTTTGGAAGGAATGCCATCAGTCAACAGTTGTATCTTAATAGCACACAGAGCTCTTTAATCCATTAGAAAAAATTGTCATGCTTGGAGTGAACAAGAAAATTTACTGGCGCTACCGATGTGATTTCCCAGATTGGTGAAGATGTTAAAATATGCAGGGAATAATACTGCAAGGATTCTGTCTGGAAATGAATGAACTCTTATCTATTATGAGAACCTCAATTCATATTTGTTGTGAGTAGTAACATTTGTGAAAACTCACCTGTCCCAAACTAAAGCAGAACAATAACTCTAAGAACCTCTCATGTCCTGCCCTATGGGGTCTCAGAGTTATTTACCTACAGAAAATATCTATCACTCATTAAAATCTCCTATAATTCCTGGCCCTCTCCATTATGCTGATGTTTTTCTAGCCCCACAGTATGGGAATAGGGAGCATGGGGGAATTTGGGAAGATGTGTGAGACTAAGAGATTGGGATCCAACAATTAAATTCTTAAGAAGATTAGAGGTAAGGAACAGAATCATCTATTTTCTCCTTTGTCATTCCTTATTTCACTGCTTTATTTGAATGGTTAGACAAATTTGTGCTCAGGTATTTTATTTCTGTATTAATGATTAATTGATTGGAATAAGAATTAGCTTCAGATGTTTTCTTGCTTGGACTGTACACAGCAATATATGAGTACAAATACTTTGCAGATTATGTGAATGAAGGTATGCCCAGGGCTAAAAAGTTGACTTTTATTATTTGGATGGGGTTTTGGTGAAAATGAACCTAACAGGGAAACACAAAAGGAGTCTCTAAGCGCAAGTACAGACAGACCTGAATCTATTCTGTTCATGCTCTGAGCAAGCAGACAACCTCATCCTGGCCAGAAGCCACAGAGCTCCAGAGTGTTGTGTTTGGCTCCTGAGAGGTCACATTTATTAGTCCAGGCTCAGTGATGCTCCATCACAGCCACATGGTTTTTGGATGGGAGCTGGAGAAAAGCCAGACAGCTTGCAGGGTGGGCAGAATGAATTTGGGCTGACTGCATCTGTCTGTATAGATGTGCCAGATACTTTGAAAAGGGTGGGTTTTGCATGCTGGAACAGGAACCGCATGAGGAAATCATGGCTTATTTGGTTTTGGTTTGGGTTTCTTTCTGTTGTTCTTTTTTTGGTTTCTTTTTCCCAAATCTAGTTTCTTTGCTGAGGCACAACACAGAGTTAAAAGGGAAACCTCCCTTAAAAACAAAAGACCTATAAAATATGTGGCCTTCTCCTCTCCACAGCTCAGTGTATAATACTTGAAGTGTTTTTCAGAACACGTCCAATAATAGAAAATTGACCTTTTTTTTTAACGTCAGAGTTTCTGAATGATGCAGAAGACATGTAGCAAGAGCAGCAAAATATTCTTTGGAGAAAGAAAGAAAAAATACAATAAAACATCTCTAGTGCAGGGAATAGCTCTGACAGACCTGGTAGCACGTGAGATGCTGAGGAAACTTCCCTGACCATCCAGGAACCATTCTGGCAGTCACACTCACACCCCCTGAGCTGGAACAGAGGCCCCTTTGCAGCTCACCCCCGACACTCACACAGTCACACCAGGTCTCCTCAGCTGGCTCAAACCCAGCTTTCCCATAGCAGCGTCTCAGTTGTCTCGATCCTTAATTTAATCCTGGTGCAGTTACAAAAAAAACCAGCTCGATCTGGTGCCCCCGAGGAAGCACCTGGAACAAAGGAACCCCATAGCTTTTATACCCTCACAGATTAGCATGAAAGTCCTGCCCCGTCTGATCCTCCATTCACCTGGCTGGGCCACGAGTCCCCGTGCACTTTGTTATGCGAAGTGTCAGCAGTTCACCACTTCTTCCCTGGGCTCCCGACACCCAGAGCTCCCTCTGCAGTTCTCGATGAAGCTTGCAGACCAAACTACCTGCACTAAGTGTATTCTTCAACAAAGAAGTCATGGCAAGATGTCAAACACATAAGGCAAAGAGCAGACATGTCTCTCCTTCGTATTGAAAGTTAGTTGTTTCCTGCAGGAGAATTAGTTGGTTAGGTAGCACAGGTGGCTGTTGGATTGCCCATTCAGCTTGGTGGGGTCCACCTGGATGTGAAGAAAAACAAGGGGCTGCAGGCTCTCTTTTGCCAGATAACACAGCAGGTTAGCTGGATATGACCTGTAACTCCACCTGTGCCTTTCTCTCCTCTCTCACACACAGTAATGTGCATCAGGAAACAGCTTCCTCATCATGCACCCAGTGATGCATCACTAACTGGAATCTCATTTCACATACATGAAGATGGGAAAGAAAACTCATCTTTTGCTTCTAGAGATCAATCATGGCAAACAGCAAGAGGCACTCAGATCTGCTTTTTGAGTAATGCCATTCCATTTACATCTGTTAGAAGAAAAATTAGTGTGTAGGAATAGGGTGTGGACGGTCGGGACGGTGGTGAAACGGACGGAGAGATCTCTGGAGTCAAGGCTGGTCTGGAGGAATGCGGTTTATTGCTTAGGGAGTGGGTATAGGGGGCCTGCTGAGAGCTGCCAGATGCAGCTCTGAGCAGGCCCAAGAGAGATAAGAGAAGAAGAGGAGAAGAGCAAGAGAGGAAGAGCAAGAGCAAGAGAGGAAGAGCAAGAGCAAGAGCGGAAGAGCAAGAGAGCGAGCACGCGAAGTTCCCGATACTTTATCTCTTTTTCTACTGAATATTCTAATTTACACCAACCAATCTAATACAAGACACAAATCCTATAGCATTTACATACAGCCTATAAGGATCATTACATCACCACACTATGTGACCTTAGGACCTTTGATAAGGAGAGGGGCACTTTTTGACTTAGGGGGGATTACCTTTAGCTGGCCATACTATTGTTTCTCAGTTGTTCAGTAACAGAGGCTTGGCTTTTTAGACATCGAACTTTACTCTTAATTCTATTTCACTTATAGGTTTCATATTCTCAAAATCTGAGCAGTTATATTTATAAGGCTTTCCTGTTTCATCTTCCCCAACATCAGTGTAATCATAAATAACCCATACTGCTTCCAGAGATTGGCATGTCCCTATTAGTAGTGGCAAAGGAGAGGACACATGCTTTGATAATAGCTGCATAGCTCCATGTCACCATGTACAGAGGAATATGAAAACCCAGTGTGGTATCATGATTGCCTTCAGTAGCAATGCCTAAAAAAAACCATTGTTCAGATTTTCTTTTCTAGGGGACCACTCCTTTATTGCCAAAGGGAAAAAAAAAAAAGGAAAATAGAAGAATGCTGGGAAATGCTGGGATGCATTCTTTTTATATCGCGAACAACTGAGAGATTTGGCCTTTTTTTTAATTCAAGTGAATAAACTCATTAATAATGAATGACTGTTTATGAGACGGTACATGGAAAATAACACACAAAAGGCGTGCTTAAAGGTTGTATTTGAATTTCATAAGTTTCATTAAAATGCTGTAAAATTAAAAAACTGGTCTGACTGAAATCAGAATAGAAAAAAAGGAAAGGTATTCTTGATTCTTGGCAATGGTCATTAGGCCTCAGCACAGGTTAAATGTTTACTTTTAAATGCGGAGAAAAAGTTACAATCAGCAAAGGACTTTAGCTAACCTAAAGTCAGGATTACAATACCTCATTTCAATGACACCTTGTGCTGAAATGAAAAGCCTAAATAAGACAAATACTGTAAATATGATGCAAACAATATATATAATTTTCTGCCTTAAATGGCTTTGGGTAGACAACTGTTCCTTGACAAGCCCATAAAAACACCATGCTGATAGCATAAGCCCATAATCAGGGATGCAGAAAAAGATACAGGAATTTAGATTCCATATCTGTAACATTTTTCTGGAGAGAGCTTTCTCTCATGAACTGAGAAAGCTTTTCTACCATTTAATAGCATAAAAGAAGTACACTCAGCTAAGCCTGAATGGAGCTGAATTCTCAAGAATGTTCAGATCCCGTCACTGTACATTAACCTTGAGAAGGAAAATTTCTGTCAAAGTTGTGCACCTCAGCCAACAGAAGTCAAGATTCATAGTTTTACACTAATAGCTAAGGACTGGGTCTGATAACCTGGGATGAGTGAGGTTTGCACTGGTTACCATTTCCCCCCTATCTGCAAGCCTGGTAAATGCCATGTCAGTAACAGAGACAATAAAGGGTGCTTCGTTTTCGCGATCCTCAGAGCTGAGAGTCACAGAGCCTTTCACACCTGGTCTCTACACTTGGTACAACATCACTTTTAGAAATCTTAGCCTAAAATACTTTTTCTTAGTACAGAAAGCTATTTCTTATTTGAGTACTCACAGCTCAACTTACTATCTTATTAAAAGTAATAAATATCTAATGTCAGCATTTCAGTGCAATAGCCAGATAATTTATAATATGAGTTTCCGATTGTATTAACTTGTTTCTTTATTGAACAAAATGTAATATATATATATATACATATATATGTATATGTATA
>VZRQ01004009.1:1304013-1341367 GCA_013397975.1 Machaerirhynchus nigripectus | reverse complement strand
TTTTTTACACAGTTCAGTTCATTCATTTATCTGTGAATAGCCAGGTGGGACAGATATGTCAGTCTCAGGCCATTTCTAATAGAAAATGGTTGAATATTCACTTGGTTAGATGATGTAGGTATATTATTTTGATAGAAGAGCAGTTATTTAATGTCATGGGTGATGAATGGCACAAGTAGAGTTAGAAGGGAAATAATGGTGATAATTTGTCAAAGGCACTGAGAGTAGAGTGGTGGGGCAGGTGAGGTAGAATGATACACTATGTAGTTAGAATAATATGATATAGTGCTGGAGGGTTGGAGAATAACTTAGTAGACAGGAAAAAAAATGAAAAAAGAAATGGACAAACACTGCTTTGTACTAAAGGACTGAGAAATATTTAGGAAAATATTAGTGCTTGGAATACTTCTGATACAGGACAAATAAAGCCTAAGAATAAATATAAACTGAATTATGCAAATGGAGCGGGAAAATAAGATACAGCAATTAGAAAGATCCATTTAAGAAAAGCAGAATAAGGGATCCTCCTAATGTCAAGGGACAGAAAAAATACAATATGAAATCATTTTATGTTACATTCTTCTGGATTAAATCTTTCTGAGTTACTCAATTTACATGTCTCAATACAGTAACAGGGTAGACAAAAACCCAAATAAGAATAGAAAGGTGTGTTTCTGGAAGGTTTCAAGCTATTTGTGCTTGTTTCTAGCTTTTAAAAACCACTTTAAAGACATTTATGACTGATCAGGGCATCAGAGGTTTTTAAAATAAGAGGTATTTGGAAAACAGATTTTTGTACTAGAAAAAAAGAGTAAATACACATGAAAACTCAAGTAATGTGAGCTTTTAAATATATCCTGAAGAAACTGAAAAGAGTAAAATGTAGAGGAATTAGTCACACATAAAACAGTAGTCGTATGGCAGCAAGAGAGGAAAAGAAAAGACAAGTAGGAATTTTGAGCAGCTGGTAAAGTTGCTCAAAATCTCGTTGTTACAGGAAACATCCCTGTGAATTTAAAATATACAAGATATAAAAGGAATGATGAAGACTTCTGTTGCTGACTGTTACAAATAACCACTTATGTGCAAATGAGAGGAAGTGTTTTTGAAAGAAAGAGTTGTCCTTTGAAAGGACAATTCAGTTCATTCAGTTTATTCAATTTTTCATCAAAGAAAATAATCTCAAGAGTAAATTGAATCCAGAACATCTCTGTTTCCCCAAGGCAGTGCAGCCTTCTTTCCTAGACCAACTATGTGGACTGTTACAGGAAGAAAGTCCAGTAAAGTCTCTGCAGTCTCAGAATTTTCTCATCTTTTAGGTGATTATGTCCTTTATTGCTAAGGAAACTCCATGCTTTCTCAGACACATAGACTGCTCACAGAGTTCTCAAACACGATAGCCAGGCTGGCTCTTCTCTGTTCTCATAGTTCATGCATTGGGATACAGCAAGGATTATTCCACTGTGGTAAATACAGTTTCACCACAAAATCAGTAAGACAGAAGAGTCAGATTTCTCTTTCCTTGCTTCAATAACCATTTTTCACTGTGTTTTACTCTATTTTTTGACTGAGTTCATGCTGATCACTATAATTCTTTCTTTTTGGAGTGAGGGGCAGGGGAAGAACGAATTGAAGGTTTTAATGATGATGACATAAATGACATCAACATTCTTCTCCTCCCTCTAGAATTATGAACCTGGAGGCGCATGTGCAATACAGATTCCTAAATCCATTCCTTCATACCAATCTTTCCTGTGCATACTATTTAATATTCTTCCTCAGGTACAGCAGTGTCAACAGGTGTAATCAAGTGTAGGGAGTCATGTTGAGAGGGAGCCTTGCTGTGTCAGAGCAGAGGCTTCCTACTGAAGAACCAGCACATGCAAAGCTTTGCAAACAGCAGAATTTACTTGGCACCTATGCCCTACCAAAGCTGACATACCACCTTGTGTGTGGGCACGGTGCCATCCTGACAGATGGGGACGACTGCAAGCAGCCAAGAGACCATGTCTGAGCATGAAACATGTTTGTGGAGGGCAGGATTCCCAGCTAGAAATGTCAAAACATCTGTTTGTCCTGAGTTTTGTGTGCCTGCAGGTTAGATGGTCTAATGCTTTGCTAATTCATCACCGAACTTGATGAATTTTGTAATAGTTTCTGCTGTAGCTGACAATCAACATGATTTCAGACTAGTGTTGTGTGCAAAGAAGCAAAATTAGTCCCTTCTTTTAGACTGCTCATTACAAGACTGAAAACAGTGTCACAAAAGGATGGAAGAGTTTCCTAAGGAAGAAACTCATTCTGTGCCATCTGCAGTTTCCTATTATTACTAGGTTATAGTAATTATAACCTAGTTATTTTACTAAATGTACTCTTATAATATTTGGTATTCATTCATCTCAAATCCAGCACCTTTAGGCTTCCATGCTCAAACCCATTAAGAACTGCAAGAGTTATTTAAAACAGTTTGTTCACAAAATAACATGTCAAAGAGTAATCAGGGCTGAAAAATGTGAAAAAATGGCAGATCTCTAAAATTATACTGTCTCAACTTTTCTCTAACTGTAACAGTATCTACAACTTTCATTTTCATAAGAAGAAAATATATTCTTTCCCACAAGGCAGTAGAGCTTCAATAAATAATGTCTTTTTAAATATATCTACTTTTATTACTTCTTAACCTTCATTTTCAGAACGATTTCAGACATGAACCTACTATGACTACTACTAACAGAACTTCTATAATTCCTTTTTTTAACACTTCAGTCTCTATGACTCCAGTGAATAGCTTCATAATGACAGTGAAGTGGTTCTTTTTTGTTTAAGGTTGAAAAGATTGCCTTTCCGTAGGCATTATTGTAATTGCTACTTTCTGTGATTTTTAGAGCTTCAAGTGCAATGCACACTATTACTTTTCAAGAATTTTAAAATCTCTACTATTTCTACTGCCCAAAATCTGCATTCCTTAAGTGTTTACCAATACCAGGCTAACCAGCGAATGCCATTATTATTTAAATTTTAAAGAAAATTGAAAAAGAAGTTGTGCTTCAAAGACGTGCTTTACTATAAAACCTTGTAGAAATATTGACCTCAGATAAAAAGGTGTAATTTTTGAACACAGAGGATATTCTGCATTGTAATTTATGATACAAGGTTAAGACTTTCATACCCAAGCTTCTAAAAACGTGTACTCCAGCAAATGACCTGCCTTCATATCCTCTGTCAGGTGACATTTGCTCCCTTTGTAAAATCTTTCATAAGGAGTATGCTGACCTTGAGCAGCAATAGAGAACTGAATTTCTTAATGGAGATGCAAACTGTGCTGACAACTCAAGTCTACTGCCTGCATCAGTTCTACCAAGGGGACAATGTTTAGACGAGGGAATGAATGCATGGGGAGTATTATAGTTTCTGAATGAAGAGTGTTAGAGATGACAAACAGTAAAAGATCATGAAATTCAGATCTGTGTGGCTTAATCTGCTGCAAGTACACCTCTGTGGCAATGCGCCACAGGAGACCCAGGCACCAGACTATTTGAAATGATGGTTGAGTAAGCAACCTCACATTCTTATTCAGAAAATAAAAAGCTTAGCAGAGGGGGAAAAAAATCAAGTTCATTCAAATCATAAAAGCTGTATGGGGATTAAAAATCACTTTGTTTTCTCTGTCTCCTCACTTCAGTGGAAAGCTTTGACTTCTGTCAATGCACTCTGCCAACAATGTTCACAGTCACTGACACATATGCTGAATGTGTGGCTGATTTCTTAGTTTGATAATTGTGGCACATTTTTAACTGGCATTTTGGTAACTATTTTACATTGTAAAAGAATACCCTGCTTTCAGCTTGGCTGTAGGTTCTTCCCATACCCTGCCCGTCATCTTCCACTCCCCCTCCTGAGAGCAGGACTTTTTTCTGGTATGCACTGCAGAGCTCTGCAGCTCACTACTGCAACTACAGCTGTGTGTAGTAAACAGAGTTATACCAGTACAAAACCATTGAGACTGAAGAACTGGGTCTGCCTCTCACTCCCAGGAGTAACTCCTGCAGTTCAACCTACAGTTACCATTTTACCAGCACTTCCAGACAGAGACAGGGCCTCAGGGACAAGGACATTGCTCACTCTGGAATTAAATACACAAGCCGAAGGAGGGTGGACAAAAGTAATTATAGGTATTATTTGTGACTAAACATCTGTAGATGCAATTATACCAATAAAGCTAGGTAAGCTCTGTTTGCTTGTTTTAACCAGAATGTACAGAATGGTTAAAGCAAAAAACCATCAGTGACCAAAAAGAAAAAAAGGGACAGTCATTCAAGTTTATTACATGAAGAAAATGTTTATATGTCGGAATTTGTCAAATAAATGCAATGAAATACTAACCTATAGTTTTCTTTTGAGTCAAAAATTTAGGGTGCTACTCAAAAAGTAAAGTCTGTCAAATCATGAACTCAGCCAAGTACAAATGAAGCCATAGACACTCTGGAAAAATACATAGGCAAAAACAATTTGGCAGAAGACATGAAAAAACCAGAGTGGGCTATGTCACCTTGCAAGGCTTTGTCAGAGCTGGTAGAGATCACAGCGGAGACAAATCAGGTCCACAAGCACTGTTAGAGCAACTCTTTAAAGCATCAGGGTGGAGATCTGCAATACAACTGAATGAAATTTCAACCCAAAAATATTGAGGACACAAACTGATTTGAAGAAGAATTCAGACAGAACTTATTAAAACATTTCTATTAGCATTCAGGGAGTTACTGACAATACAGCCTAAATGGGCAAAGCTAATAGCTCACTCCAGTAATGTTTTCTCCTTTGCAGGAAATTGATATGTAGACTAACAAGATGTATTGAATTGAAAATTGAATAAAATATTTCTTCATCCTATTACACACAACATTATCCAGTTTTGTCAAGCCCTTGATCACTTCAAGAAAATGAAGACATGTAACAGCAGAAAAGAACACAAGAGAGGAAAAAAAACCCTAAAAATAGTTCCTGGGGTTGAAGTTCTTTGTTGCTGAATAAATAAGGCTTTTGTCATTCCAAGCAAAGTGACCCAGGGTCTGCACTGCCTGGACTCACCTTGCTCAGAGCTGGGTTGGGCTGGTTTCAGCTCCTGCCTCGAGGCCACGTACTTGTGGCCTCCCCTGCCTGAGCCAGATCTGTGCCAGTGTCTGCGAGAAGGATCTGACAAACCCAGGGGGTGTCTGCCCAGCAAACAAGAGCCTCTGGGAGCTGAGCCTGGGCAGGCTGCAGGGCAATACTCACACTCACCAGGGAGCAGCCAGAAGGTAGCAGCCTGGGGCAAGGAAACATAGGACAACACACACAAGCAGGTCCTGGGACTAAAGAGGAAGATACCTCCACCATTAATGTCACCCTTCTCCCAGCAAAAACCTCCAGACAATGAGAGCTCATTAAAGACACACCACTACCTGCAATTTTTCTTAAGAAAACTGGAAGTCTCAGCCTTAAGACCTAAAAGGACTAAAATTTCCAAAACTAGGAAATTTTGGGGTGTTGGAGTGGGGATTTTTTGTTATAACAGTTTACACTGGTAAGACTTCTCTGTGTTAGAGAATTTAGACTATTAGACAGGTAAAACATAAACTGGATTAACAATAACTCCTTAGCTCCATAGATACTGTGAATTCGCCTTGCCCAATACCAGGACTTTGAGAGTAACAGGAATGCACAAAATAGAGATGAAAGAGACCAGCTGCCTTAAAGCTTATGTCCATTAATAAGTTCTTCTCCGTCTAAAATGAAAGAGAAATTGGATAAGCTTGTTGTTTGTAGGAAGCTATACAATTGCTAAAAGAAATAACTACATGTAATCTTATTGGTCACTGTAAAGAAAAAACGTGGATATCTTTGCTTATTGATTGACTCACCAAAAAAATATATACTTGTCTCTACAAAGAAATAGTTTTCCACTGCTAGAGTGGGAGAAATTCTTGGAGTGACAGCCAATACCCAGTATTTTTGTGTGGTGCATAGATGACACTTTTATAGCAGATATGATAGTATGCAAGACTCAGGAAAGTTGCAAAGTGCTGTAACAGGAGGCTGTTCAAAACTCAGAAAGAGAAATTTATGTATTATAGGTATTAACAAGCTATAAGTACTAGCTTATTACTATATACATCAAACAGAGAATAAAGTTCTCCCCTAGGTTGTTGGGTTTCTATTTTTTAAAATTTATATAAATAGACATATTATCAAAAAAATGGCCATACAGTATTTATTGCCACTGACAGAAAATAATGCCACTGCTTGGCAAATAAATGGCTGGAAGATTAAATAAAACATGAGCTACTGTGGTTATGGTATACCATATCATGGTACACACACTCAGCACAACTGTAGTGGGAAAGTGTTCAGAGATAAGAGTCTGTAGATGTCATGAAAATGACAGAATTATGAGCCAAGATCAGCAGGTTTACTGGTTCAGATCAAGTGCACTTTGGTTTATTGTTTTGTTTATGTGATAAACAATCATTAATAATTTCTCTACTTGTCTTAATTCTATTTGTTGATTATTAGTCTCTGTGCTTTGGGCAGGAAAAAAACATTTGAAGAATCTCTGGAGAGAGCTGCCTGTATTGCTCTTTCCAGATCCGTGCCATATGAGAAGTCACTAGCAGTCAGAAAGCATAGCTATGACTGACTCACTGGATACTGATTTTTTCAGATTTAACTTGATGCACTGGATCACCCAAGTAAGCCTCCTAGTAACAGTCAAGTTAATTTTTGAATAGCTCTCAGAGTAGCAATCTCAGGAAGCTCCTGAGGGCTCAATTCCTCATTTGCCATTCCCGATCTCTCACCTCTTGGGGCAATGTCCAGTGAGGAAGAAAAGAAAGATTTTCTACCGGGTACAACTCCCAGCCCAACATTTAGAAACCAAAGCAGTAAAGAAAGAAAGTCTACGAGAATGATGTGATGATTAGTTAAAACAAACTCACTAGCAAAGAGGAAACAAAGGAGAATAAAGAAGACTTGGTCCCCAGTCTTCCTGCAATTTACAAGTTTAGAGTTTATGAACATGCATCCTCATTCTCTCCTTGGTTTGTTTACACTTTATGCAGGTCAAGGGAGAACAAACATATGGTCAGACTCTGTAGTCAGTCTCAGATGAGTTAAATGGAAAAATGTCTCATTCCTGACCAGAAAGGCTGAAGAATCTCACTTGTGAGCTAAATATTAAATTCAAGATCTTTGTTAAGCTGTAGAATGTCCTAAACATGCATGAAAGACTTTTGTCAACACTTCTTCCAAAGTTAAGAATTAATTATAAAATAATTATAAACTTACATCTAGCTTGAATTTACCCTTTTTTAGTTTAAAACCATCAGCCCTTGTCCTGTTGCTACAAGCCCTACTAAAAAGTCTGTCCCCACCTTTCTTATAAGCCCTGTTTAAGTGCTGAAAGCCTGCAATCAGATCTTCCTGGAGTCTTTTCTTCTCCAGGCTGAACAACCCTGACTCTCTCAGTCTGTTCTCATAGGAAAGGTGCTCCAGCCCTCTGACCATTTCCTGGGCCCTCTTCCAGGCCTGCTCCTACAGGTCCCTGTCGTTCTCATGTTGAAGGCTCCAGAGCTGAACAGAGTACTTCACCCGGGGTTTCACCAGAGTGGAGTACACATGTTATACTTCACCCGGGGTTTCACCAGAGTGGAGTACACATGTTAAAGCAATACTGGCGCAGGATGTGCTGCACAACTAAGTAGGTTAAAGGAATGTATTTTAATAATTTTTTTTTTTTACTTAGAAAACATGGGTTTGATTTAATGGAGCCTCCCTGGATTTCTATTAAATATTGCTCTGTGTGGGTTATTTCATCAAACTGATGAATAAAAATTTTGTAAGCAAAATGAGTTTACTTAAATAAAAATTCTCAGTAAAATAAATAGATGTTTTGCTACAGTAGACGTACTTATATTTGTTGACCACACTTTTTACTTTTTATTAATTTATACAATGATTTTAATTAGAACGGTCAAAAAAAGAAATATAGAGTACTTCTTATTTAGGATCCAAAATAATACAGTATTTTTGCCAGTACCTAATTATCTCTTTTTCTTTCTATGAAAATGAGGCAAAGCCAAGCAGTTTCCATGAAAGAGCAAAAGGAAAGTTTCTAATTAGAGAGACTCGTATATATATCTAGAGCTGAGAAATATCAAAACATTTGCAACTCATTTTTTAGAACAGGCTTTTCAATACAGTCTATATTCTTCTTATATAAAGATGAGAAACGAAACAACAAGCAGCATTTAAAACACAAAGCACAGACTATCCTTGATAAACAGTGATGTAAGACTGAGAGAAAATTTCCAGTCAACTGGAGAGACAAGGAGAAGGAAAAAAATCCCAGCCATCTTTAAAAGGATATCCAAATTAATTTTCCCCACCTTCTGAAACAGACGGATGGTCCTGCTAGTAACAAGATGGGGCTCAGAAACCTGAGATTCAGTCACCACCCTTGGCAGGACCCCTGTGAGCTCATTGATGAAGCAACAATTAATCTGTGAACTCCTTTCCCAGTGTATTAATTAAGGATCATAACACTCACTTTCTGCCTCCCTTACCTATACAAGGACCTGGAACTGCTGACTCAGATCAGGCAAGATTGGCACTAGGCTGTGAGAGCTTTGTGCCTCTCTCAGGAGAACAGAATATCTCTCTGGATTTTCTTATCACATGTACCAGGATCTCATTTGAGAAGGCTCCAGTCTCAGATAGGGCATGGATTTGCTACAAAAATACAAAGATTAAATTCTCTATTTGCTGCTTCAGTAGTTTACAGCTTTCACACACAGCAAACAAAATACCATTTTTCATGCTAAGCATTAGAGGTTACTCTAAAAGTTTATACAAATGACCAAGCACACTTATTATTTAACCCAGAAATGCATAACATTTCTGTTTCACTATATCCTGGTATTTTATCGACAATTTAAAGAAAACTTCTGGGCAACACCACCCAGCTACATCAGCTGACCAACAGAAGGCACAAACACATCCTCAAACTGTGCCAGAAAGTACTCACTCTTTCACTGTGAATCCCTCTTACTCACAGTAACATGACCGTGTCAGTGGTGTCGCAGAAACAGCTAGGTTTACTTCCTTTGCTTGGGATGTTTTAATTTGTGATGAGTAAAAACATCATCACCTAGAGAAGGCAGGAAATTTTAAAACTGTTGTAGGTAATTTGAGAGGAAAGATCTTTTTTCGTAGGTCTTCTGTGTTTTACAGACAGTGATTTGCTTAGAAATACTTCTCGCAGTGAAATTTTACAGACACAGCTTAGGCAGTGCTTCTGCGGATAAATGGTTAAGAGCTATTTTTCCATAAATTAGTGAGAGAAAACCCATAAAATTTGTCATCAAACTTCAAAAGAGTGCTATTTTCAAACAGTACAAATTGTGACTGGCTCAGCACCATATGGTATTTAATTTTCTGTAATGTATTCATGTGCACAAATTGCATTTAGGCAACTGGAATGCTGTCAGAAGATAACTGCGTACACTAACAGGTAGAAAGCAAAGGTCTCTAACAATATCTGAATCATTTCTAAAGATGGAGTTTTTATTCACCATTCAAGTAGACATGAAGGAATATTAGGTGCTGGGTTCTTGGCTAGATCTGAGATTTTATTTCTGAACCATGGCTCGATACAAAAAAGAAATGCTCAAAATACATATATGTGGTTTTCAAAATCATTTTCCTGGGTTTTTATTATATAAAGCCTTCATGGAAACCTGATGAGTTGCTTCCACCAAGAACAATGGCTATATTGTACCTTAACATAGTAAAATGACACAATGTAAACTATTTTAGAAAAAATCTGTGAGATATTTTTCTGCTTTAGGTAAGATTATTCTGTATTTGTGCTGTATTTCCTTCTCTTTGCTCTTTGAAAGTTTTGGGAAGTAGAGCACAGTAGTCAGATGGTGAACTTCTAATATCAGAAAGAAATATCAGATGATATAGATCAATATCAAGGCAACAATAGAGGTATTGCTTTTGTAAATGATTTTCTCTTGACATCGCTCTTTTTTTTTGTGACTGGTGCAAAAGAGGAAAAAAATGGAATATAACATATCCTAAATACCATCCTTAAAAGCAGATGCACAGGCTGTTTCATTTTCCAGATTTCAGAGATGGTGTCTTAGCTTTCATTTGTCTCTTGGTTTTCATTTTAGATTATTTTAAACCTACATGAATTTGAGCAAAAATAACTGAACCTACATAGCATGTTTATAGATGTTTGTAAAATAGCTTCCCATTGACAAAATATGTTCTTTAACACCATGCTGTACTTATCAAAGTCACAAAGCCTCACATACTCTAGAGTTTGTCACTAAAGACATACACAGAGATCTTTAAAATATTATCCTGATAGTGAACAGAATCATATTCCACAGAAAAAGTCACAAACTTCATATTCACCAAAGGCAATTTTAGACATAGGCCTCCTAGGTTTGAATTTAAGGGACAACTCAGAATTTAAAAAGTCATACCTCTTCCAGTTCTGTTTAAAATTAATTATATCTAATTACCAAAGGGGTCTTGGACTAAATGTGTCTGATGAAGCTATTGTGCTTTGAGTTTAATAGAATGAGCTCTACTTTAAATGTTATATCCTTGGTCACAATCTGGCTTCCTGATATATAAAGAGGACAGCACAACATGTTGTCAAAAGCAACCATAGCCCACACAAAGCAAAGATTTGTTGTTTTATTTGAAAACCTGTCAGTATGTGAAAGTCAAGAGATAAATGAAGAGTACCTAGAAAATATTTTTATCTTTATCTCAGAGAAATGCTGAGGATTGGAAATAAAAGAAAAAAGATTTCCAAATCCATCTGAATGCCTTGGGGAAAGATAGATGTGAAGAGGACCTACAAGTATCTCACTTATTGCACACAGTGGTCAGGAAAGTCCTGAAAGTATTAACTCATTTTATTAGAAACCAGTTGAAAATATTCTACTTAGAATGAAATCCTAATACTTAGGAACTGCTGTAGTCCAAGGAAAGTATTGGATTTGATCAAAATCAGGTCCTTTTCTTATCTACACCTAGGAAAAGAACAGATAAGACACAAAGAAAAGCTGAAGAGGGAAAATAAGTGCCAGCTTCAGAAAAACCAAGAATAGCATGTCCATGTTTAGAGCTCCTGCTGAAAACAGCCTAACTAGAAAATAGTGAAGGAACTTCAACTAGAATTTGCAAAAAAAAAAAAAAAGTGTCATAAAAACATCACTAGGTCAAACACATGGGTTAACAGTTTCATCAAAATTAGGAAGAGAAAATGGCAGATAAGAAAATCTCTATTAACAAGCATTCACAAGAGAATATCAGGTTTATCTTGAGATAGCATCATCCTATCTGCACAATAGTTGATATACAGCACCAACAAATTGATAAAAATATTTTCACTGAGAACAAGGACAGGTCGTGGCAAGCCAGATTACAGAATCAATCAGCTGAATTGAGCAATCTCAAACTCTATACAGTAGCTGCAAGATTACACATTTACTTCTTGCAATGAACTGAAATAGAGGGTGTTTTAATAAAAGAGCAAAAAAACCACTTGCAGATATTTTGAACAACAACATGATGAGGTGATAATGGCTGTACCAGCCCCAGACAAACAGAGACACTGAGGAAAATACTGAGAAGGACACAAGGATGATTTACTCAATTCATTCTGAAAAGATGCCACCCATGACAAAAGCATTCAAACACATAGGACACATATATTCATCAAGCCATTTAAAGAGCATATTAAAGCTGTAGCTGACATAAAAACCCACACAGATGTATGTAGATCCTTGAGAATTTGTTGTACAGTACTGTGCAAGAAAAATAGGTTTAACTGCTCATCTAAAAGAATTGTTTTGTGATATCACAGATTTGCAACAGTCGTGAAAGGAACAAAGTTTGCAGAAAATAAAGGCAACAATTTGCCATGTCCCTTTTGTTAAAGTCTAATCACTTGCTGCCAATAATAAATGCTTCTTATGGAAATCACCAGAAAAACAAATCTTGAGATGAGTAGATGTGCTGGTCTAGTGTGACTCAGCATACAGAACAATTTCTGCATAAAATCTTTGTGTTTTCTTTTGTCTAATTGAACAAAATAGCTGAAGGTTTCTCTTTTTTTGTCCAGTTGGTTGATGTTTGTTTATTTGTTTGGTTTTGGTTTTGTTTTTGGTTTGATATATAACACCCATCCACTTTCCAAAATTTTAATCTCCTCCTGACATGCCAGTCCATTCTGCCACTGCTAAACAGAGTGTTCTGTCTTCAACAAATGGCATCCCAAAATAAGCATTGAGTGATCTCCTTGTGCAAGCAGAGAAATGCTTGACTTATCATTTTAGAGCAAGAAAATCCAACCTAATGAAATGACTGAAAGACTGTTCGGATGGTACAACTTATGATTTGCAATATAGATGCATCAGAGAGCAGAAGTATTCTGGCTCGTTTAAACCTGAAAAATTTAAAAAAAATGGATAGGAAACAGTGTCCTACATGGTTACTGGGTGATAGAAATGGCTTTTTTCCTGTGACGCCATTGATGCCAAGGAGCTTATGATGGGTTAATGCACCTATAAATAAAGACTGAAATAATAATATGGCCAGACAGCACAGCTACAGCCTCTTTCATCCTGAAGATTAAACACATGTGAAAACTACATGCACAATTGAAGGTTACAGCTGGAAGGTGAAAGGTACACATCTACAAACTGGCAGCTGAGACTGGGACAGATTAGAAAAGTAGGAAATACATCAGAAGTGCTTGTGTCCAAGGAATGAGATGATTAAGAGAGACTTGCCAAAGAACATGAGGAGCATCTGAGGAAAATCAAGAGTAAGATGTACTCACCAGGCTAGTGGGGAGAGTGCTGGACATCTGGAGCTGCTTGGCTGTGTATCTACCTTTGACTGACACAAAGAGCTATTAATCATAATGCTGCGTTAATTAATATAATAAGCTGCCCATGTCTCAGGCTAGATAGCGAAGACACTGGAAAGCTGCTTAGCAGAAGGTTTTCTAGGAACATAGAAAAGAAATCCAGTACATTGTCCTATTTTTTCTTTAAAAATAGCTATGTGGAATCACCAGAATACTACTGTTAGGAGAAAAGTCTTATGATTTAGGTGCTGAGTCTTCTGCACTGTGTTACTGTTAAAAGCTGTTACTCTCTGCCATATAATAGGAATATAAGGTCCAAATTTATATAGCCTCTATGTCACCATGAGTTCTTCACACAGTGAAGGTATGACATTTAGAAGCAGACAGTCTCTCTTGCTTTTTTCTCTGTAACTGCTGGCAAGTCTGAGGCCATAGGGAGATACCGCAATGAGCAGATACCATAATTTTAAAAACCCCTAACAACCAACCACACCTTCATCCTTCCTGAAGGACTTGATTTGTTTATTTAATAAGAGTAGCACAATTTAACTAACAGAACACAGAACTGTGATTCCAGACACATGGTCTATGCCCCTTTCATTTGGGCAAAGGGTTTCCATCAGTGACCGCAAGCCAGTACTTTCAAAAGTGTTTGCTGCCTTTTTCTCTAAGGCATAATTTTGGATATTTTGTGGCCTTTAATTAATGCAAAAAAATGCTACATTTTCAAATACTTTGTGAGGAACTGAAAATACAAACTTTCCACAGACAAACAAAAATAGTGTGTATGTCCCTAGATGCATAGATGGAGGTGGAAAAAGACAAGAGGATAGAAGATAAGAAAAAATAGATACCGTCTGGGATGGGGGAGAGGAGAGGAGAGAGGGCAGGAATGGGACGGTGCTCCAGGATATGTGGCAAACAGTAAAGAAAAATATTTAGAGGTGTCAGAGAATTAAAGGTGTCTTCAGTAACATGATCATTTGAATTTTAAGATAGAGTGTCTGTAGGCAGTTAGGTAAGGAGATGTCAAGGAAGGGAGTGTGAAAGAGTTAAGGATAAAAGGAATTGCTTAGGATGGATCTGTCTGTGAAGTTCACAAACACAGGTTTGCTGCCATTTTAAGCACCAAGTGCTCTACTCAGTCATACTTTGAGATCAAGTTCCTGTAAAAGTAGGTATTTAAGACTGTATGAGGGCATTATTTCACACAGGAAGAATTCAAGCTATTCCTGAAAAGACAGGCAGCTCAGTATTTGAGATATAGAGTGGTTCTGCAAGAAGATCTGTTTTCTTAGACTGATGGACTTGGAATCAAATATGAGAACAAAGTTTCTTGTGACAGCTGTATCAGGAAGTTTACAGTAACCCTGTGGTGATGGCCCAGCAGTGATGGCCCAGCTTCAAAATTCACACATTATGTCAATGAAGAACTAGTGCATGGACTGGAGAAGCTGCTTACCCATGTTTTCCTAGGAGACCGAGCTGTGTGACATCATCTTGGATGAGTGTTTCACAGGGCTTTCCATGTCTGTTCCTGTTGGGAAGGTAGATTGCCTCAGCGAGCTGAGCATTGAGTCATGAAGATCACACAACAAAATAGAGTGGAACAAACTATTTCAGCTGGAACAGTCCTACAACAGTCACAGAATCACAGAATCATCGAATGGTTTGGGTTGGAAAGGACTTTAAAGATCATCTATTTCCAATCACCCTGCCATGGGCAGGGACACCTTCCACTAGACCAGTTTACTCAAAGCCTCATCCAACCTGGTCTTGAACATTTCCAGGGATGTGGCATTCACAACTCCTCTGGGCAATCTGTTCCAGTGCCTCACCACCCTCACACTAAAGAATTTCTAACATTAACACTTCTTTCAGTTTAAAGCCATTTCCACCTGTCCTATCACAATATGTCCTTTTAAAAAGTCTCTCCAGCTTTCTTGCAGCCCCCCTTTAGGTAGTGGAGGGTGCTGTAAGGTCTCTCCGGAACCTTCTCTTCTCCAGGTTGAACAAGCCAAACTCTTTCAGCCTGTCGTTATACGAGAGGTGCTCTGGCCCTCTGATCATATCCCTGGCCTCCTCTGGACTCACTCCAGCAGTCCCATGTCCTCCTTAACTAGTTCAACTGCTTGAACAATTCAGGGCTGACCAAAATGTAAAGAATGTTATTAAGACCATTGTCCAAGTACCTGTCAAACACCGACAAGCTTGGGACAATCAATCACCTCTCTAGGAAGCCTGTTCCCATGTTTGACCACTCTCTCAAGAAAAAATGCTTCCTAAATCTCATCTGGCTGAGTTTTGAATGATTCCCACATGTGGAATCATCACTGGATACCAGGGAGAATATCTGCTCCCTGCTACCCACTTAGCAGAAAGTCAACTGCTACAGCTACAGGATGCTGACCCCTGGAGTTGGGTATTGTCTACAGAAAATCTAATGATCAGACGGACTTCTCTTTTTCTTTTTTCTTTTTTTTTTTTTTTGTGTTAACCTCTATAATTCTGCATAATCAGCACACTTTGCTGATTATGTCCTCACATGCTTCTACTAAATTTCTTTGACCTGTCTCAGCTCTTATCCATGTAACTACTTATCCAAATTAGGGATACATATAAAAATATTTCTCAGCCTTATTTGTGCATTTGCCACTGTCAATACATTCCTTTGAATAGCAGAAGTATTTCAAATAGATGAATGAAAACTGTCAGTATTATACAAGGCAAGGTAGAACAGCAAATTAGAGGGAAAAGTTGGTTTTAAGGACACAGGTGATTAGGGCTAGTCATGTAGGTTAATTTTGATTTCAAGGTCACAACTTTGACCAAATGCCTGGGATTTTCCGCAGAAGCATTCAGTCTGGCTTTGATGACATTGAGATATGAGGAATCTACTCTTTTCTTCATGTTTTGCTTTACTGGGTATTCACTCCATGTGCAAAAAACCAAAAGTCTGATAAGTGTTTTCTGCCTGAATTCTTACACAGTTTGTACCCATAATACTGTTTGCTGCTAGTTTAAACACTTTAATATCCTGTACTTTTACCCTGTGAAGGCAGTTAGAAACTATGATCAAATAACCCCTCAGTCCTCTTTTTGTTGAGATAAGTACATTGATCTCTAACAGTCTCTCAGTAAACATTAAATATTTTTAGTCTCTGAAGTTTTCTGACATTCTACAATTTTCCAACGTTTCCTTCCATTGAAAAATACAGTATTAGAACTGTAATACTCTAACATTCATGTAGTATTTCCCTATAGGTCTGTTCCTTTACCTGGAGGGAGAGGGAAAAATATCTTCCTACTTGCTACTTCCTCCAAATGCAGCCAATGATCATTACAATCTGTTTTTGCAATTTGTAGTTCTTTCCAAGCAGGTTCTTAGGCAGTCTTGCCAAACTTTTTGTCACTACAGTCTCTCTAAATCTCTAAAGTTGCAGGACGACTTTTTTCTCCTAAATATTCCAATAATTTTACTTGTATGAATCACAACACCCATCAAAATGTATTTTAATTCTATTTTTAATGAAACTTTATTTTCTAGAAATACAATTTGTACACAAACATTTTCAGGAAAATATTTTTTTTCTGTCATTTATTCTTTTACAACCTAAAGTTCTTGAAGAGGGTGTTTTTGCTGATCCAAACTTAAAATGGCCTTGGAGGGATTTCTATTTAAAGAGTAAAACTGGGAGGGAGGGGACAATGATCATTTTGATTGCATGCTCCTGTAATTACTGATGCTATGGGAAAGATATTTCTTGCAACAGTATGTCTGGAACTGTATAAAATATAGAGAAGTGTGTGCTCTCAAAATTTACTTTGATCATCTCAAGGTTTTTCTAACGCTGTGTTTATCTTGCATTGCCTTGACTGTCAATACATCATTGCTTTTACATTCTTAGGGAAGCGAGAATGAAGATGCTCAGAAATGGCATTAGAATTCCAACTGGGATTTCTTCCAATGTTGTTCAGCATAAGTAATTGAAACCGAATATTGTATTTTCATATACTCTGTAACATCTCTTCCAAGGGGCAACTTTCTATTCACTTATTATTGTGTAGGTTATAAATGGTATTCTGCATTTCTTTTATCAAAATACTAAGCTAGATATTTACCGGTAAAGAAATATATCCTTGGGCAATGAATACAGTCAGAAATTACTAGGTGAATTTAACCAAGAAAAGAATGGTCCTATATTGATGTAGTGCATAAATTTTTGAGTGTGGGACAATGGCCCCCATTTATTAACATTTTATATCCAGATTGAAATGCCTGACCTTGCTTCAGCAGTTTTATATCTAGCAAGATCTCTGGAAGTTCAATTCTTCCCTCTAGAAAAAGATAGCAGCTATGTCAATGGGAATAAATACAACTC
Organism: Machaerirhynchus nigripectus; assembly: GCA_013397975.1. Classification (NCBI taxonomy): domain Eukaryota; kingdom Metazoa; phylum Chordata; class Aves; order Passeriformes; family Dicruridae; genus Machaerirhynchus; species Machaerirhynchus nigripectus. The sequence continues at coordinate 1,324,048 of VZRQ01004009.1, read as the reverse complement.
AGATGTAATTTTTTTCTGTTTTTCTTCTGATGTAGCAAAAACTTTATAACCTCTATAGTATAACAATTCAGATAATAAAAAGATCAACAGCTATAAAAGTGAGGAGAGGAAATACTTTGAAATAGATACCCTATTATGCACAAATGAGACGCTGAAAGTCATTTTTTAGTTATGTGAATACCTAAAGTATAGGCAAAGATTGCCTACTATTCATGTTTCAGATGAATATTAGAACAGCTGGGAAGGCATGTAGCAAAACCTTTGGAGAACCAGTGGTATGTAAATGAATCTTAGAAATCTAGGTTTAGGAAACAAATTCAAGAAAAGTAAGGTTCACATCCTCAAGATCTTGAAATCTTTAATATTTGAGGCAGTTTTTTGTCAATATCAACTCTCACAACCTTTCATCAATTTTAATTTGGATTTAAAGAGCAAATAACTATGACAGCAAGAGTAAGAATTGCCAGAAACTCATTCCCAGGGAAGTGCTGGGTACTTCAGGGCTGGAAGTAAGGCTGGGCCTCTTCTGGGCTGGACCTTGGTCCTAGAGCAATGGTTAACCTCTGTTCTAAAGTGATGCTGGATCTGTTCCAAGTGCTGCTGGAAAAGAGTCTCAGCTGCTCTTTGCCATCTCAGGCAAGCTGCATGTCAGAGATTTCCTGTCCTGCGTACGATGTATCTAGAGCACTGATGCCTAGTTTAGCATGCTATGATTTGCTCTCCCAGAAGTGGGTGCCTGACTTATGAAGCATCATCTGTCTTCCCACAGGTTTTGAAAACCCCAGGGGCACCTTGAAAATAGTAAAACAACATGATTAAATCTAAACTAAACAAAAGGTTACAATGTAAAAAAGAGGAGTCCCAGCATTACACAGTAAGGAAAATAAACTTGATATTTTATCTGAAAATCCAGAAGAACTTCTGTTCAGCAGTGAAGAAGAGCTCTACTTTTACATGGAAAGTTAATTTAGCATCACCACCTGACAGATGGACTCCCCAGCAGGTACTTAGTCTTCTTTTTCCCTCCCGTTTCACAGACCCACACAGTTTTAAAAGAAATCTGAGGCATTGAGAGGTGAGTCTTCTTTCAGGATGAAGCAGAGGGGCAGTTTCCAGGCAATCTAGTATAGAGGCAACTTTGTAAGTCAAGCCATGCAGAATAAGCAGTGGGATTTTTTTAAGTGATCTGTGCTAAAAAATAGAGGAAGAGACTTTTTTTTTTGTTCTGCACATTGAAAATATGTCTGAAAGGATTAAAAATTTTGTACTCCAAATGTCATCACATTGTTCCTTGGGACTTGCTCCTTCCAATGGCTGCTTTCTTAAAATAGAAACAAAGGTTGAAACTGTTTAAGGATCCTTAAAACAGCCATTTGACACACAAATCTAAGACATTTATTAGTTCTGAGACTGCCAGTGGGAGTCATAATTTGCTGAGTGTAGACAGCCAGAAAAAAAGTCAGTCTACATGGTCATCAAAGCCATTTAAGAATTTAAGAGTGGGAGAGGCTGCATACAGGACAGAAGCAGTAGGCCAGGACAAGTACATAAAAATGTCATTGTATAGGGAGAGGGAAGAAAAGATGTGATTCACAAGAAGGACTACCTGAAAATGTCTCTTCCAGAAGCTACCATGTGGGAATTAGCATTTCACTGACCTGGTACAAATAATTCCAGACATAGTCTTCACTGAAGGAAAAGCTAGATAAACTGGGATAAAGCTAGATAAACTCCTTAGCATGAAAAACAGGTGTGATAGAAGTCTACGCAATCATGAGTAGCAGCACTCAATAGGTGAACAGAGCACAAAGTTCCTACTTGAGAAAGGGAACAAATTAAACTCAGTGGTAGTTTCAAAATAAGCAAAAGGAGTCACTTCTTCAAATCATGATGATGATTAAGTAATGGAATTCTTTTCCACGTGTTGCTTGATTACCAAAAGATCACATGGCTTCAGAAACATTTTTAGATACATTTTTAGAAGAGGGATAATTCAAGATTATTAAACCCAAAGAAGTTATCTTCAATATGTGTAACTTTGAATCACAAAAATTTATGTTTAAGAAAATATCCATAATACTAGTGTTCTTATATTCATAGTATCCTAAAATGGTTTGGGTTGGAAGGAACCTTTAAGGGTCATCTAGTCCAACCACCCTGCAATAAGTAGAGCCATTTTCAACTAAATCAGGGTGATCAGGCCCTGTCCTTCTAGGCCTTCTTGGCCTTCTAAGTTTCCAGGGGTGGTGCACATACGTCCTTCTGGGTAACCTGTTCTAGTGTATTAACACCCTCATTATATAAAAAAAAATTCTTTTGTATATTTCTTCCATAAATATATATATTTATATACTGTTTGAAACCATTATCCCTTGTCCTACTGAAAGCAGGCCCTACTTAAAAGTTTGTCCCCATCTTTCTTATAAGCCCTCCTCAAGTACTGAAATGTCACAGTAAGGTTTTCCTGGGGCCTTCTCTTCTCCAGGCTGAACAAATGCAACTCTCACAGCCTGTCCTCAAAGAACATGCATTCCATCCCATCTGATAATTTTTTGGGCCCTCCTCTGGACCTGCTCTATCAGATCCATGTCTTTCTGGACATTAATTTTGGCTGCTGTCAGAGAGAGTAGCTGTATTTATTTGCTGGAAGTCTAGATTACTCCATCGTGGTTTGCTGCATGCACTATACAGGACGTGAAATGTTAACAGGGATGAAAGATCTGTACTAGGTTTTAAGACATTCAGAGAGCATCAAAAGCATCTAATCTAAACTACTGCCAAACAGAAGTCAGATCTACACACATAGTGTTTATCCCACAACTTAATTAAAATGGAGCATCTGAAAACATCCAATACAGACAAAAGGTTTCAAGAGCTGGATGCTTCTTGAAAAAATGACGAGCCAATTCAGCAGACTTTCTACATGGAATTCAGCTCTCACTTGGTAGCTTATTTTCTGAGGACATAGCTAAACATTACCAAGTTAGTATTGAAACAGTGCCATGAGAGCAAGGTTTAAATAGGTCTAACTATCCGTTTTGCTCACAAAAAATCCTTATCATGCAGATGCCATCTGCAGAGATACTAACATGGACAGATCTCAGCGTGCTTATTTTGATGCCAATGTTCTTCTGAAGTTGACCCACTGAATTGCATTGGCAGAAGGCCTGGACAAAGTACGCGTTTATCCTGTGAGCAAAAGCATATTGAGAATATTAATCACATTACTTTGAAAGGAAGTGGGAATATGGTACAATTAAATTGTGATATAAGTTACACTCTAGATCAGAAATAAGATAACCTGGAGTTGCTTTTGTGTTTCAAATACAGTATGAGTAAAAATTAATAGAAACCTGAGAATGAGAAGTTATATTGATGAATAAGTGCTTTACAGATATTTGGAGACTTTCAGCAATAGATTTGAGACTGTTAGACTGTTGCATCTTTCATTTTGTCTGTGTCATTTCATTTTGATTCTTGATTAATGATTATTTCATTTTTTTTCCCCTCCTTTCAAAAACCTTTCTTATTTTTGTCTGTTTGGGGTTTTTGTTTATTTTTTTTGCTTGTTTGTTTAGGGGTTTTGTATGGAATGTATCCTTTCCAGAAATCAATCTCTCTTGTTTGCAGCTCAAGAAAATTGCAAGCTGCATGTCCTGTCACGTATTAAAATTATCCAACTTATTATGAAGATGGGGAAATAAATCCAACCACCTGAAAGTTTATCTGGCTGAACATCCTTTCTCTACACACCATCCTATATGGGAATTTGAAAGAGTGTTTAAACAATGGCAAAAAGAAGCTTGTATTGAGGGAGGAATGCTCTCTAAACCATAAGAATACTACAATTAGTATACTCTTTTAGTCCAAAGATGAGCCTGGGCCAGCACCCAGCTTTTAACTGTGAGCAGTAGGAGATTCTTGGGAGAAGGGAACAGGGCAGGCGTATGTGAAAATTATATTCACCCTCAGCTGTTCTTCTAGTCTTCAGTCCTTTGTGGCTCTTGAGCCAGAACTTTTTTCCCACACAATTAGTAACCTCCTTTTACTGCTTCCATCTGAACCTGTTTAATTCTTTAGCATATTGAAGAGCTTCTGACAAAAGAGCTAGAATGAAGTATATAGTAGAATATTTTGATCATTTAGCTGATATCCCATTTATATATATATATATATATATATCAATTCATCTTACTCCATTTGAGGGGAGAAACTAAGACAAAATGTTTACAGAATGAAGATTCACATACGCAAATATAAAAGAAAGCTTACATAAATATTAATTTGTGCAATTTTCACATTTGTTTGCCATTGACCTTTTCTCCCCTGACATCCAATAAGTCATCATTGAAAAACTAATGCAGAAAGCAGATGTTCATGGACATTCAATCCTGAGCTCTTCCGTGGGTGAACATATAACTTCACTGACTGGAATCTAACACGGTCCTTCTGGTATGTAAGAGACATTTGCAATCTGGCCTTCACTAGGACACCATTCATAGAGAAAAATGCTGTGCTTATGTACTTACCACTTTAATAAATATCGAATTGGAAATGTGGTGGGATCAATTAAATTAACAGCTATACATAGAATAATATCTACTACTTAATCTCTTGAACATTTTGAAAAGACTTGAAAAGCATTTTGATAAACAGATTTAGGTAAAAAATGGCAATGGGCTGTGTTAAGATTGCAGGCAAATGATTACGGCACATACTTGTCCCTGGCTGGAAGCTGAACTAACTGGCTTGGGCATGGAAAACTACTGGATATGAAACGGTCGGCCATAACAAATGACCCAGGGACATGCTAACATGAAATACAGTTAGTACCACCAGAGTTGGCTGCATTTCATAGGTCAAAGGGAGAGACAGTCAAACTGCACAGGTGCTTGAAATGAAGGATTGTGAACCTGTTGGGGAGTAAGTGCTGCAGCCAGGTAAGTGTACCGAAAGGCTGTTTAAGACAGAGATTACCTAGGTAACGTTGTCAGAAATAACAAATTTAGGTACTGTTGTAGCACAGCTGGGAAAATAGTGAGAAAGTAATCATGGCTGGATTTTAACTGGGAGGACACAAAGGCATGGCAAGAGAGTTAGAACAATAGTGAAAAGCAGGTCAAGAGATGCAAGAAAAGGACAACAAACTATGTAGCCACATGACTGGTGCTGTCTGAGGGTAGCTGTGGAGCAGCCTCATGTAGGAGACTGGAGGAATGGTTGATGCTAAAAACAACCACATGGGAAGGGGTGGGGGAATAGGGTGAGCTCTGCATAGGTGGGGTGGTGCTGGTCCCGCTCCCTGCCCCCTTGAGCCCTCTCACACTGCGCTATGTAGCACTTGTGCATTTGAAATGTCAGACACTGGTCAGCACTGTATTTGGGGGGTCGACCTCATGGACCTACCAGGAGCATTCTGGCTCTGTGTAAAACGCAGGCACAAGTTAGGCTTTGCCAAGTGCCTTATTCCATCAGAATGTTCTAAAGTTTTCAGATAAAGTTGTTACTGAACCTCCTGAGAATTTTGTTGTTTCTCCCACTCACTGTCCAGAGTAAACCCAACTACCTTCACCTAAACACACCAAACAGAACAGGGCATTACACCTTGTGCTTGATCACCACACTTGGAGCAGGATAACAAACCAAACCTGTTGTCCTGACCATGTTAGACAAGTAAAAACTTCTTCTGCTATCCAGAGGATGGGATTGAGAGTAGAGTAAAGGGTTTCCCTGACCACAGAAAAAACATCATGAGAGACAGTGGAACATCCAGCTACCACTGTGTCAGTTCCCATTCCATGGTACTGTGTCATGGCATCAGTGACTATTCCTTGCTTAGATTATTAACTTGTCTGCATTGCCAGGGAAAAATTAACAGGGAGAACAGTCATCTGCCCAGGTATCCATGTGGCAGTCTCCTATCTGTGACCACTGGACTGTGATCACTGATACCAAACAGGGAAAAAGCTTAAAAACAGGTCAAAATGAAGTGCTATCTTCTCCAGTAGATCCACTCCTCCATTTATAACCTTACCTGAAATTATATCTGCATTTCAGCTCTTAATAACACCGTTTATGTATTAACTGTCCATCATATTGTGTGACCAAGAATCTGGAAGCTCAGCTGTGCATTGCAAAAAGATCATCTTGACTTGCACAACTTCATTATCTTGACTACCTCTTATTTAATAAATTAGAAGGGAAAATTTATTTTTACTTGATGGGGATCACATTATACAGACATCTTGACTCCTATTCACATTGTGATTGTATTTGAAAGTTTTTGTATTAGAAACAAGAAAGAGACAGTATGGGTTAGTTCAGATGTATCATGCATGGAGCAACACACCAAAGCCCACATTTGGCTCCTAAAAAACTAGCCCAGGTATTATTCACCAAAGTCTCTAAAGAATGAGGAAACTGCTCTTTAAAAAATCAGTAAAATAGAATTTAACACAGTTTAATATGTTAAAAGAGGAAATTAAATCTATCTACTTTTACTTAAAGAATGAGGATCAATTACTATTTCAGGCATAAATTAAAGACCAGAAGACTAATTTAAAAGAAAATATTTCTAAGACTAGAAAAATATTATGTATCAGACTCTTTTTTTAAACATAAAAGGGACTGAAAATAAAATACATAGTATTCGTCAATGAACTGATTTCTTATATATGTTCATTTTCTGGAATGATGGGACCAAATATTGTATAAATGCTGCAAGAATGCCATTATGTCTGCCTGTTCCCACAGCCTCAAAAGGATCAAATCTTTTTGCTGCAATATTGCAGAAGGTGAAATGAAAAAAGATGAATTGTTTATATGAGGAGTGGGGTTACAAAAGTATCAGAATATATGGTGTGCAATTTTTATTACTGTCTGTTAGCCTTATATCAAAAGAATAGAGGTGAATCTAAATAATTGGGGGTAAGTATATTAAAAATAATCCCCACCTGAACAAAAACTGAAGTCTGCTATTTGCAAAGTTTGTTTAAAAACTATAAAAAAACCCAGAGACATGCATGTCAAAGAAGTTTTAATTTTGCCTTCCTGACATAAAATACTGATTTTAAACAAGATTTGTGTGAAGTCCATCCATACAGAGGAGTCTAGCTTACAAGTTAAATGAGAAGTTATTTCAAAATATAATTTAAAGTATTTCTCTCAGTTGAAAAGGATGGACAATGGTCTTCCCACAGCAGAAGAGCCAGTGACAAAATGGAAATGTTGCTCATGAAGTAGTGAATGGAGTTTTGACATCATTAAAAAAATTAGAACTTTGGTAAAAGTGGGAAAATATTTCAAGGAAACATTCTTCATATAAATAAGAACAACATTATTAAAATTTAATAGCTGTACATTAAATAAGGTGATAAGGAGAGACACTGTTGCCTTCTGTTAAATCCTAACTTTTGTATTCTGAAAGATGAGATAGAGAGCAGACTTGTGTCACTGAGAAAGAAAGGTGTGAAAAGGAGCACTGTGCCAAAATAGCATAGTTTATGATGAAACAAACTGAATTAGGATTCTTAAGTGAATATGATTAACTACCATGCACACAAGTCAGCTTCCATATATAGCAAGGAAGCAAGTAAATTAAATAAAGTGCAGAGATGTGAATCAAACCACCCAGAGCATGAAGTCAGCACTTACATTTGAAACATGCAAGACTGAAAGTAACTCAAGCTGCACAATCTTATCTATAGCAGGTGTCAAGCTCTGTGACCTCCTTCACAAATTTCGGGATATGATCATGTTTGTTCCTAGGAGGATGAGCTCTGAGAAAAGATGGGCTGGATCTTAGAAAACTACTGTAGTTTTGATTGAATAAAGTGCTGGCATGAGGACAGAATAGAAACTACAGCATGCAGTAGCCACCTCTTCTTGTTGTTATATCTAATTATGTATTAATAATGCAAAAAGGTTACCTGAAGTATTTAGAAAATAATTTCTTGCATTTGTAAGGGGAAAAGGCATGTATTACAGTTTCAGAGGAAGCCACAGATATTTGGAAATTCTGAAAAATAAGTCTCTCTGTATTTATAATTACATCTTAAAAATAATCACAAAATAACGAAATGCTCAGCAAAATTAAATCAGATAAACAGATTCTGAAATTTGTGAGCTGCAGAAAAATTTTTCATTTAATCTATTTCAGGTAAAATACTGAGTCTCCATCTTATACCAAACTTATTCTGATAGCCCCTTTCAGTCCATTTCTGATCCTATCCCAAATTAATTTTCTATCTTTCATTGTTCAGAACATCGTACAAAATTCAACTATAGCCTTCAAAATAAGCTCACCTGTATCATTATCAGGTTCATTAGAAGTCCTCCAAAACAAGTCTCCCTACCATCTCTTCACTGGGTTTTATAAATCTTTCTAATTTACCAGGTCCAACATCCTTAGTGCTTTGAGTTTTGAATGGTCTGTAATTCTTCTCAGGTCTTCTTCACTTCTGGAATCTAGTTCCTTAGAACTGTGGATAAAAATATATGGAAAGATAACTGTATTTCTTTCAGACTGCTCCTAATTGAACACATGGGGGGTTTTATCTGGTTTGGGGTTTTTTAGACTCTCAATTACTTTCCTTAATCATCTGTTTCCTTATTCTGTGGGGTGATTGATTCTCAGAGCTCACATGTAAAAAAAGTCATTGATCTGAATGATCTGGGACACAGAGACAATGCTACTTTCACCAAATAGATAGGTTTCTGCAAAAATCTTACAAATAGAACCACTTCAGAATATTGTTTACTACCATTCGATCCTACCTACCACTTATTGTTCAAAGTCTGAAACACATTTTCTTTCCCCAAAAAAGCAAAACAGCTGGTGACAAAGCTCCCACAGATTTCCCTTACTTTCTGGTTATTTTGTACTGTTTTAATGCCTTTGTGATATTTATTAGAAATCAATTAAAATATAGTTAAATCTCTCAATTCCAAAATTGAGTTCATCTTCCCAAAGTTCTTTGGCATATCAATAGCATAGATTTTGTCTTGTGTTCCACATGGAAAAGGTTAATAATTCTTTTAGATGTTTTATAATAAATTGGCTTTTTTTCCTTTCCATCTGGAATGCGCATAATAATTTCTTCCAGAGGTTAAAAAGCCCTTGAAACTGAAGCACAAGGAGAACACAGAACATTGAGGCAATGAAGATCTCAATGGGATATAGAACACTACAGTGTGCAAATCCATATGCCTTGATTTAAGTAAGATATTAGCATATTAGTTTCGTATAAGTATATAAATCAAAGAAAACTGACCCTTAACTTTATCTGTTATCCTTGAATACTATAGAAACAAAACAGATGCCCTTGCAGTTCCCTTTCCCAATTCCCACACAGACTTTACAAAAAGATAGAATTTTGTAAAGCAGTTAAATTTAAGACCATTCAGAGCTCAGCTACCCGGGGCTAAGCTCTGTCAGATTTCAGAATTAAGCTCATTAAGTTGCTTGTAAAAGCCCTTTTCTCCTCTAGTAGGATAGTGGTGATAAATGGTTGTGTCTGAGGAACTGCAAGTGTCTTTGATGGACAGCCTGCTTCAGATGAGTTGAAGTTCTCTCTTTCTTTCCTTACTCTCCTGCTTGCTAGGGAGAGTGGTGTTACAAAGAAAGTGCCCTCGCCTATTTTTTCACTTTGTACAAACTCATAGAAATTGGGCTTTTTAATTTTTTTCCCTTTCTTTTTATGTAGGATCAGATTAAGAATAAGAATCAGCAAACTCAGTTCCTCAAACTGAGAACGATACATATGAAGGTATAGAAAAGATTATGTCAAAAAAACAAGTTACACATTGTTTATTTGAGGGAGAAATTTTCCTATAACCACAAGTCAGAAAAATTAATATTCTCCATTCTGGACTCATGAAGTTAAATATTTTTTAGTAATTTTCACAGCATCTCTAAGTGAATGTGCTTATACACTTTGTGCTTGAACACTACTTGTTTGTCAAGGTACCTACTGTGTTTGTACAATATATTTATTTGGACAGTAAAATCTACTCTAGTTTCAAAGTCATACCCCTGCTTGACTAAGGAGAAATTTGTAATACATTTTCTGCAATAAAAATGCTCTTTACAGAGGAAGTTTTTTTATGAAATTTTATAAGACAAAAATGTACAAAACCAAAGTTACCCTCTTTTCCAGTCCTGCAAATTCACAATATGAAGGGCTGTTGGTGATGTATTTTAGCAAACTGAAACAGATTCACACAACATGATGCTAATAATGTATTTGCAGGGAAAAAAAAAAAAGGAGTAATAAAAGCTTATTTTTTGGATTACAGTTGACAATTATAACAATGGATGAAGGCAGATGGGACAGTGAAATATTTGAAGATTCCAGCTACCATCTGTCCATAATTTATTATCCATCTGATTGTAGATTATTGTTTTTCTGCTGTCATTAAACACTTGTTATTTATCTTGTTATACCACTTCTACATTTAACATTGAGACCTTCACAGATTTGAGTGCTGTTATCTCCAGTGACCTATAATTTATGTAAGTCCTTTTGGTGTCCTTACTTCTATTCACCAGGCATCTAAAAACGAATATTGCTCTCAGCTTAGATTGCTGATTAATTAATTTCTGCCTTCTATATCCCTGCATTGCAGCCTTGGGTTATGAGTTTAAGGTAATAATTCACCGTTGCATATATTTCATGAAGTTAAATTCTGCAAACTTCTGAGAGACTCCAATTTCCATGCTACATTTAATAGCTGGTCCCATAGAAATTAATCCCTTTCTATTTGTGATTTATTTTTTCTTCTTGTGCTTAGTGACAAAAATGGATTTTCCCCCCAATCTGCTGTGACCTGGCTGCCTTTCCTGCAGTATTCGGTGTAAATGACGTGACTCCATCTGCTATTTTTTGTTCCCTTGTGGAGTTTTAGCTCTGAGGATTACGATGCAAGTTGGAATGTCATAGCTATGGGTAGCAAAACTACATCAGCTCTAAGCAGAGACTGCTAGCAGTAGCAAAGTTTGAATTCAAAGCTAAACATTCCTCATACTTGTGCAGATATGAAATTCCTCCTCCAGTCGCTAGACAAGAGTGTGTCCACATATCACCCAAAAGCCAGCTATGCTTCATTACTATTTTCAGTAGCTCAGTAAGGTTTCCATGCTACTGAACCCATGCAACTACTTACCAATTCAAAGTAACTTGCTGCTTTCCCCTTACCAGTAACATGTTCAGTAAAGGTGATCCATAAATTCTCTGGAAATTATTCTCTTTTGCTAGTCATCAGCCTTCCTAATGTTTCCATGTCTATAATAAGGACCATTACTGAAGATCTGGATTCAAAGTAACAGAACCTGTGGAAATATTTTACTTTTCAAATCCATTTTCATCCTTATTTGAGATAAATACTAAAGCTACTGACTTCTTTAAAAAAATGGTGTACTCAGGAAAATTGATCAAATTTGCAATATTTCATTTATATTTCTTGAACCAACTCAGAATACCACTACAAGTTGGACATCCTTCCAGGTTCCCAGAGTCACAAAAATTTATCTCATATAGTGATTAATCTCATTTCCCATGGTTCACTACAATTATTTCAATGAGGATAATGCCACAATGGAGGAGACTTCTTGGAGTAACCTCCAAGCCTTATTATCTTACTTTCAAGTCTAACAAGTTTCTTGTTCCATTTTATAAACTAACAGTTCTGTCTGTCAGCACAGACCCTTTTTCTCAAGCTTTTCACTCTTTCCCTCTGGTTCTCATTTCATACATCACTGTCGCTCCTGACCTTCCTGTCCTCCTCTCCAACAAGGACAACTCTCTCATTCTGCACCAACTTCAAACAACTGAACAAGGAAAATTCCTGACCTCAATGTGCAGCACACCAGTGTGCTAACATTTTTGGAACACTAAATAGAAAAAGAATATTTTGGTATTTGTAGACTATCGGTCTTCAGATTTGATTTCTTGTCTACAGAAGTGAATTTGATTTCTTGTTTTACAGAAGTGAATTCTTTCCCCCAGAATTTTCAGTCTTCATTTCATGGAAACAAATCTCGCTCTAGTCAGGACCTAAGCATCAAACTACAAAATATAAAGAAGAAAACTTCAAAAGATATTTATCCATTAACTATCAAAGTACTGACTTCAGCAGTCACTGGCTAGCATTCCAAGCTTTGTTTATTATTGTAAGGTAGGAAATTTGTTCTAAATAATTTATAACCTCTTGGAGCCAGTAGACATAATGAGAGTTCCCAAACCACCACACAGATTAATTCTTTAGCTAAAAAATGTGGTCCTTGTTTGCTGGTAAAATTAGGACACTTGGCAGCCAGGACTTCAAAAGCCATCGAGACAGAAGAAGGTAAGAAAAGTGATCAAAATATTACAGCATTTTCTTGTGGATCTCCATGCTCCTAGGTCCTTGTTCCAAAGTTAGCATAATTTTAATCCAATATAAAGTATGTTTATACACCTAGGAACAACGCCTAACTACATAAGCCTAAATAGCTTTTGAAATTCTGATTCTTTTGCAACATGTACTTATATATATGTAGCATTTCTATCCTCTTACAGAGTGTAGAAAGCACACCAAGATCAACTGATGTCAATGCAATAACGTATTGCAGTCATAATATGATGTCAGTTGAAGTGAGCATCATTTATGGAGTACTGAACTGAAGACTGAAACATCCTGAAATTTTTTCACTGTTTATCATAGAATCATGGAATCAGAGAGATGGTTTGGATTGGAAGGGACTTTTAAGATCACATAGTTACAAACTCCTGCCATGGGCAGGGACATTTCCACTAGACCAGGTTGCTCAAAGCCCCATCCATCCTGGCCTTGAAAAGTTCCAGGGGTGGGGCATTTACAACTTCTCTGGGAAACCTGTTCCAGGTGTCCTGGTTTCAGCTAGGGTAGAGTTAATTTCTTCTCAGTAGCTGTTACAGTGCTGTGTGTTGGATTCAAAATGAGAGTGGTGTTCATAACACACTGAAGTTTTGGGTTTTTGCTAAGTCGTGTTTTGTCGCCCTGAGTTTTGCAGTCTTTCGATGTTTTCATTTCTGTAATAGAGTTTCTCATGAATTTTCTGTAAACATAGGCCGTGTTTACCTACTGGTCTCTATTGTTTCCATTCCTTTTTCTAAGGCAGAGAATTATGATAGACTTTTGGTCCGACCAGTGTCATGGAGAGGTGGTAACCCCATCCTCCAATCCATGGTTGTCTCTAAAAAGATATATAACAGACTGAATAGAGAGGCCAGGACCTTTTTGCCCTTCTTTGGCCCTTCTTTGGCCCTTCTTTGGCCTCTCTTTTGGCCCTGGCTCCTATCCTGACAGAACGGTGTCTGCGTGGTTCTTTCATGTCTGAGTACAACAGTGTTTATCCTAAGTCAAAGAATTTTTTCCTTATCTCATACTCTGCCAATGAGGAGGTGCACAAAAAAAACTTGGTGGGAGCACAGCTGGGACAGGTGACCCAACATGACCAGTGGCATATTGCACATCATAGAATGTCATGCCCAGTATATAAGCTGGGGGCAGCCACCCAGAAGCGGGGACTGACCTGGGTTCAGGAAGGGGGGGGGTCTCGCACTGGTGGTACAATTGTATTGTGCATCACTTGTTTTTCCATATAGACAATCGACTGCACCATGCAGCTTGGTGTCATCCACAAACTTACTGAGGGTGAACTCAATCCCACTCACTCTCTCATGTAGAAACCTTTTATTTGATCTCTCTTTACGCCTCATATTTTAATTTCTGTTTCCTCAGTCTAACCCATCTTTTATAGTCTGGATTTCTTTTAAAATGTTGAGGTTGTTTTAGGACATCCATTCTTGGGCATGTTCAAGAATACCTACTGCTGGATGTTTTCAAGCATCAGCTGTAACATTCGCCATACTAGTCCTGATGACTTGCAAGACTACAAGTTAATTGTTCTATTTTAGGAAGTCAGTAACCATGGGAATCCAAATGTCATTTTGTCCGATGATATAAATTAAAATTGCATCATTTTAGCAAGAATTATTGAGCTATCTTATTTAACTCTTTTTCTGTCAGGCAATTTTCGGGCTACATTGTGCAATCTTCATTCAGAATGATTCAACATTAATTCAGTGGCAGAGTACCATTTTACTCATTCATGAAGCTTCCTTGTTTTGAAAGGACCTACTCGACTAGTAAAGACTCTGACAGCAAAAAGGTTACATTCTCCAGTCCTTAGGCACAGCTGTTTCCATTTAGGTTTTTCTATAATGAAAAAATACATCTCTTTGTGCCAAACTTTAACTGATGGTATTTATTCGTGTGCTTCTACTTTATGCTGCTCTGTGCAGTTGGGGAATAGTTTATATTAATAACAATTATAATAATACAGAATGGTGTAGTGTGCTTGGGGATCCATGTTATGTATTCACTGGGAAACAAATTGTGGTCAGGATGGAGTCTCCCCTTAGAAAGCACTTGAGCAAATAGTGAAAAATGTTGCATTCTGGAAATAAATACAAAGCAGGTGGATGGGGCAGCAGGAAGCCATATTGAGGAGAAATGGGCAGCTTCAGTCTCTCATTGCATATTCATCAACTCCACCTGTTTATGTAAATGACAGGCAGATATTAATAAATTAATGGAAAGACTGACTTCCCTCTAAAACAAAGATGCTATTCTGAAGTTGTATATGAAATTTCTAATTGTTACTGGTAAAGATCTCTTATATACATAGAAAACATGTATTTTGAAGAAGAATAAACATGACTGCATTGTCAAGGTAAACGCTAAGCTATGGAAATAAAGTACTCTGCTGAAGCCTAGTTAAAGATCCTGTAGCTTTTTACTCTTGGCTACATTTCTCCCTTCCTTTTGCCAGGGGCAATCTGTGCTGAAATTTAGTCGGGGTGATGATATTTAACTTGTTACCACCAGTGATCTGATTGCCTTTCAAGCCTTTCCTGATCTGCATATTCACTGCATGAGTTGTATTCTTCCTGGCACAAACTTGTAGAGCAGCTGAAGCACTGGCTTTCTGAATGCTGGTATCTCAGATTAGATTTAACTGTGCTCTGTTTACATGTAGAGTTAGGTTTCATCATTAGTCAATTAAACCAGCAGACATGGATTATAACTCTGTATATGTGTCAATTTATCCACACAGTACAGTCATTTGGTTTGTCACCTGGTAGATGGTTTATTCCATTACTCACCTGAGATACCTGCTTTGCCAGTTAATCAGACAGTCATTTTGTATTAGTCTTTAAGCAACAGACAGTTTCAGAACTGTCTGTTTTAAAGACTTTCAACTTTAGTTAATCCAATTTGTTTGCTCAGAAATTTTTCTAGTAACAGATCCTAGAGTTTTCTTGGAGATTTATCCTACAACTAATTAAGAAGATGTTTTATGATTCATTTCTCAAGGCTGAAACACAAACAGCTCTACATCAAAGATACTTTCAGGGGAAAAGTGAGGCCAAATTTCACTTGCTCAGCTGAAGGAATGACTTACTAGTAACTTGGTCTGGTAGAGAAATAAAGTGGGCTTAATTCTCTCTGAGTCTGGGATCAAGTGTTTCTGTTGTTCTGAGGCATGTTATTAATCACCCTAAATCAATAATAATAAAAAAATCTATAAGTAATCTTAAAAACCCTCAAATGAAACCACGAATAAAAGGACAACAACAAATTTGTCTTTTCAGATTGGTCTTTTAGCCAAGACTGGGAGACTTCAGTGTGTACTAAGGCATTAAACCACAATCCTGAAGTTAGTTCTAATCCCATCCATGTGTCAGCCTTACCTGACCCATCCCAAGTAAATTGTACCACCTGGCCTCTTGCCCCATAAATAATTTACAAGACTGAGAAAGTAAGATTAGTCTGCACAACCGGGCAAATCCTTAGGTGTTTGAGAAGGAGTTCAAACATGCACCATCAGAAGAAGGAAAAGTTAATACCAGAAGAAGGAAAACACATATATCCTGCCCCCACCAACAGATGCACTCAAGGACAGATGAAGTTCTTGTAGAAATTTGGTATTCTCTAAAAGAGAAAGCATCAGTTTTTCCATGCAGCTTGGAAAAGTTTCAGGGGAGTCCCTAAATTAAGAATGTATTTTGTCATTTACAGAAACTCTATCAATTATCCAGATAAAACTAGATTATGAGCACTGGGGGTGGGACTCCTTTTGATATAAATTTCTCTAATAACGTCTTTCTTGTTAGGACCAATGCTATTACACTTTCACCAAAACTGTATGTAAAGTCAGTAGGAATCTTGTCTGAACTTCATGACTGAGATCAAACCTTAATTATCTCCTTCTCTTGAAGAATGGTATCTAAAACTACACATTGATTTGTTTTTACCAGTCAGGAAGTTAGTTATTGTACCATGATGTGTTGTCATCAATCATTATTTAAATGAAGCTGGGTATTTTTTTCCCTGCAGTCTACTTCTATTGTTTAGAACAATATTAAATATCACATAAACACAGCACCTTCTCTCAGTGAGCATTCAAAAGTCATGTGCATACCTTGCATACTGAATATTTAACCAAATGAACATAGCCATTTAGGAGGTATACCACATTCTTAATAATGTTTGATGTGTGAAGCTCAGAAGAATACCCTGTCAAATAGGAAGTAAAAGAAAATTTATCAGCATTCACTTGGGTTACAAGTTAGTAGAATTCTTGGGTTTATGAAAAATCATGAGATTTCTTATCAACACTAATGATAAACCTGTTTCAACTTGTTTTCAAAATTTTTTTTAAATTATTATTATTATCATCATTATTACTGTTGTTGTTCTCATTGTTGCTGTTGTTGTTCTTATGGTTATTATTGAAAATATTGTCCCAGGCATTGTGGATTGGTCTTCTAATATGGGAATAAAAAGTGCCAAATCTAATAAATTACAAGGTAACTCTCTATTTCAATTTCTGCTTGATGGTCTTAAGTCTAAAACAGAAGAAATGTCTCTGTTTCTACTTGGACATGCAAATCTAAGCGTATTCATGTTTTCCTCAATGTTTCTGAAAGGCTTTCACAATACTTCATTTTCTGGAGAGAAATGTAGAAATAGAAAAGTTACCCACAGACTGGGTCAGTTTGGGAGGCATGACAGCGGTCATCTGGTCCAAATTCCCTGCTCAAGCAGGGACATCCTAGAGCCCATTGCACAGAATTGCATCCAGATATTTCCCAAATAATTCCAGTGACAGAGACTTCACACCCTCTCTGGGCAACCTGTCCTAGTGCTCAGCCACCCACACAGTAAAGAAATTCTTCCTCGTATTCAGTTGGAACTTTCTGTGCATCAGTTTCTGCCCATATCTCTTGTCTTACTCCTTGGCACCACCGAGAAGATCTTGGCCCCATTCTCTTGGCAACTTCCTTTCAGATACTTACAGACATTGATGAGGTCACCTCTCAGTCATCACTTCTTGAGGCTGAACCGATCCAATTGTCTCAGCCTTTCCTCACAAGAGATATGCTCCACTCTCTATATCATCTTTGTTGCCCTCCACTGGCCTTGCTCCAGGAGCTCTGTATCTCTCTTGTCCTGAGGAGCCCAGAACTAGACATAGCACTCCAGTTGTGGCCTCACTAGGGCTGAGTAGAGGGGGAGGATCACCTCCTGCATTCATTGGCATCAAGGCTCTGTTCTCCCCCACACAAAGCAATTCTTTGCCAGTATTAATGACCTGAGAAGTTTAACCCCTCTGAGTTCACATAAGTGGCAGGCAGCTGTAAGCATAGCTTCGTTAGCCATGCAAACCAGACACATCTACTAAGACCATGTCTACCCATGTAACTTTGCCTATGGTAAGAAAAGGGATTCTGGAGGTTGATAGCTTTGATCTTTTAAAGATCATCTTTTAAAAAAAGACGAGAACTTTTCAGGCCAACTACCTTCTGTAATTTACAAAGCATTTATATTGTCAGAAGTCAGTTTTTCATACGGAAATATTTCTATACACTCAAGACTAATCTACTACTTACTTCTTTGTTTAGAGAATACTACCTTCCCTTTTCAAGGTGCTTATCTCAGCCTATATTATCTCACATCTCCTTGTGAGATGGCACTGAAAACTTTGATTTCACAAAATTTTGTTTCTTTCAGCTCCAAAAGTGACTGAAGGTTTTTTTCTGGTTGGTTTTGTGTTTTGCTTTCTATTACTCAAGTAACAGATTTTCAGTTGATTCTTTTTTTAAAATCACCCCCACTCCCTATTTATAACTTTCTTGGGGATTTTCCTGTGGTTGTGGCTCATTTTTTTTACTAGATCTCTCGAAAGTATTCACCTAATTTGGTTTGTGCTTGCCAGTCTCACTTTGAACAGAGATACATGAAGCATTTCTCATTTGATTTTTTCCATACTTATAAAAACTTTATTTTGTATTGTTATTGCTGTAATTTAAATTCTGAGTCAGCTTTAAATTAAAATGTTTTAAACTTGGAAGGAGATGGGAAAGGCAAAAATATCACCCTTTCCTACTTAATTTAATTTTTTAGCATATGTAGCAAACTCTATGTAGAATCCAAGTCCAATGTTTCAGCAAATGCCATAATGAGACTTTCTGTCCAAATGGAGTCATAATATTTTGCTCTTTTTATTTCTGGCTCAGTAAAACTGATAATAAACAAGTAGTTTTGAAAAGTAAAAAATGTATTTGGATTGAATAAGCTTTTTAAAGTCTTTCTTTCTATCATGACTAACTACAGTTTTCCAGCATGGCTCTTCTCCTAACATAACTTGTGAAAAAACATTTTATATGTTTTATTATTATAAAGGAGATTTTATATTGGTTTCAAAGAAAGTAGAGAGAAAAGCTTTATGATTTACAAAACCTCATTTTTCAAAGCTTGAACTTTTGTAAGTAAGTGATTGTGCCAAAAACTATTCTTTAATATTCTCCCTGGTCATGAATCTCAGCAACTTTTGATGCAGACTAATGGAGCAATGAGATAAAGATTTTATGAAAATCACTAATACTATCTGTCCAGAAAATTACAAATTTTCACTTTTTCCCTTTGAACACACAAAAAAGGAAGATTTTACCATTACCACTACCACTGGTTTTTTTTAGACTGGCAATGAGCAATCTAAAGCAGATGAAAATTTAGGAAGATGTCCCCTCCACTGATCTATTGAAGGATCTAGACAGGGGAGAGCAGGTGGTTTAGCTTTGCTTGGTGGGCTTTGGGGCTCTTCTAGACCCCAAGCTGCCAACATATGCCCAGCATGTGACAGCCACATTCAGACTTCCCAGAGTTAATTCAGCCTTTGTCTGAGTCTGCTTGTACTTCCCATCTGACCTTGCAGCAGGCTACATCCAAGCCGTTGCAAGAAAGTCATCGCGGCATCTCCAAGAGGGAATTAGAAGTTGGTTATTGCACCCGCAAAGCAGACTGATGACCAAGGTTCAATAAAGATGTCATGGATGCAGGAGCTGTTAGCCCTCAAAACTGGCCATGAATACATTCCCGTGGATAAGTGATATGCAAATTTGACTAACCTGGCCTGGAGAACTTCCTGTGAGCTGTGTGCATAGCATGACAAGCAGGGAATGGCTGATAAAAATGATCTTACAGAAACTTCTAATGGTACGTCTGTCTTCATACAGCTGAGGATTAGGTAGAAAAACACAATTACACATGAATGTCAAAGACAAAACTGAAATAATTAATAAACTGAACATTTCCACAGATGGCCAGAATACCCATAATTATAGCAAAAACAGAAAGAATAAGGAAGAATTATAAGGAAAACTTCCCTACTCATAGACTCAATATTGCCACAATCCAAATATTTGACAACCGGTCCCTGTCCCCCTCTCATCCCTAGCAGGGAGTTCATTTGCCGTCTCCCCTCTAACATCTTTCAATGAGGCAATTGGTGCATGTCGCAGAAAATGGTGCCAGGCTGCATGGCTCATACATCTGAGCATCAAAGAATCAGGACTGTACAACCATAATCATGGATGCTTCTGGAAGGCACTCTAGAGGTTATGTAACACACCAGACCATTAAAAGACCCCCTCCCCCCCCCCCCCCC